>BSBK01008515.1:60000-225000 GCA_027943335.1 Chamaecyparis obtusa
ATACTTGAGTGTTCAAATGTGTCAAAATGGGTCATGGGGACTCCCTAGGGGTCCTAGTATGCCTTATCACACGTTAGGACCCCTAGGAAGTCCCCATGATCAACTACTATATCTTCCTTAGATAGTTTAATTCTATTTCTTTGAGCTATGTTTTGCTCAAATGGATAGGCAATTGAGTCCAGAATACTAGAAAGAATTCTTTAAGAGTCCAATCCAGATTCTTTCATCCTTCTAGTGAATCCAAATTTAGTTCTTATAAAGATGAGATATTAGTGAATGAATTCTTGCTAATACTACTCTTCCACTAGATCCAAATTTCAACCCTTTTGTGGATCTATAGGCTCAATTGTAAGCCCACAAGATTGGCCAAGAGAAAAATGTGATTGTATATCAACTGATTACAAAATATTCAGTTGAGGAGAAAATATTGCAATGATCAAGAAGAAAATTGGCTATGGAAAATCTAGTTATGAATTCTATTAAGAATGAAACTATTAAGGAATTGCATGATATATTACTCTATGATGTAAGGAATATTCCTGATGAACATGGGATTGCAGTTACATCTATTCAATATGCAAAGGAAGATATAGAAAATCTTCTTAATAGAGAGATTTTAAAGTAAGGAAAAGGACATTTCAGAAGAAAATAGTTATTTTGGTGCCATCCAAGGTATGCCAATTACTTAGGAAGAAGAGTAAAAGCCCAAAATTAATGGGAAAGAGTGGGAAGAGATTCTTGGACTCATGATAGAAGTTACAGATAAGGAGGAAGAGCTAGGAAGAGGAATGTGAAAAAGGAAAGAAGTAAGATATGCCTGTGAGCCTATATCAGATGATGATGATGAGTACTCACCATCTGCTAGTAGCTCAAGTAGTGACAAAAGCTCTTCAGTGCACATGTACACTGTCACAAAAAAATCAGATAGAGAAGTAACAAGTGTTGTGGAATTCTCCATAGAGCAATGTGAAATGAAGCCTCAAATTGGTTCATTAGCAGGCAAAGAATTTGGTCATGCACTTCATTCTAGCACCATAAATATTTCTATTAGAAATGCCTATTCATCAATGGCCTTTCATTTATGGGACTTGGGAAACTAGGTTACTCATGTTGGGCAATCTCCCTCAAATGTAAGTTCATTGCCACCTTTGGCAAGGCAGTCTCACTCCTCATTTTACAACAAAGGGCAGCCATCTATGGTCCAAGGTTTTAATTCAGCTGACAAATGGAGAGCTTCTCAAGGTATTGATCTCTTTCGTAGAGAAGTTCTTGATTCATCTCAAGGTTCTCATTTAGATGACCAACTCCTTCGAGGTCCACAAATAGACCCATTGATTTCCCAAATTGGTAAAAGGGTAGATGCAATTTTGGAAAGAGTATCCCAATTGAAGAGAAATGGAAATTCCAATGAGCATAAAGTTATTGCAGATCCAATGGGTCTATCTTCTCCACTGACAAATATAACTGCATTTTCGGAGACTTGAGTTTAAATGGAGACTGTTTGTTCCCAAACATGCCCCAGTCGAGCAAATGAACCAGATGTTGCTTGAGTAAAGAAGATAGTGGTTTATTAAAGCATCTGCATTATCCCACTTGCTATCAGTTACTACTTTTTGAGTGGCTTGCTAGCTATTTTTGTGCAGGATTTTTGTAATATATAATGTCCTCATACAAGTACATGTCAGTTTTTGTAAACATTTTCTTAGGGGTGTGAACATGGGATAAGGTGTAATAGGACCCCTAGGAAGTCCCCATGACCCCTTTTGACACATTTGAATGCTCAAGTGTGTCCGAAGGGGTTTTAGGATCCCTTATGACACATTTGAGCATTCCAATGTGTCAAAAGGGGTCATGGGGACTTCCTAGGGGTCCTAATGCAGGATAAGGTGTACTAGGGCCCCTAGGAAGTCCCCATGACCCCTTTTGACACATTTTAACACCCAAGTGTGTTTGAAGGCATCCTAGGACTCCTTAGGACACACTTGAGGGTTCCAATGTGTCCAAAGGGGTCATGGGGACTTCCTAGGGGTCCTAATGCATGATAAGGTGTACTAGGACCCCTAGGAAGTCCCCATGACCCCTTTTGACACATTTGAATGTTCAAGTTTGTCTGAAGGGGTTGTAGGATCCCTTAGGACACACTTGAGGATTCCAATGTGTCAAAAGGGGTTATGGGGACTTCGTAGGGGTCCTAACACATGATAAGGTGTACTAGGACCCCTAGGAAGTCCCCATGACCCCTTTTGACACATTTGAACACTCAAGTGTGTTTGAAGGTGTCGTAGGACCCCTTAGGACACACTTGAGCATTCCAATTTGTCAAAAGGGGTCATGAGGACTTCCTTGGGGTCCTAACGCATGATAAGGTGTACTAGGACCCCTAGGACACACTTGAGGATTCCAAGTGTGAACTATTCTTCAAAGCCTCCATTTCTACATAGCTAGGGTTTACGATGCCTATAAAAGGCACAACTATGCCCCTGTAGGGACTCATGCTTGTGCTCAGAATCATATTATTTTCATGCATTCCCTAACATTTAATACAAAGATTTAGCCAGCCGCCTTTAAAGACCTAGAAGAAATAAAAAATAGAAATTAGGCCAAAAATATAGACCACATTTCTGTATGTAGTACCGTTAGCTTCAACAATCCAATCGACTTCCTCTACTAAGGCACGAAGAACTTCATTAATGTCTGGTCTGGGAGGAAGATTGTAATTTCCATATTTCTGCAAGCCCTAAAAAAAATTTGTCATTATTGATCTCTGCCTCTACTCTCTGAATTTAGTCATCTCCCTCTCTCCTGCACTCAGCTTAGCCATCCTTACCTACTCTTTAATAGAGATTCTCCAAAATTTGTATACAAAGACATCCTATAGGAAAAAATGAAAATTTTCCCAGAGAATATCCACAATTCATATACAAAAGCATCATACAGGAAAAATGACAAAAAATTAATAGTTAAAAGGTAAAATTTATCATTAACCCCGGTAGTACCAAGGTCATACCCACTGTCAAAATCTGGCCTATGACATGCAAAAGGAGAAAAGAAAGTAAAATGAAAGGGAAGTATGGATCAAATAGTGATGGTGCATTAAATCAGATCAATATCATAATAAATGCAGAAAATACTATTACGGACAAAAATATTTGCATATTAATGGGAAAGAGTGGGAAGAGCTTCTTGGACCCATGATAGAAGTTATAGATAAGGAGGAAGAGCTAGGAAGGGGAAAGCAACAAAGGAAAGAAGTAAGATATGCGTGTGAGCCTATGTTAGATGATGATGATGAGTAATCACCATCTGGTAGTAGCTCAAGTAGTGATAGAAGCTCTTCATTGCGCATGTACACTGACACAAAAAATTTAGATACAGAAGTAACAAGTGCTGTGGAATTATCCACAAAGAAATGTGAAATGAAGCCTCAAATTGGTTCATTAGCAAGTAAAGAATTTGGTCATGCACTTCATTCTAGCACCACAAATATTTCTATTAGAAATTCCTATTCATCAATGGCCTTGCATTTATGGGACTTGGGAAACCGAGTTACTCATGTTGGGCAATATACCTCAAATGTAAGTTCAATGCCACCTTTGGCAAGGCAGTCTTGCTCCTCATTTTACAACAAAGGGAAGCCATCTATGGTCCAAGGTTTTAATTCAGCTGACAAATGGAGAGCTTCTCAAGGTACTGATCTCTTTCATAGAGAAGTTCCTGATTCATCTCAAGGTTCTCATTTAGGTGACCAACTCCTTCGAGGTCCACAAATAGACCCATTGATTTCCCAAATTGGTAAAAGGGTAGATGCAACTTTTGAAAGAGTATCCCAATTGAAGAGAAATGGAAATTCTAGTGAGCATAAAGAATTTCCAGTTAGCAGGAAAAGAATTTGGTCATGCACTTCATTCTAGCACCACAAATATTTCTATTAGAAATGCCTATTCGTCAATGGCCTTGCATTTATGGAACTTGGGAAACTAGGTTAATCATGTTGGGCAATATCCCTCAAATGTAAGTTCATTTCCACCTTTGGCAAGGTAGTCTCACTCCTCATTTTACAACAAAGGGCAGCCATCTATGGTCCAAGGTTTTAATTCAGCTGACAAATGGAGAGCTTCTCAAGGTGCTGATCTCTTTCATAGAGAAGTTCTTGATTCATCTCAAGGTTCTCGTTTAGGTGACCAACTCCTTTGAGGTCCACAAATAGACCCATTGATTTCCCAAATTGGTAAAAGGGTAGATGCAATTTTTGAAAGAGTATCTCAATTGAAGAGAAATGGAAATTCCAGTGAGCATAAAGTTATTACAGATCCAATGGGTGTATCTTCTCCATTGACAAATATAACTACATTTCCAGAGACTTGAGTTTAATTGGAGACTTTTTGTTCCCAAACATTCCCCAGTCGAGCAGATGAACCAAATGTTGCTTGAGTAAAGATGATAGTGGTTTATTAAAGCATCTGCATTATCCCACTTGCTATCAGTTACTACTTTCTGAGAGGCTTTCTAGCTACTTATGTGCGGGATTCCTATAATATATAATGCCTCATGCAAGTACATGCTAGTTTTTGTAAACATTTTCAGTTCTAAAGTGTTAGTGAGCAATATCAAAGAAAAGGTTCTTGCATGTGTTATTTAGACACATATTAATAAATTAGGAAACCAATTTTCTCCCATTACATGGTAGAAATGCCTAGATTCACTTTGTTGGTATCAATAGGCAGCAAGATGAGGGAAGAAATATATTTGTGAAGAGGAAGTACAAATGTTACTGTCCAAAACCATTTGGAGAGTAATATTCTTCTTCTGATTGTAATAAGAAACTCAAAATGCAGAAGACACCAAATAGTTGGGGCATTTATTTCCTATGACCTATGTCAATTTCAATTCAATTCCTAAGGATGATATTCTCAATGTGTAAAAATAAACTGATGTGTTATTTTAAAATGGTGTTGACTGAAATTTATGAACATATGTCAAATATCCATTTTTTCCAGAATTTGAAATAGAACCAGTGGTAATATAATCAAATTTGTGAATTTCACATCCAATCATTGGATGTTAATCAAAAGTACAACACAATAATATAAATTTGAACCGATAAACAATCTTAGTCTTACTTCAAACATACTCCTGTGTATGTGGGTTCTTGGAGGTATCTACTAAACAATGTGTGGATCTGTAATGTCCCTATCCAGGACCTTACTCACTTTGCTTAAAAATCCTAATTAGAATTTGGATTTCTAATGCCTGCTGTGATATTATTTAAGTTTGCCTTGCTCCTTACTGATTAATATTGTAATGAATTGGTTATCCTTCCCCTTCTCTCTCTCTCTCTCTCTCTCTCTCTCTCTCTCTCTCTCTCTCTCTCTCTCTCTCACCTTCTCACTCTCTCTCTTCCTCAATGGCCGCCCATGAATTTTTTAAATGGTTGATTAATTTCCTTTACTTCTTTCAATGGCCATCCATGATTTTTTTGCAATCTTCCAATCTTTCATACATAGTCGTAAAATACATATTAATAAATTATACATATAAAATAATATATAATATATAATGTAACATTTAATATTAATATATATTAAATAATATTTAAAATGTAAAATGTATATTATATAATATTATATATAATATATAATCTAATATATAATTCTAATATATAGTTTTTGATATTAATATATACTTAAATAATATTTAATGTAAAATGTATATTATATAATATTTAATATATCTAATATATATCTAATATATAGTTTTTTATATATAATATATCATATGAATGATGGAGAAATGGGAGGGAGAAAGTGGAGGGAAGGGAAAGTGAAAATTCAAAATTCTATCATCATATTCGGGTACCCGATTAGGCTCGGTATTGCTTTGTGCACCAAACCTAGATGGTCAACTATTGAAATGTCTCAAATACGTGTTTTTTCGTTGTTTCTCTGAGTTCCAAACTTCAACAATGTAGCTGATGACTTTTTTTTCACCCGAATTTGATAAAATGAAAAGGGTATCTTAAGGAGATTATCAGCTTTCTATTGATATAATTGCTATCAAATTTTGAATTCGGTAAGTAATTATTAGTTATTTCCTAATTGAGCTACCTCTAAAGTGCTGATTTATATACTGATTGAAAGATGACTATAACTTTCAGACGATATAACATTTTTGAAATCCGAAAAATGCGTCACATTATATGCTTCGCCTACTATAAGGAAAAAAAATAAAATTGAATTTTGTAAAGTTTTGAATGAGTTAAGGTGGTCAGACATGGGAGTTTTTCAATTCTGAAAACATTGTAGCTGAAAATTCATAATTAATTTTTTTTTGGAATAAAATTACAAAAAAATATGCGTCACATCCAGGTATGAGTCTACTACTTATATATTAAATCTTATAAAAAAACATTATCAGTTGATCATGATTAAGGTGGTCAGACATACACCTACTTCTTATCTTTTTCTTGAAATTTTTGTACTGCTGTATTGAATTATATACTTTTCACCAATTATATTAATTTTTTTTTAGAAAAGGCCTAGTAGTTTAGAAACTACATTCAATTTCCTACAGATTCTATTCTTACAACTTTTCGGTATTAGGTTGGTAGATAGTTCAAATTTTCATGTCAAGTTGACTAACACTGATTTTTCATTGCCACTTAAGGGCATAGTTTGGCCCCTCATGATCTTGCACATACCCACCTAATAGGTCCCAATACATCTAATTGGTCAGACTAATGTTGGTTAAAGACCTAATAGGTCTAATTGGTCCTAATAGGTCCTAGTTAGGTATACTTGGTCCTAATAGCTCTAGTTAGGTCTTTAAGTAGAGAAACAACTTAGACATACCTTGTGTCCTAATATGACCTAGAGTGTTTTAAGGGGTCGTGGCTAACATAAGTGGTTCTAGAGTGTCTTAAGGGGTTGTGGGTAACATAAGAGGTCCTAAGGTATAGATAAGAGTCCTAGAGTGTCTTAAGGGGTCATGGGTAACATAATATTAATGGGTCATAGATGTGATAAGTGGTCTAAGTGGTCCTAGGAAATCCTAAGATTCTTTAATGGGTCTTGGGGGTCCTAAGGTTTCAAATTTTTTTAAAGATTTCATAAGGGATCTAGATAAGATGTCATAAGCTAGAGTGTCTTAAGGGGTTGTAGGTAACATAAGATGTCATAAGCTATAGATAAGGGTCCTAGAGTGTCTTAAGGGGTCATGGGTAACATAAGAGGTCCTAAGGTATAGGTAAGAGTCATAGAGTGTCTTAAGGGGTTGTGGGTAACATAAAAGGTCCTAAGGGGTCCTAGGTTACATTAGTGGATCCTTGTATGTATTAATTGAATCTAAGATACATAAATGTGTCATAGGACAACCTAAGATATGCTAATGGGTCTTTAGGATCTGAATGGGTCATATATGTCTTAAAATGTCATAAGGGATCTATAATGGTCCAATAATATTAATGGGTCGTAGATGTGATAAGTGGTCTAAGTGGTCCTAGGACATCCTAAGATTCTTTAATAGGTCTTGCAGTCCTATGGTTTCATATTTTTTTAAAGATTTCATAAGGGATCCAAATAAGAGTCCTAGAATGTTAATGAGTCGTAGGTGCAATAAATGGTCCTAGAGTGTCTTAAGGGTTCGTGGGTAACAAAAGAGGTTCTAAGGTATAGATAAGGGTCCTAGAGTTTCTTAAGGGGTTGTATGCAACATAAGAGGTCTTAAGGGATCCAGATAAGAGTCCTAGAATGTTAATGGGTCGTAGGTGCAATAAGTGGTCCTAGAGTGTCTTAACAGTTTGTGGGTAACAATGAGTCCTAGATGTGTCTTAAGATAATGTAATAGATGGATAAGGGTCAGGTAGAGTGTCTTAAGGGGTCGAGGGTAACATAAGAGGTCCTAAGGGGTCATAGGTTTCATTATTGGATCCTCGTATGATATTAATTGAATCTAAGATACATAAATGTGTCCTAAGACAACCTAAGATATGTTAATGGGTCTTGATGATCTGAATGGTTCATATATGTCTTAAAATGTCATAAGGGATTTATAATGGTCCAACAATGTTAATGGGTCATAGATGTGATAAGTGGTCTAAGGGATCTTAGGTTACATTAATTGATACTAGTATGTCTTAAGGGTTTCTTGTGGGAAATGATGGGTTCACATATGTATCAACAAAAGCTAAGATAGATGAACATGTCCTAGGACATTTTAAGATATAATAATGGGTCGTATGGGTCCTAAAGGGTCCTATGTGTCAAGTAAGATGTCATAAGTGATGCATAATGGTCCTAGAATGTTTTAAGGGGTTGTAGGCCTCATAATAGGTCCTAAGAGATCATAGGTTACATTAATTCATCCTAGAATGTCTTAAGGAACCTTGAGGGAAACAATGAGTCCTTGTATGTATTAGTGGAACCTAACATGTACATCAATGGGTCATAGGACATCCTAATATATATTATAAGATCTTGAGATTCCTAAGGGATCCTAAATGTCCTAATATGTCGTAAGGGAGGAATAAGGGTCCTAGAAACTTACTGTACTACAATTTTTTAATGTTTTCTAAAATACTACTAGATCATTTTAAAAAAATTAACTACAATTTTCTAAGATTTTTACAAACTAAAAATTATTTAAAACAAATAACTAACTAATATTTACTAAAAATACGTGTACATGTGAGAGAGAGAGAGATTCCTAATATTTACAACTTTAAACTTAAAATTTAACATTTTCTAATATTTCTAACTTTAAACTTAAAATTTAACATTTTCTAACTTTAATCTTAATGTTTTCTAACATTTTATAACATTTCTATTATGATTTCTAATGTTTTGTAAATATTTTCTAATAGTTGCTAACAAACTACTACAATTTTCTACCATTTTCTAATATATTCTAACATTTATACTATGATTTTTAATATTTCTATCATTTTCTAATATTTAATTATGATTTTCTAACATTCTACTATTAATTTCTAACATATTAGATAATATTTAACTACAAATTTCTAACATTTCTCCAAATAAAAAATTATTTAAAACAAATAACTAACTAAAATAAATATAAAACATATTATTGACAATAAAAAATGAGAAAAATGCATGTACCTAATACTGCTAACAATCTAAAGATGTCGAAGAAGCTTGGGGAGGTGCTAGCATGCTGAGGTACTTTGCTCCAAGGCCTGGGATACGCAAACAGTGACAGTGACAATGAGATTAAAAAAAATGCCGAAAATATACTAAAAAATCCGGCCCAAAGGGGCTTTGCTCGAAGCCCCTCTTCATACAAAGACCCCCTCATAGGGTACTTTGTGCAAAGAGGGGTCTTCGCACGAAGACCCTTGTTTGGGGTACTTCATGCGAAGTGGGCCCACCACTTCGTGTGAAGTATTCACTTCGTACAAAGCCTCAAAAAAAAAGAATCGTATCTTCCCAATTTTGTTTGTCCCTAAAAGTGGGATAGCTTCGTGGGATCACCCCTTTCAAAGTTTGTGTGATTTACTTTCTTACACATGTTTTTTCATTACATTTTCAGCTTAAAATGATTCAACACAAGTTGGTTATGCTTATGCGATTATGTATTACATTGATGCAAAGTAATGTTTCCTGGTATTAAAGTTATCTTTCAAGCCAGGGAAGGCCTTATTTTATTTCTATTGTGATTTGAACTGCAAGAAGTCTCTTATGATGATAGCATCAATCATGAGCCTCTACAAGGATTGTGCACTGAGGTAGAATTATACCCAGCTTGTAGAGGGAAAAGATTAATGAGCCTAAATGCTAATCTGAGGAGATTCCATTTTTATTTTAGTATTTTCCTGGGGCATTGTCTCTGAATATGCTGTCAAATTTGTTTTTTATGGTACATTGTGGATGTGTTTAGCTGGTAAATAGTTTTAACTTTTAACTTATAATGTGTGAAGTTTGAGTAGAAAGGAATGTTATGCTTGTAGTCTTCTTCAATAATAGTTGAGGTAAATACATTACAAGTTCATCGTTGTGGAGAGTCAATGGATAAATAAGATACAGAGTTTGGTAGTTTAGATTGAATGACATATTTGCTAAATTGTAGCTATGCATGTTTGTCTAGTTTTTCTTTTAGCCTAGTTTTCTATAATTCTCTCTGGTAAGACTGACTTGAATGCAAGTAAACACCTGTGATGATAGCATTGATTATGAGGTTCTACAAGGATTGCACACTAAGGTAGAATTTTACCTAGCTTGTAGGGTGTAGAGATTAATGAGCCTAAATGCTAATCTGAGGAGTTCATAATTTTTTATTGGAGTGCTCTCTTAACGCATTTTCCAAATTTGTGATTCTTTTTTAACTATATCTTATGCTTATATTTAGTTTTTTATATTTTGAACTTAAGAATGTTTAAAGTTGACTCCCTTTAAACATAAAATGAATCGTTTGCTTGCGGGCTTTTGCAATAATCTAAGGAGTTGAAGCAAAATGACATTGTGTAGGTTGTCATAGAGAATTGAAATGGATAAAAAAGATATAATTTGGCTGGTTAGTTTGAATGAATCATCATCTAAATGTTACACATGTAGGTTTGTCCATCCTAGATTTTTCTTTTAGCCTAGTTTGCTGTAATTTTTTGTTAAGATCGACTTGAAAGGTAGAAACCTATGATGGGAGAAATATGCACGAGCCTCTACAAGGAGTGGCTTGAAGTTCTTCTTGACTTGGAGTGTGTGAGGATTAATAAAGAAGAAAATATAATGAGAAGTGTTGCTTTTGTATTTCGTATGGGACAATACATTGGTTTATTTTTGAATGTTCATAGTAAAATGAAAGAACAACAAAGAAAGAGAATTTGTATTATATTTGTAAAGAAAAAATGTAGAAAACCAAAAAAAATTACCTCATTTCAACAAAATTTTTATGTTATTTTTTGGCATTTAATGGATACTTACACATGTGTTGGAATAGAAATGCAACCATTATGGAACTGTCAATGATCACTCTTTAACTCTCTTTGTTGAATGGAAAGGAAAAATTAAAGTTCATACTTTTGAAATAGTTTGTCTTTTATAATTAAAATAAGCTAAAATAAGTTTTTTTTGGTGTTTGAAATGCTTTAGTTGGCACTTTTAGGTTCAAGAATTCATTATAGGACAACCAGGTCAAAGTTAAAGCTGAAAAGAAAAGACAAAAGAAAAAAAAAACTGTTAGAAATTCAATAAGTTCCATGTGGGTTATATGGGATCCTTTGGATCCTCCCCAAGTCCATCTTAGACAAACTTAGCTCTGCCATTATATGCCCTACCATATTTCATAGGGGAACCAGAATAGATTCTGGATTCTTTTTGAACCAGACATGGACCTGGTAACATAGCATATTTCTATTGTCGACGTATCCAATTGGGTAGTAAATTATAACTTTGGGATGCTTTTAACATGGTGGCATGACTTAGGTCTTTTTCAATGGTGATGACATTTTTTAATGAGCTATGCCACTTCTTTTGTTGTCATAGGAATACAACTATAAAATCCATTTTTATTTTAACATGCAACTTCTCTAGATAAAAGAATGGTCATTTTTAACATTAATTGACAGAAGTTGAAAAAACCTTGCTATTATATTTATATCCCTATTTACTAGATTAACATTGCTTCTCATATTGTCTTTGCTTTTTATTTTGAATTTTTGTAGTTGTATAAATGTGTTGGTGTTCAAAATGATGCTTATGCTCTTTAGGCTACCAATATACCCTCAGATGGATTTTAGGAATGGTTAACTCCAAAATGTTATGAGGTCTTAGGGTAACTAGACCAACTATAGGGACAAGACTACCCTCTACACTTCTAGCTCTGCAAAACCAAGGTGGGTGCACCTAACCTAGTATAAAATATACTTCATACACCAAGAACTAGGTTTGAAAAATAGATAATAGGATAGTAAGAAAGTACTAAGAGTTAACCACACACTCAATGACTCTCCATTACTATGGGTAGAACCACACACAACCAAATACTGAAAACTTAAGGATGGTTCTTAATTTCATGTGTTTGGATCATAACAACCTCAATCAGGATATGTCAGCAAGGAAATACTTATATAGGCTAGTGCCTCATCCATTGGGCAAGGTTTCTTAGATAGACTACACACACACACTAGAATATATTTGAGATTCAATGCCATAAACACATTTACAATCTCCTTTACTACTTATAGAGTATCCTTACATAGACAAAAGGTAAATCTATGTCCCATCTAGAGCATCATTTCATCTAATCCTAGATTAGAACTCAAGAATGAAGGCATATACATAAACTGGTTATGCAATGAACTAGAAAGTTCAAAATTTGTCTATGTTGAGACAAAGGAGAGACAAGAATCAAGTGCCTACATTAAGTATGAAGAATCCTCAAGTGTATACAATCCATCCAAAGGAACCCTACTTGCAAACTACAACTTAGACCTACAACTTTCTTTCAGTTGTCAAAAAAAAATCAAGACAAGTCATTACAATTCAGACTGAGAAGAGGACTCACAACCCAAAAGTTTGAATACCAAACTCCCAATAATTCAAAAATGATCATAAAAATCCCTTTATACCAGGGTTACAATGCAAGCACAATGATCATTTCCATCTCAAAATTCAAATCCACCTAACCCCATCGAGGAGTTAACACAAACAAGACAGGGATCAAGCCGCAGCATGCAAGTTCAAACAGTCTAATGTATTTAAATCGGCAAGACATCCTAGGCAGAAAAATTGGATCCGGACGACCGCACTGATCCTCTTCATCATTATCACAACTACCACCGAGCTACCACACTCATCGCATATGGCCAAACTATCGGAAGACCCTGCAAAACAAAGGTTGTCGCATGATCACATAGCTAGAATTTGGGCTATGTGAACATGCAACACACCACCAAGATTCATCACTAGGTACAGAATCATCATGCCACCGATCAGTAAGACCATCGAGCCAGATCACAACACCTACTGCCATCAAACTAGCAAGAAATCTACCAGAAAAGCATTAAAACCAGTACTTTTTTCCTCGAAAACCCTCTACAAGTTTGAATCTAAGTTCCAATGGTCACCTCCAAATGTTTAAAACATGGCCGTAGATCTCATCCTTTCTCAGCAAATCAGGTGATCAGCATTTAATCTCACAACAGTCATAGGCCCCTTTGAAAATTCATCGGTCCAGTCAGCAGCACAGGCATCGTTGACCCACTCAACTCCGCAACCATGATGCCAGTAGTGGTCACATGATCGCATAGCCAAAAACTAGGCTATGCGAACACATGACAAGCCTCCATGTCAATACCATTTCACAAATCCCCACTAATGCAAAACGTGCACCTCTGCAACAAAAGACAATGGGCCCATTAACAAGCCTCATCACCACCTTGGACCAACTGGAAGATGCCACATCACCACCTGCCACCGGGCCTCAACAAGGAAGAACCTTGTCACATGGTCGCAAGCTATAAAAATGGCCTTTGCAATCATGTGACAAGGCCATAAGACTGCCACCTCTCCACCAACAACCCCATAATACAGACATCAACCAGTCGCATGGTTGCATGTTAGAAATTCCTGACATGCGATCATGCGACAACTAATAAGAACATGTGCCCCTACCTCCCTTTTGACACTAGGCCCACATCAACATCCTCTGACAGTGGGCCTACTGCAAACAAATCTATCAGCATCCAATCGGACGGTGGGTGCATGATCGCATGGGGTGAGAATATTCCTTGCGATCACAAGCTGACCATAGATTGAAATCACTAACACAAGCCCCACCGATATTTATGACTCATCACCATCGAGCAGATAGGTCCCACCGCAAACCCCTTTCTTCTGGACTTGACCACCACCGCAGCACCACGTGGCAACCAATAGAGATTCGCCACTGGGCCCCAGGTACACGTGTCAACCGGTTGCATGATTGCATGTTAGAAAACTCTGACATGTGATCATGTGACAGCCAACCCCAGGCTGCCACATCACCACCAATGGGACCACCAAACTTCCCAAACCCCACAAATGGGCCCACGTCACATCCCAATCAGGAAAAGCCGATGGCTATTGCAAAAGCGTGGAGGATAAACATTGTGCAACTTTACCATGCGAACTTACGCTGACCACTAATTTTGTCCAAACTTTAACCACACTAGGCAATGGGAAGGACAAGGATCCACACAGACAGGTGGCAAGCAGTTGCATGATCGCATGTCAAAAAAGTCTGACATGCGGCCATGCGACAACCAATCATTTTGAAACTTTTGAAGGCCCGGTCCCACCATCCATCACACTTGCACAGTTAGGGAACGCCAGCAAACAGGAAACTATGAGGCTGAAAACACATAGGGTTTTCGACGGAAAAAATAAAAAACACACAAGGTTTCTGATGCCAAAAGATAAGCGCACAAAAGCTGGAAGGTATAAGGTCAAAAACAATGAAGGTTTTCACACAGATTGAAAACATCATGGATTTTCAAAAACACTGTGGGTTGTTGACACTATGGTAGATTCTAAAAATATTTTCCTGCAGACCTTAGAACTTGAATAACTTTCTAGATTTTGTTATTCAACACATGTTTTGGACTAGAGCAAGGTGACACAATGAAGAACACAGGGTAGGACACTTCAAGAAAACTTGCAAGGAAAAGGGCCATTTTCAAAGAATTTTGCATGAACCAGAAAATGGACTAACAATGGCTCATACTAGGGGATGCATGTCTCTTGCAGGCATGGAAAGGATTCAGAATCATTGGGAGAGCAGACCAACTCAAAAAATCTGACTCAAAAACATAGAGCAGACAAAAACAAGGGAACCTAAACTACTGTTCATGGAAGAGATACTTCAAGAGAAGTAAAACTTTAAGAATTGTCCATGAATAGGCAATTCCAAAGTACCACCAATTAAATCTTTCAAGATATATGAATCTATTCCCCACTTTCCCTCAATAAGATAAGGGCCCAACCAAATAGGATCAAACTTTCCATGCCTTCCCTTATCTTCCAACCTTGCATTCCACATCAGGACCAGATCATTAATTTCAAAACTTCTTTGAGTTATCCTCTTATCAAACAAATTTTTACACTACCTTTGCAATGTCTCATTTCTCTCATGTGCATCCCTCCTTACTTCCTCCAACTGGATCAATTCATCCATTCTCATTCTCATCTCATCATTCAAATCTTCATCATATGCCTAGATGAACCTGTACATTTGCAACAAATTATTCTAAGGTAATCTAGCACTTATTCCATAAACTAGGTCAAAAGGGGCACAACCTATGGCTTTCTTTATAGTTACTCTGTCAGCCCACAATGCCCACCATAACTTTGAGTCCTAGGCTTTCTTATTTCTATCCAACACCCTCTTGAGAATCTTAATAAGGCTTTTATTACTGGATTCAGCCTGGCCATTTCCTTGTGGATGATATGGGGAAGAAAATGAAATGTGTATCCCATATTATTGACAAAAATCACCAAACTCCTGTGATCTAAAGCACATTGCATTATCAACCATAATTGTCTCTGGGCAACCAAATCTAGTGAGGATATTCTGCATTATAAAATCAGTTACCACTTTACTAGTAGCCCTCCTAGTAGGGATAGCTTCAGCGCACTTGGTAAAATAGTCTGTTGCCACTAGTATGTATGAATTTCCACCACTAGACTTGTTTGGGATCTCACCAATGAAATCAATACCCCACTTCTAGAAAGGAGCCTAAACTGAAATAGGTCTGAGTGGAAAATTCCCATTGAATTTCATCCTTCCTGCAAATCTCTGGCATGCATCACACTTCCTCACAAACTGATGTGTATCTTTGAAAACTGTAGGCCACCAAAATCTAGATATAAGGATCTTGTGGGCTGTGGTCTTTTCCATATAGTGTCCTCCACATACTCCTTGATGCATTTCCTCTAGCAGAGTCTTAGATCTTTCATGATCAACACACTTTAGCAATACTCCTTCACTGCTTCTCCACCACAACTCACCATGTATAATGGCATACCTTGTTGACTGCAACTTGACAGTCCTCCTCTTACTCTCATTCATGTCAGGGGGAAGGACCAACTTCTACAAGTAATTGATGACATCTTTATGCCAATCACAATAATCCATATCACAAATATATGGCCTCTCTTCTTCCTCTAACATATTCACATGATTTGCAACCAGATTACTCTGTGCCATCAACTTTGCAAGACCAAGGCCTCTTACCAATTTTGTAATCTGAATATCTATATTGAATTCTTGGATCCTATTGATCCATCTACATCTTTTTCTTGATACCTCTTGTTGCACCAAAATATCCTTAACGGCAGCACTAGGGACATAAGCAACCACCCTAGCTCCCACAAGATAACACCTAAAAGCCTTGACTGCTTTGACTAGGGCATAAGCCTATTTCTCAGTGATATCATATTTCAATTTTGCTACATGTAAAGACTTGATAAAAAATGATATGGGTTTCTCATACCCATCTGAGTTCTTTTGCAATAAAACTGATGCAACCGTGTGATAAGAAGCAAAAGAGAAAATCTACATGGGCTTACCATAATCAGGGGTCCTCAAAATAGGGGCATCTTTAATGGCATGCTTGATACTTCTAAAAGATTTATCTGCTTCTTCATTCCACTCTATCTTTGCATCTTTTTTCAATATCCTAGAGATAGGAATACAAATTTCTGCAAAATTTGTAACAAATCTTCTTAGAAAATTCACTTTCCCAAAGAAAGACTGTACTCCTTTAACATTCCTTGGTGGTGAGAGCTTGTTTATTGCTATAACCATTTTAGGATCAATTATTACTCCATCCTTGGACACAATGTGTCCTAAGAGCTTGCCTTCCACAACACCAAAAGAACACTTCTTTGGATTTAAAGAGATTCCATACTCCAGAGATCTGATAAAGATCTTTTCAAGATGTTCACAATGTTGATCCTCCTTCTTTGACTATGCCATGAGATCATCCTGATATACCACTAAAAACTTATTTATGAAATCAGCAAAGGCCACATCCATAGCTCTCTGGAAAGTTACTCCTACATTTGTCAGACCAAATGGCATTCTGACATAAACATATGTTCCCCAAGGGGTAGTGAATGTAGTCTTAAACTATTCTGACTCATTGACCATGACCTGATTATATCCAGAGAAGCCATCCATCATGGACATTAACTCTGATCTAGTAACCCTTTGCAGCATATTTTCCATGTTAGGCAGACCATAATTATCCTTTAAAGAATTGACATTCAAATTCCTAAAATCAACACATAACCTAGTGTCACCATTCTTTTTCCTGACTGGAACCAAATTTGACACCCAAGTAGAATGTCTAACAGGCTTGATAATGCCAGCATCCATCATCTTTTTAAGTTCATTTTGCATTTTTGGTGCCAAAGTAGGGTTCACAGGCCTTAATTTCTGCCTAAAAGGTTTAGTTCCTTCCTTTAATGGTATCTCATGTTAAAAGAGATCTTCTCTATATGACTTCAAATCATCATAAGACCATGCAAAAACATGTCTAAATTTCTTGAGAAGATCAATCAAATTTCTTCTAGTTCTTTGAGATAAGCATTTACCTATGTAAATATTTTTTGGTTCTTGGCTTGTTCCTAGATTCACTTCCTCCAAATCATTTTTCTTGTCAACAATTCTGGCAACACAAGCCCTCTCCTTATCATTAAATGTCCTTTCAAGGGAAACCAATCCCCTAGGGATCCTATTTGACTTTAGTTGCAAAACTTCCTTCCCAAGAACACTTTCTTTTCCATCTCTGATGTCAACATAGGTGCTAAAATCCATTTCCTGACCATCAAATTGAGATTCACACTGCAAGAATCTCAAAATATCCTGATCATCAGAAAATACTTGCCAATTCTCAACATTATCTGGGAAAGAAGGCCTAGACTTACACTCAATTCTAGATATCCCTGCAAAGGTAACATCCTCTAGCCTTAAGGCTATGTTTGCTAGTAAATTTGCCATCCTGTTTTGGCTTCTATCTACCCAATCAATCCCAAAGGCATTGAAACCCTCAATTTCATCCCATATAGCATTTCTATATTGTTTCAGCCTTTGATTCTTAGATGCATACTTTGATCTAATCTGAGAAACTATTAACTCAAAATCACCAATCACCCTAAGATGTTTGATCCCATGTTTTGATGCTTGTCTCAAACCAATCAGTAGGGCTTCATATTTAGCAACATTGTTTGTGCAAGGAAACAAGAGAGTGAAAGAAAAATTAAAAGTCTTACCACTTGGGGACACCAATAATACTCCTTCTCTAGCACCTTCTCTAGAACTTTATCCATCAAAATATAATGTCCAGAAGACACTACCCTCTACCATGTTACTCTCATCATCGGCCAAAAGGATAGGCTTGGCCTTCTCCTGCATCTCATTCCTCTGGACTTGGAATGAGCCAATGTCAGTGTCAACAAAACAATTCATGCTATCCTTTTCATTTTCCTCAATCATATGTGGGGTCCTGGCTTCTCTTGACACCTTCACACTCTCTCCTTCAATGTCAAAAGTGGCAAAGGACAAGTCACATTGAATACTTCCTCCCATGGAGGCACTCCACTTTCTAGATAACAACATTCCATATTGAGGAGGAATGTCAACTACAAGAACACTCATAGTCAACTATTTGTTAGGAAATGCAGCTAATTTATAAGGCAAAGCCTTGATGGTACCAATAACTGGCACTTCTCTTGAGTCCATAGCTTGGCATCTCCCATGAGGTGTATCAACCTTTAGTCCTAATGATTTCATGATCTTTGTAGGCATGATAGTGTTTGATGCTCCAGAATCGATCATGCAATTCTTCAATATTTTACCACCAATCACAAGGGACAAAAAGAAAGGATCAACTGTCCCTAATGCATTATTTACAATATTTGTATCCAAGAAGATTTGAGGAATCTTAGAAACAATTTCTTCACTCTTACTGTCAGGTGTGTCTTCCAAGGAAGCCACATGTTTGTCATTTCTATTCACCTCTTGGATTCCTACAGAAGAAACACCATTTACCCAATTCAAGGCCTTGACCTCATGTTCTTCTATCCTGATCATTTCCAAAAGTGGAACCTTGATAGTGATCTGTGAAAGCAATTTGGACATATCAATTGGAACATACTTTTGGTTGTTCATGTCTTCTTCAAAGATAGTGACAACTTTATCCTTTGTGAAACCAGATTTGTCTTTGAGAGGAGATTCCTCTCCCTTCTGAGGAATGGGAAAAACTACCTCTGTTGTCTTTGCTTTATTCTTAGGTGCTGCAATAGGCACAACTTTCCTTTTTACCCTCACTTGGTTAGTATCATTGGCACCCCTGCCCTTTTCTCCATGCTGTTGTGTACCACTTTCTGTCTTCTTGATAAACATACTTCCTGGCTTACCAGTTGCATTTCCAACTATCCTATTCCTTAGGTTATAATTGCTTCTAGCTTGAGTAACCATGTCTGTAGTGATCTGAGAAATTTCTTCATCTAATGGTCTTCTTAAAGAAACTTGCTCCTCACCCCTCACAATACAACATCCAACATCATCAAACTCTTCATCTTCTTCATCAAAATCATTCTCATCCTCTATATGTGCAGAAGTCATTCCACAACCACTCTTGTCATATTGCTCCTCTTGTTCTTGATTCTCTTGTAAGTTTAAAGCAACAACACAATGCTCAGGGTCATGAGGAGACTGACAAGCAACACACCATGGGATATCTTCAGTCATATTTACTGAATTTCTATGCAAGGGATCAAGGATCCTTCCATCAGGCCTTTCTTGCTTTGTTGGGAAAATGGGCTTACCATCTTTCCACTAAGTGTTGTAAAGGTAATTTTGCATTCTTGGCTGTCTGCTAAAATTGTTTGGAGCTGACCTCTCCATTGTCATAGCTCTATTGTTTCCCTTTTCACCAGGCTTTAAACCTTCCAAAGCCTTTAAAATTTGTTTTAGATTCTCATCCTCTTTGGGTTTAGAGTCAGCAGACCTTCCCATTTCTTTCTTACTCTGCATTTGAGGCCTACAATCATCTCTTCTTCCTATCTTTCCTAATATTCTTCTATTTCTCTCTATGCTGATGGTCAATTTGTAAGCTTCCCCAAGATTTCTAGGGTTCTTGTCCCTCAAGAGGTATCCCATTTTTGCATCAAAGGCATTCAAGTATGTCACAAGACATACCCTATCATCTAGTCTGATAACCTGCAAGAGCCTATGCATAGCCTTTTGGAATCTTATATTAAATTCAAGGACCTCTTCATTCTGATTCTTCTTTATGTTATTGAATTCATTCAGGATAAAACCCTCATTTGTTTTATCTCCATAGTGTTTCTTCAAACAATTCTTGAATTCATTCCATGACCCTATACTAGCATGGGGTAACCCTCTAAACCAATCCCTAGCATCCTCAATTAGGGATTGTACAAATAGCTTCATTATAACATCATCAGGTTCTATATTATAATCATCTATTACATCTATGAAAATTTTTAGATGTTCTTCACATGTGATGACATTATTTCCAGTAAATTTAGGAAGCTTCTTTCTAATTTCATCAGGGATTGCATTAGGATAACCAGGAATACCAAAGAAGACAAGTTGTTTGTACCTTTCATGAATAGGAGCTCAATGCAGTGGATCCATTCCTTGAGATGTAGATGTCCTTGTGTATGAACCATCAGGAACTCTAGCAGCACCCGGTACTGTAAGGTCCACCCCGTTTCCACCTTTTCCTTGACAGTTTGATGTCGGAGGAGTAATGGGTGTTGTAGTATCTGGATGATTGGTAAATCCCTAACAGAAGTGTACCTCAGAATAGACCTATATATTGTACCTTCATATCAGGACCTATCAACTAAGTTTCGCAATGACAGAGGTGATATCTCTAGGTTATTAATTGTGAAAGTGAATCTTGGATGCAGTATGTTACCCTGTGGATCATAGATCCAGCTAGACTATTAAGGTTCCATTGAGTACTTTTGTCAAAAAGATTTGATTCAAGAAGTCAAGATGTAAATGCCAAATTAGTTATGTGTTAAGTCTTAAGTTTATCTTGGATTTAATTAATAGTTGATGTGATGATTCTAGTAACTCCTACAAGAAGGATGAGTAATGTTTTGATGATGTATTATATGATTATACCATAGTGATGTTTTGGGATATTATTAGAACCCTGAACAAGGAATTGTTAGATCCTAGACTAATAGGATTATTTTGCATTTTGTTTTCCTAGATTAGGAAATTTAATCATACTCGTGATAAAAATTTTATAGGACCCGACTGTTATGGTTACCCCTTACCGATGTTGAACCATAGATTTATCTTAAATGTTATACTAAGGAAAATTGAGATACTTGGACTCATTCGATTTACTGTTATGTTATGATGGACATGTTAGACTATACATTTTGTCGACTCTGTATGTGGATCCATGATTAGTGGATTTGGATTTGATCATGTTAGACTTTATTATTATCTTCATGTTTTGAGAACCTAAAGATTATCTTATAATGATGATAGATTATGGATGATCTTGATTTCAATTGAACTATGAATTGAATTATGCAAATTAAATTATGAATTATATATGCAATTGAAGTATGAATTGAGTTATGCAAATTGAATTTATTTGATGTGATTATTGAATCCTATATGATTACGTGCAGACAGTTGAATTATGACATTTCATTCTATGTGATTGAATGTTCAATTGAATTGTGTAAGATCATTACTTGTTGTGTGATTTCATGTATGCAATTGAGTTATGAATAATGTGTGGATATTACATCTTATATGTTTATATGTGATGGTTTTCTTCCTTGAATTACTGATGCTGCATTAAGGTTTTGCAGGTGGAAGGACCATGGAAATATTCGGGGAAACCACATTGAATGCTTGTGCTATCCTTAAAGCCAAGGCCCCGTCTAATGAAGAGACCAGGGCCTCGTTGTGAAGTGTTTTATTTTGTAACTGTAATGTGAATGTATGTGTAGGATTGTTAAGTGTTGTAATATGTTGGACATACCTTAATTGTGATGTTAATTATGTGAGTGTCACTTGACACTAGAGTGATTTGTTAACTAAGGTATGTCATGTGATTGGAGTGCGAGAGCAAGTCCTAGAAGCTTCCTAGAGGGGGTATTCTAAGTGCATCCTCTTGTCTTAGGACCTCTAAGTGAAGTCATACCTTACATTTTCGTGCATTAACTAAACCATGGCTTTTGGAGGGTTAAATGGGACCCTAGGGGGTAGTTTCATGCTTTTTAGGTAGCCCATTCCTTGTACCCATAGGTTAGGGGTAATTTTAGCATGTGAGAATCCATATATTGACATTATGTCCCCTCCAATAGTGCCCATTTAATCTTGGACGAAATTTGCAACTTGCATCATGGACCCAGAAGTACTTCCTAGGACCATCTTAATGAGGGTTGTGGAGAGTTGGTTGGGGGAGTCCCTTTTAGTAGAACTTTTAGAGGGGTTTGGGTTGTTCACCCACTCTCTACCTTTAGAGACCACTAAACTTGGAGAAGGAAAAAAGTTGAGGATAGAAGAAAGAAAAAAAAGCTCAAAACTTCATCATTTTGCATTGGATCATAGGTTGGAGGATCTTGCTCTTCATCTCTTTCATTTTGTTGTAGATGAAACTTGTAGATGTAAATTTTGTTAAGTGTTTTAGCTCCCCATGGTTGGTCATGGTGAGAGCATGAAATGGCATTGTGTTTTCTTTTGTGATTGGATTTTGGGTTGTATACTCTCAGATTCACTCACCCTTGGGAGGGAAGAGAGATTGAGAGGGGGTGTGGAAATGGAGGCAACTCCATGTGTAGAATCTCCTCCATGTGTGAGGAAAGATGAACTTGGGTGAGTGATTTTCCCCAAGAAACCTTGCATTTAGCCCGTGTGGCAATGGGGGTATAAGGAGGAAAGATGAACTTGGGTGAGTGATTTTCCCCAAGAAACCTTGCATTTAGCCCGTGTGGCAATGGGGGTATAAGGAGGGAAGTTTGGCCATGAGAGCCTTGTATGAAATTCAGTTATATGGGTCCATGTGTGGCCTTGTTTTCATGCAATGGTTATCTCCATGGGTTTTCCACCCACACCCCACAAAAGGAGTTCATGGAATTCCTTAGTTATACCCTTGAGGGAATTTTTGGCTCTTGCAATTGTATGTTTCTTGTGAGTGTTTGTATATGAGTGAATGTATCCTATTTGATGTGGTTTCCCCAAGCTCGGGGGTGGCCTCATGAGAGGCCTAGGATGGGAGGTGAGCATCCCATGGTCGTTTCCCTTTTTCCTTGTATATATTTGCAGATTTGTGGAAGCTCAAAGAGGAGCTATCATGGAGGTTTTCATCCTTTGGATGGTTGAGAGAAGACATCCTTCTTATTCCATTGTGGATCATTCTTTGTATTTAGATTGCATGTGATGTAAAAGAGAATGTAATGCCTTTCATTTGGAGCTATTGTGAAGATGAAATGGATGAGGGACTGTTATTATCTTTATCTTTCATTGTGTGGAATTATTCATTGCAATGCTTGTTGAAACTAGAATGTTGTAAACTTTATGGAGGTATTTGTAAATGAGTTGAAATGGATTTCGTAATGTTAAGATGAATCCTTGCAAACATGATAAAAATTCTCTCTCTCTCTCTCTCTCTCTCTCTCTCTCTCTCACAATAATTGAAAAATAATCTCTCTTTGCAAATGAGTCATCCACAATGATAAATTAAATATTGTAGCAATTTCTTTATGCTTCCATATTTGGATTGATATATGAATATCGTAGTATCATATATGATGAACTAAATGTAATGATCATTGAAAACAATCTCTAAATGTGATTCATATCTCACTTTTAGACCTATCAATTGTAATGAAACATCTATGAAGGAATGAACAAATTAATTTATATGTTGATATCTCAATTGATTTGCAATCAAATTATATTTAACCCTTATTGATACTCTATCAATCTTAAGACAATAGACTTCCTTATGCATTAAGGAGACTAATTAAATGATGAAGATATACTACTCATAGTTTGCAAGAAGATGTAAAAATTAGTGCAAGGAAAATAACACTCTCCAGATTTTAAGAGAGCAAAATGCTCTCTGGATTTTGTATGGGATAAAAATCCCATACAAAATTCATACCACACTTAATTAAAAATAATAAACCTTGCCACCTCACCTTATAAATCAATTAAAATATATACTAAAACATCACTACCCCATACCCTATTTAATTCTATTCCTTGTATTGGCGCATGCTTTGGGGGTCTAGTCTTTGTTGTATTTAAAACCCTTCTATTGGATAAGGGAATGTACTTAGACTGTCCCCTCATCATGGGCGCACATCTTGAAGAAACCCCACTTGGCAAATATTATTTAAAGAAGACATTACTTTCAATGCACTTATCTCTCCCCATGAAAAATGGCGCATGACTTCTGACAACATCACTTTATTGCATTTACCTTCTCTCATGGAAAATGGCACATGTTTTTCCTTGGAGGATGGCCTTAGTGTCTAGGAAGAAGTTTTGTGGGTCCCATGTAATTTAAGACCTGTCATAACTTAAAGCTAGCTCCATTTAATTCTCCTTCTCATGCGCTGATTTTGGAGACTTTTTATCTCCTCCCCTAAAATGGCGCATGATTTGATTATGACCTTTTCCTTAGGCCATGTGGTAGGGTAGGAAATGAGATAGGATGTTATAGTAGGTTAATAGGTTAGTAATGTTAGTAGGATGTTTAGATTATTGCTTTAAGTTAGTAGTTAATTAAGTTTGATTAGGAAGTTATTTAAATAAGATAATTTGATATTATGTCTTGTCATTAGATAGCTAGTTATTATTATTTTTTTGAATGTTTTAATTGAGGTATGTTATTAATTATAGATGGTTATTATTTTTGTCTATGTTTGTTAGTAGATATTTTTGTTATTTATTTTGATGTCATGCTCTATTCTTAGTATGCACATAATATTAATTAATAAATTATAGTATATTAATTAATTAATAATTATATTAATTAATTAATATATTATAATTATTAATTAATAATATTGATTTATAAATTTTGATTATATTTATCATTAACTAATGTTATCTTTGAATTTATTAATTGGTTAAAAAGTACATTGATTTAATGGTATGTTGTAATTATAAATTGAATTAGTATTTATACATTTGGAAATGGATATTGATGAAAACATCAATTTAAATTTATATTCAATATAATCATAAGATGGCAATTTTACCATCACAATCAAATTGGTCTCGATATGAGCATATCTGGAAAATGGTTAACCTATCTAAAGAATAACATTATCAATAAATATTCTATTCCTCTTAGATAATCTAAAGGACTAATAGATTAACGTTTGACAAAATTGATCGTCAAGTTGATTAACGAACTTTGATTATATTGAATTTCATCTAGCATCCTTCGGTAAACAACTTGTTGAGGTTTGACCTCTTGTCGCTTTGGAACTTCGTCATTAGCACTTTTGTCCCGCATCGCAAACATGGAACTTATAACCTTTTTAAAAAAAATAATTTGTTGGTTGTGTTTTGGCCCGAACTTTTGGGCATTACAGGTACACCATTTGCTTGACCTGCATTGTTACCATGATTTCCACCTTGTCCCAAAAAGGAAGCATCAATATTTGAAGGTCCTAAAGCATGCTTGAGAAAGTATATCTTCTTTCTGATTTCTACAGCATAAGCCTCCAACTTTGCTTTCTCTAGTTCTTTATCCAATATTTCTTTCTTCCTTCTAGCTATCTCCAAATCTGAATCTAATCTCAGTCCTGGATCTGATGTCCTATCCACAATAACTTGTTCACTAATTTGAATCCCAACAACCTTTTTTTTGCCTTTATCTCTTGGTCTAGTTTCTTCACATATTTTTTGAACAATAGGCTGTTCGTTTACTCTTTCAGGCTCTGGGACAAAATTAATTGCCTCCAAATCTAGTAACTACCTCTTTAGCTGATCAGCCCTTATCATGGCTTGTCTTACTTTATCTTCTTTGTCCTTTTCTCTTTGCTTCCTAATGGCAAGCTATTCTTGAACACTTCTTTCTAGTTCATAGACCTCCTCAAAGATTTCTTCTGATTCAGGGAGAGTGGTCTCAGAGTCATCATCTCCCACTTGAGTTTCATCCTCATATTGGTTCAATCCCAAATCAACAACTGCTTCATATTCTGAATTATTTTCTTCTTGACTAGGCCTGGCTTGGGTTTCTTGTCTGGTATCTTTCTTGTTTCTCCAAGTATGAGAAACACCTCTTCTCTTCTTTCCTCCCCTTGTCTGACTAGGCCTAGAAGTGCCTGGAATTCCTTCTTCCATTATATCTTCAGGATGCTCCTTTCTTCGAGACCTAGTACCTTTATAACTCATCTTGCAAAATAAATACTAACTAGCACTGCTTCAAAGATGCTTGAGTCACCACCCAAGTGTATTGGGAATATCACAATATAGTTTCTTCACTCTAGAAATACTCAAATGAGTTAGAGAGACAAGGGACAAGAACAACCCTGTTTCTTCCAATGATGACCTACTGGTTAGGATGAACATGTAAAACACTTCCCCAGCAGAGTCACCATCTTGTTGGTGTTCAAAATGACGCTTATGCTCTTTAGGCTTCCAATATACCCTCAGATGGATTTTAGGAATGGTTAACTCCAAAATGTTATGAGGTCTTAGAGTAACTCGACCAACTATAGGGACAAGACTACCCTCTACACTTCTAGCTCTGCAAAACCAAGGCGGGTGCACCTAACCTAGTATAAAATATACTTCATACACCAAGAACTAGGTTTGAAAAATAGATAATAGGATAGTAAGAAAGTACTAAGTGTTAACCACACACTCATTGACTCTCCATTACTATGGGTAGAACCAAACACACAACCAAATACTCAAAACTTAAGGATGGTTCTTAATTTCATGCGTTTGGATCATAACAACCTCAATCAGGATATGTCAGCAAGGAAATACTTATCTAGGCCAGTGCCTCATCCATTGGACAAGGTTTCTTAGACAGACTACACACACACACACTAGAATATATCTGAGATTCAATTCCATAAACACATTTACAATCTCCTTTACTACTTACAGAGTATCCTTACATAGACAAAAGGTAAATCTATGTCCCATCTAGAGCATCATTTCATCTAATCCTGGATTAGAACTCAAGAATGAAGGCATATACATAAACTGGTTATGCAATGAACTAGAAAGTTCAAAATTTATCTATGTTGACACAAAGGATAGAAAAGAATCAAGTTCCTACATTAAGTATGAAGAATCCTCAAGTGTATACAATCCATCCAAAGGAACCCTACTTGCAAACTACAACTTAGACCTACAACTTTCTTTCAGTTGTCAAAAAAAAATCAAGACAAGTCATTACAATTCAGTCTGAGAAGAGGACTCACAACCCAAAAGTTTGAATACCAAACTCCCAATAATTCAAAAATGATCATAAAAATCCCTTTATACCAGGGTTACAATGCAAGCACAATTATCATTTCCATCTCAAAATTCAAATCCACCTAACCCCACCAAGGAGTTAACACAAACAAGACAGGGATCAAGCCGCAACATGCAAGCTCAAATAGTCTAATGCATTTAAATCGGCACGACATCCCAGGCAGAAAAATCAGATCAAGACGGCCACACATATCCTCTTCATCATTATCACAACTACCACTGAGCTACCACACTCATCGTATATGGCCAAACTGCCGGAAGACCCTGCAAAATAAAGGTTGTCGCATGATCGCATAGCCAGAAACTAGGCTATACAAACATGTAACACACCACTGAGATTCATCACTGGGTACACAATCATCATGTCACCGATTAGCAGGACCCTCAGGCCAGATCGCAACACCTACCACCATCAAACTAGCAAGAAATCTGCCAGAAAAGCATTAAAACCAGTACTTTTTGCCTCGAAAACCCTCTACAAGTTTGAATCTAAGTTCCAACGGTCACCCCCAAAAGTTTAAAACATGGCCGTAGATCTCATCCTTTCCTAGAAAATTGGGTGATCAACATTTAACCTCACAACAGTCACGAGCCCCTTTGAAAAGTCATCGGTCCAGCCAGCAGCACAAGCACCGTTGACCAACTCAACTCTGCAACCACGACGCCAGCAGTGGTCGCATGATCACATAGCCAAAAACTAAGCTATGCAAACATGTGACAAGCCTCCATGTCAATACCATGTCACCACTCCCCACTAATGCAAAATGCACACCTTTGCAACAAAAGACAATGGGCCCACTAACAAGCCACATCACCACCTTGAACCAACTAGAAGATGCCACATTACCACCTGCCACCGAACCTCAACAAGGAAGAACCTTGTCGCATGGTCGCAAGCTATGAAAATGGCCTTTGCAATCATGCGACAAGGCCATAAGACCACCACCTCTCCACCAACGGCCCCATAATACAGATGTCAACTGGTCGCATGGTTGCATGTCAGAAATTCCTGACATGCGATCATGCGACAACCAATAAGAACATGCACCCCCACATCCCTTTTGACACTGGGCCCACATCAACATCCTCTGATAGCGGGCCTACTACAAAAAAATCCATTGGCATCCAATCAGATGGTGGGTGCATGATTGCATGGGGTGAGAATATTCCTTGTGATCACACGCCAATCGTAGATTGAAATCACTAACACAAGCCCCACTGACAATTCTGACTCATCACCACCGAGCAGACAGGTCCCACTACAAACCCCTTTCTTCTGGACATGACCACCACTGCAGCACCACGTGGTAACCAATAGAGATTTTCCACCGGGCCCCAGGGACACGTGTCAACCAGTCGCATGATCACATGTCAGAAAACTCTGACATGCAATCATGCGACAGCCAACCCTAGGCTGCCACATCACCGCCAATGGGACCACCAAACTGCTCAAACCCCACAAATGGGCCCACGTCACATCCCAATCAGGAAAATTTGATGGCTGTCACAAAAGCGTGGAGGATAAACATTGCACAACTTTACCATGGGAACTTACACTGACCACTATTTTTGTCCAAACTTTAACCACATTGGGGAATGGGAAGAACTAGGACCCACACAGATAGGTGGCAAGCAGTCGCATGATTGCATGTTAGAGAAGTTTGACATGCGGCCATGCAACAACCAATCATTTTGAAACCTTTGAAGGCCTAGTCCCACCATCTATCGCACTTGCACAGTTAGGGAATGCCAGCAAACAGGAAACTATGAGGTTGCAAACACACAGGGTTTTGGACGAAAAAAATTGAAAACACACAAGGTTTCTGACGCCAAAAGATAAGCGCACAAAAGCTAGAAGGCATAAGGTCGAAAACAATGAAGGTTTTCACACAGATTGAAAACATCATGGATTTTCAAAAACACTGTGGCAAATTCTAAAAATATTTTCCTGCAGACCTTAGAACTTGAATAACTTTCTGGATTTTGTGATTCAGCACGTGTGTTTTGGACTAGAGCAAGGTGACACAATGAAGAACACAGGGTAGGACACTTCAAGAAAACTTGCAAGGAAAAGGGCTATTTTCAAAGAATTTTGCATGAACCAAAAAATGGACTAAAAACAAAATGGACACAAGTAAATCATCAAATGAGAGTGGAAGTAAAAAGGGTTTGGAAGGCACAGGGTTATCCCTCCCTGTGAATTTACATGGGAACCTAAAGAGTGTCCATTATGACAATGAGCTTAAGGAAGTCTTCAAGCATCTCAAGGCCACCAAAACTCCTATAAGTACATATCTGTTGAAAATCTACAACTCTGCAATTTGTTTTTATCCCGAGACCTAATTTTCAGTTGACATTTTTTGTTTGATGAGAAATACATGAACTTTAGTAAAAACTATTTTTAATTTAGTTGCTATGTTTTGCAGGTGATTATCAGCTATGGAGCTTCCTGGCAAGTCAAAGATTCTTCCCAATTGGTTGATTCTTGTAAAATTTTTTTATCAAAATAATGATGTACTTTTATCTATATTTGCGTTGGAAAACATAAAATATGGTCAAGGATGAGGTGCTGCTCTATTAATCTTGCATATTATTTACAAAGTAATTGATGCTTCTCTATCCATAATGCAACAGACCTAGAATCTTGCCTCCTTGAGAGAAGTCACCTTCTTTGCAAGACTCACTCACAGTCTCTTACGCTTTCCCTAGTCACAAGCCTTTTCTCTACTCACAACAATGATCAGCAATACACCTTCAATTGATGTTCTCTGAGCTAACACTGATTTTTAACAATGAACTTGCCTCCCCTTATATAGGTTTGGCAAGCTCATCCACATTCCATTATTCATCAAAGTTCCTATACAGGATCTAATGTTGATGACTGAATACCTAGATCCAATGATCCTCCCTAACAGTGCACTTAGGATGTCCCCAAACATTTAATTCTGCACCTGTAGTTGCACAAGTATCCACTCTTTTATAGGCTGGACGTACACCCAAAGACAAGTGGAGGAATCGAACAACTTTTTTAGATGAATTAGTTGCGTATGCTATTGTAATACCCCAAAAAAGGGTTATAGGTTGATTAACCTCCTATATCGACACATCGAATGAAATCAACATCAAAGTCCTAACCTAAGGCACATCAAAACATCATCGAATCCTAATTGATTATCCTTAATTCTGCATCAGGGAATATTCCTAGTAATATTCCTAAAATTATCCTAATTATCTTTAATTTAATAATTATTTGGTGATAAATCTTATTTATCCTAAAGTTTGATTAATTGAATATTTTGAATATTTAATTAATTAGATTTAATACTACTACTTAATTATTTAATTGAATTTAATTATATTTATTCCTAATTATTATTATTTAAATTAGACAATAAATCAAAATTCCTATCATTAATTGATTAAATTCTTATTTAATTAATTAAAGCAAGTTGTCATATTTAATAATATTATTTTGGAATAAAAGTTTGATTTAATAATTGATTAACCCATAAATCAATTGTTTTATTTTTAAAATCAGTTAAGTTGAGGATAAATCACTTTGTTTATTTATTTATTTCATATTCAATTATGCACATCCAAAAAAATAGTTAAACTATAAATCAGAAAATCAATTCAAATTGTTTTAAAAATTAACTCAACTCTATTTTGAGTTAAAAGTTGATCTCAACTTCTGATTTAAATCAAAAAGTTGTTCTTGCATGATTTCTTGTGAGTTAACTATCTTTAATTCCTTGTTGACTCAAAAATCAATTGAGTGATTTATGGCTTTTTCCATGCATCCCCAAAGCCCTAGATTTCTATAAAATCAAGGCTCTGCTCTTCTCAAATCATCTCATAATTTGCAAACTTATGTTGGCGAATTGGTATCTGAAGAATTGAAGCTTCTTTGCGAATCAACAAACTTTTGTGAGATCAATCTTATTAGCATATCATAGTAGCTTATTTTGCATATCAGTTTTTCATCTAGAATAGATTCATATCAGTTTATTTCATCTTATTGCATAGAAAACCAAAAGAATAGATTAATTTGCATCTAATTCATATCTAGATTTTGCATTCAAATCCTTCATTTAGGTGTCGTCAAGGTCACTAATCTCGGTCCAATCTGAGAATACACACGCGCATCTACTAGAAGGTAGTAAATCACCTGGTTAGTTTAGTTTTCATTTCATTGTATGATTTTGATTTCAACTAACCTCTAATGTTTTACTGAAGTGTTGTGTCTACAGCTAGGTACAAAATTCACACACACATTTCTAGCACCCACTGTGGGGCCCTAAAATGGGTTTCCATTTAATTTCTATCAATTTCTATCATCTTCTTGTCATTTTCTATTCCAAGCTGCGAATTTTAATTTTTGTCCATACAATTTTCATATGAGTTTTTTCAGAAACTCATATTAGGAGATACCCACTGTCGTACGATAGTTTATTTGATCAAGGATCCTACAGTTGAAAATACAGTGTCGTTTGGAAACCCTTTTGTCATATGATCTGATACCCAGTGTCGTACGAGTTTCTGGCCTGTCGTCTGGGAGGTGACCCACTGTCGTATGAGTTTTAGTGCTAGGTTTCAATTGTCATTTCAAATTTTTAGGTAGTTTTCCAGATTTATTTTCCTGATTTGGACTAACAGCTAACATTAACGATTGAAATTTATTGTTTCTGATTGATTTCTACTGGTTTTGATTGGGAAAAGCATAAGAATTGCTAAAAATAGGTAAGAATCTACTAAGCGCGTTGTGAGAAATTCAAGTAATCTTTTCAGTTGATAACATTTTGATTTGGATTAAAAAGAACTCTTGCATGTCAAGCTTGTGTGACCTTTATTGCTTTCATATCACAAATTTCATTTTGGGTTATAAAAATGAACATAGATTTGCTTTTTCATCATATTTGTTACACAGTAAATAGGCCCTATGAACACTATTTGTGGTTCTTGAGAGAGTGGGTTTCCAATGAAACTCTTCTCAATGAAGGAACCCTTGTAGGTAGGGAGGTTACTGAGAGAGTCTCACGTTCTACTAGATTTGCGCATCTTCAGCTTCTGATTGATACATTCTCTCTCCGAAGAGGTTGATAGATCATGAGTGGTTGACATCATAGATCTTTGTGAGATAATCTTGATCTTAGCGTGTTGGATTAATCTATTTTTTTTGTTTGGGTTAAAAGTGAAAAGGCTAGAGGATTATGCTCTACTCCCTTTTTGGGTAGTACCAGAAACTTAGATCCTTGAATCTAGAACTAGTCTCCATGTGGTATATTTTGTGAGTCACCTTTAGAGAGGGTTAACTGTAGTGGACATTCCTTTAATTAGGTCAACCACATTGATAGAACCTCAAGTAGTAATAGCCATTTTCACCGTGGTAGTGGTAGCCACTATATAAATGTCCTTGTGGAGGAAATCTTCATAGGTGTGGTCTCTTGTTGGGCTCTCAAATCTCCCTAGCAGATCCTAAAGATTAAGTTCTCGGATTGTGTCAAAACCCTGGTGCACTTGGATTGGAGTTTTCCCTCTTGAGATCACAAAAGTTGCAGAGTCAGACCATTACTAAACACCCTAGCGAGGCCAAAATTTCATTTTCTAGGAATATGTACATTATTGCAAAACTTTTTAGAACATACACTATTAGCACTCCTAGGGATTAGCACAATTCAATCACTTGATTGTTCATGCGCAAGGTTTCTTTGTCCCCTATCCATTATTTTTAGATGTGCTTGAAATCACTTGCTTGTTGTTTTGTGTGCTTGTTTATCTATCTGGTTACTAAGAATGAATCAATCCGCTACAATCTTCAAATCTGGACAGATAATTTTGTGAACAAATTTGAAACTAAAAATTTGAAAAATTGCAAAATCTGATGTCACACACCTTTCTGGAGTCAAAAGTCATCTTGTAAAGTCAGAAAGTCATACAACTTTTGGCTATTATCATTTCAGAACCCCCAGATTGTCGTATGGTAGCTGGTATATATTGTCGTACGAGTTTTGCTGCCAGTAAATTCCAGAAAGTCAAAAACCCTGCTATCAACTATCATGTGAGTTTTGCAATAGTCATATGAGTTTTTCAATTGTCATTTCATGCTATACCCACTATTGTACAAGCCTCTAGAAAGTCATTTGAGAAATTTTGAAAAATTGCCAGAAAGTTGTCAGAACTATCAGAGACCTAGCTTTTCCAGCCTATTTCCAGAGTCTGTCAAGAAAATCACTATGTCAGGAATAGAGCAACAACTACTAAGAATCCATTTATTTTCCTAAAGTGGCCTTTTGAATTTGATTTAGCCTTCTGTTTAATCGATTTGAGTCTTTATCATCTTGTGTCAAAACCTTGTCATAACTATCAATCTTCAATCCATCTTCAAAATGGCTAAGTGTTGTGAACCTGTGTCTGCTATCTTTTGGGAATCTACCCATACATCCAGGGCATAGTCTCCTTCATTTATGTCTAATCTAAGCTTCAATCAACCAAACCTCAACAAGGTTGCATCATTCGATCTTCTTGAATTAGATCTTTCTTTAGTTGTCTTCATCATATTCTTTTGTTTCACCCAAGGTTAATGGTGGAAACTAGAGCTTCCTCTTATAAGAAATCTGGAGAAGTATCCCATCTCATACCTCTGAATACTCTCCAAGCTCTAACTCTTGAGCAACTCTACAATTCTGGTCTTTACAAAGATGACGGTCTTGGCAATTTTTGATTGAAAACTGGTTACATTCCTCCTTCATCAATTGACGGAGGTAATCAAAAAAATTCTCCTCGATCTATCCCAGGGAGAAATCCTACCATGTCTCAAGTAGGGACAAAATTTGGCTCTCAAAGAGCTCAATCTCAACATGGTGCAGATCAAGAACCTACACCTTCTGAAATTGCTCAATATCAAAATGATGATAACTTCAAAATAATGATGAAGCATTTCTTGAAAGAAGATAGAGAGGCATACTTTTTACAATTAGCTCATCAAGGAGCTAAAATTCCTCCTAAATTTAATGTTGAAGATATCATTACACATGAGGAAGAACCTCTACTCATAGCTATGATGAAACAGATGCATGCCATGCAAGTCAAACTTAATAAACTTGAGAAAGAAAAGGAACCCAAAGAGGTCTCCATGGAGGCCCTATGTCCTTTCCCATTTGACAAAGACTTGTACATACCACCATTCCCTAAAAGGGTGGAAATGATGAAATATGATAAGTATGATGGACACTCTGATCCTCAAGATCATGTCAGAGAATTCTTTACACAATCTATGGAGTTCATGCATGAACCAACTTATCTGATGCATCTCTTTCCTTGATCTCTGGGGGGAGCAGCCATTCATTGGTTCTCTAGGTTGCCTTCTACTATCAAAAATTTTGAGGAGTTGATCAAATTGTTCCATCGGAAATACTCCTACAACATTCAACATCTAGTCACCATGATCAATATCTACAATCTCAAACAATATCTAGGAGAACCATTCCTAACATTTCTCAAGAGATAGAGGAAGAAATTCTCTCTATATGCTAGGCCTATTCCAGAAACTAGAAATCTTCATCAATAATCTTGTTCCAGAGATCAAATACCCTTTACAAATGTAAGATCATATATCTTTTGATAAGATGGTAGACAATGTGATCAAAATTGAAAAAGTACTTGTGAAAAAAGGAGACATCACACTTCAAAAGGACAAGTACGAATCAGGGTCCAGTTCTAAAGACAAGAACAAAAACTGGAACAAGAATAAAGGCATCATCATAGATGGCATTGTTGACACTATTCATGCCCCATCAAAGGAACCATCTTTCAATCTAACCATTGGTACCCAAGGCATCAAAGCCTTAGAGCAAAAGGTGTCTGAACCATCTCAAAAGAAGCCAGAATACAAATCTTGGTCCGCTAATAATAAATGAAAGTTTAATCCTCTAGGAGAATCTTTAGAATCAGATATGAGAACTTTGCTAGCTAATAACATCATCTCTTTTCCTGAGATCTGATAATCTGATCGTGATCCTAAACCAAAATGGTGGAGAGAGAATGAATTTTGTGATTTCCATCGGGGTAAAGGTCACAAAACTAATAACTTCTTATGCTTGAAACATACTATTCAAGATCTGATTGATAAAGGAGATATCACGATTGACAATCATAAGAGAAATAATGATCATACAGCATTCACAGAACCATTTCTGAAACATGGTCAAGAAGTTTCATCTTCTCAGCCTAATATGGGGGCAAAGGTCAATTATGCTTACCCTGGAAATAATGTTGTTATCAATATGGTTGAACCTTGTCTCTCCAAGCATTGCAATGTCATCACAATTGTGTGAAGAGATAGAGATCATGCTTTAGCTAATGTGGTGACTCAATCACAGGCTCAAGCACATCTGAATGGACAAATCCCCGATTCATCAAATGTCCCTAAGATGCCCTTCAATCTCTCTTCTACTTCCAAATAGAAGGTTGCTTCTAAATCCACCAATCTGAAAGATACGAGGCCAACATCTTATAGCATTGTTCAAAAACTCCAACACACTAATGCAAAAATCTCCATGTTGAGTTACTTCGAATATCTCCAACTCATAGAGATATTCTAGACAAAGCTTTGCTTGGATCCAATGTTCCTAATGACCTTGATTTAGATAGGTTTCAGACTATGGTTGGACATCTTACATCTTCACAATATATATCCTTTTCAGAGGAAGATGAAAACTCCTTGGGTCACCCGCATAACCAGCCCTTGTACATAGAAGTCTTGATCCAGAACCATAGAGTCAAATGTGTGTTGATAGATGGAGGCACTGGCCTAAACATTTGTTCTTACAACTTGGTCACACAATTGGGATTTTCAGAATTGGCTATTGATCCCAGAAAGAAAATAACTATAAAAGCCTATGATGAACAAGAAAGATCTTCTAAAGGCACCATTGTCTTACCTATCAGAGCAAGTCTGGTTATCAGAGATACTATATGTCAAGTTCTTGATCTACCTTTGGCTTACAACATTCTTATAGGGAGACAATGGATACATGATATGAAGGCTATTCCTTCTACATTTCACCAATGCTTGAAATTTCCTTATGAAGGAGTAGAGGTCACTATTCCAGCAAACATATCCACCACTTGCAATACATTGAAAGAAAGTGCAGATAAACTTGTGCCTAATAACAAAGAATCTTCCATTGATCCAACAAAAGAAGCATCCACATCCAAAATGGAAGGCCTTGCAAAAGAGGTCAATATCAAAGAAAATGGTATGGGAGAATATACTATAGAACCAATCTTATCTTTGACATCTCTCCCTATCTCACCTAAGTCTTATGGACAATCTTTAAAATAGTCCAAACCAACCTCTAGAGGCATATAAAAAGAATTTTGTAGTAGAATAAGTCTCTAAGCAAGAATTTGAAGAAGATGAAGCTGTGCTTACATGGCTATACAAGGATGAACCTGAATCTCAAATTGTTCCAACTAGTGACTCTACAGTATCCAAAATCCCTTCTAAGACATATGATCTAGGGAATAAATTAATAGCTAAGATGGGATATTCAGGTAAAGGACCTCTAGGAGTCAGAGGAGAAGGTCTTATAACACCTATTTCACATACTGGTAGGGCAAACAAAGATACTATTGGCTTAGGCTTTAAAAAGAAACCCTTCCACCTCAAAGGTAATTGTTCCCATGTCATAGAGTAGATCGCACTAGGAGAACCCCTTCTTAAGAAGGAAGAAACTAAACCATCAGATAATGATTCAGATAGCTCAGAACTTATTCCCTATGATCATTTTCCTAAAGAAATCAAGAACCTTATGGATGCTAAAGATGATCCAATCAAAAGAATTAATGTAGTAGAAACACAAGAACCTACTATCAATTAATAGATAGTTGCAACACAAGAACCAGCTAATCTCGAAGACAATCAAATAGGCAAAGAGGAAGGTGGTATTTATTCTGAGACAGATTCTCATGAGTGTGAATTCAAATCAGAATCTGAGGGTAACCCTTCTTGGTGTATTCATCCTGACTTTACTCATGTTCTTAGATTTCCTAGAGGCATAGATGAAGAATCTAATGACTATGAATGGGGAGCCATTCCAAAAGAAGATGAGCTTATTACAGAGAAACATGTTGATGTTATTCACTAATATACACCTAAACCCAACGTAAGTCTAGAGAAAAGTAATGAACTTATCAAGTCTGATCCACTGATGGCTGAATTAGACTCCCACAATGACATTGAGCCTATTAACAAATTGAATGTCTTAAGTTGTAATATCACCTTTGAACTTGAACGTTGGGTTAGGACCGATGATGATAGATCCATATCTGTAAACACTATCTCCCAATCTTTCCCCATTTTGACTATCCAACATCCTGAACTTCTTGATCAAACCTCCACAAATTTGAGCCATGGTATTTATACCTTCCTGAATAACTATGCCCTTTCTTGTTACCTCAATGCAGTTGAGTCTATGAGGACTTCCATTAGTGAACTGAGCGTTAGCATGATGGAGTCAGACATCAAGTATCTTAGTCAGAAAAATAAGAATAAGAATAAAAAGAAAAGGAGTTCTGAGGGTGAAAATCACTTTGTGGCAGTCTGAGAACCTACAAAAGTAAAAATAAAACATGTATCCGAAGGTGAAAACCTCTCTGAGGCACCTAAGGATGAGATATTTGATGTCCTTCTGAGTCATTTCCAGGATAGATCTCTAGTTCTAATTGAGCCCACTCAATCCATCAACTTGGGAACAACAAAAGAACCATAGTTGAGTCATGTAGCACAATCTTTATCAGAAGAAGAGAAGCAAAAATTTGCAACATTCCTAATAGAGAAGAAGATCAACTTTGCATGGAAATATTCAGATATGCTAGGGTTGGATCCTAATCTTATAATGCATCATTTATCTATAGCTCCAATGTCAAACCTGTTAAGCAAAAATTGAGAAAGATGCATCCTCATGTTGCACTCTTGGTAAAAGCTAAATTAGAGAAGCTCCTAAAAGCTAGATTCATCCGGGTTATTGATTATGCAGAGTGGATCTCTAATATTGTACTTGTTTCAAAACTAGACAAATAAATTAGAGTGTGCACAAATTTTAGAGATGTAAATAGAGCATGTCCTAAGGATGATTTTTCACTACCCAACATTGATATGATAGTGGACATGACTGCGGGCTTTGAGATGTATTCTTTAATGGATGGTTTTTCTGGATATAATTGAATAAAAATTTCTCTAGAAGATCAAGAGAAAATTTCTTTCACATGTGCATGGGGCACCTTCTGTTGGAATGTCATGCCATTTGGGCTTAAAAATTCTAGTGCTACATATCAGAGAGCCATGACCTCTATTTTTCATGACATGATGCATAGGACTATGGAGGATTATGTTGATGATACTTTAGCAAAATATATGATTAGAACTGAACATCTAAATGACTTGAGCAAGATACTAGATAGAATGGAAAAAGTTAGTCTCAGACTAAGTCCTAAGAAGTGTGCTTTTGGTGTCACTTCTGGAAAGATCTTAGGATACATAGTCTCAAAGAAGGGCATTGAAGTTGATCCAGCTAAAGTAAAGGCTATCATGGAAATTCAACCTCCAAAGAATATTAGTCAAATAAGGACATTACAAGGAAGAGTTCAATCTATCAGAAGATTCATATCACAGCTAGCAAACATATCACAACCTTTTACAAAAACATTACATAAAGGTGTGACCTTTTCATGGAATGAAGAATGTGAGAACAACTTTAATCATATCAAGAATTATCTATCAAATCCTCCTATCTTGATGCCTCCCATTCTAGGGAAGCCTTTGATCTTATATGTCTCCACTACAGATACATCACAGGGGGCATTTCTTGCACAACATGATGAGAACAAAAAGGAAAGAGCTATATACTATATCAGTAGAACATTGGTTGCATATGAGAAGAACTATTCAATGATTGAGAAAGCTTGTCTAGTTGTGATCTTTGCATCACAGAAACTGAGACATTACATGTTAGCTCATACTACACATTTGGTAGCTAAGATTGATCCACTCAAGTACCTACTAAGAAAAGATACCCTCATAGGTAGATTAGCCAAATGGGTCATGCTCTTAAGTGAATTTGACATTGAATATGTGGAAATAAAAGCTATAAAAGGATAGGTAATTGCTGATCAATTAACAGATGCACCTATGATTGATGATACACCAATGCAAATGGAATTTCCAAATTCCTCTATCATGACTCTTTCTTCTAGAGAATGGCAGTTATTCTTTGATGGCTCCTATACATAGAATGGATCAGGAGCAGGCATATTATTCATAACTCCTCAAGGATACTCAATCCCAAAAGCATTCAGATTAAAGTTCCCTTGCACAAACAATATTGTAGAATACGAAGCCCTTTTGAATGGTATGAAAATAGCAATTGAATGGAGAGTAACATAGCTACACATTCATGGAGACCCTCAACTTGTTATCCATCAAGTCAATAATGTGTATCAAACTAAAGATGGAAAGCTCATTCCTTACAAGAGAATGGTAGATGATTTAAAGAAGTATTTCTTATCTATCACATTTGAGCAAATATCTAGAATAGAGAATAAGGCTGCCGATGCAATGGAAACACTATCTACTCTATTATAGCAACCTAAACATGAGCTACATTATGAGTTCCTAGTGGAAGCACTATCTTATCCTGCATATGATTCCCCCGAAACCCGCATGATCTGCACTGTTGTTGGTCATGATTCATCCAGATACAAAAACCTATTCTCCTATCTCCAAGACCAAATCATTCCTGATACCTTTAACTACCATGAAAAGAGATACCTTATATGCCTCTTGATATGTCATCATTGGTCATGATTTGTACAAATGAGGTCTAGATGGTACACTCCTTAGATGTTTAGAATGGGAAGAGTCTCAACGTGCGTTAGAGGAAGTCCATGATGGTATTTGCGGGTCACACTTGAACGGTTTAACATTAGCTCAAAAACTTATTAGGGCTGGGTATTATTGGCCTGAAATGGAGAAATAGTCTATCAAGTTTGCTAAGAATTGTCAAAAGTGCCAAGTGCATGGCAACTTAATTCATGCTCCAGGGAGAGATCTAATTCCCTTTACTACACATTGGCCTTTTCATCAATGGGCCTTTGATCTTATAGGGGCTATACATCCTCATTCTTCTAATGGACATACCCATATAATCACAGCTACAAATTATTTTACAAAATGGGTAGAAGCAGTCCCTTTGACACAAGCAACTGGAAAACAAATATCTATGTTCATATTGAACTATATCATATGCAGATATGGGATACCTCATTCCATAATCATAGACAATGGTGGAAAATTCAAGAACAAGGATCTAGATGATTTATGTGCTAAATTCAAGATTACACAACATTGGTCATCTATCTTCTATCCTCAAGGGAATGGACAAGCAGAAGCTTCTAACAAGAATCTATTGAAAATCTTGCACCGTACAATTAATAAAATAGGGAGAGACTGGCATCTCATGATCAATCCAGCTCTTTGGGCCTACAAAACAAGTATCAAAATGCCCACTGGGGCTACACCTTTCACTTTAGTTTATGGGTCTGAAGCGGTACTGCCTATTGAGGTTGAAATCCCATCACTAAGAATCAGAATGCATGGTCTAGTAACTGATGATGACTATAGAGTGTCTAGGTTGCAAGAAATTGAACTACTAGATGAGCACAGACAAGCAGCGTATGATCATCTCAGAGTATATCAGAAGAGAATGTCTAGAGGCTCCAACAAGAAAGTCAAACACAGAGAATTTTAGGTTGGTGATCTAGTCTTGAGAGAGAATCTTAAAAATCAATCACATCGAGAATGTAAGGGGAAGTTTGAACCCAACTAGCTGGGTCCCTTTTTTATCACTGCTACTTTTGGCTCTAGTGCCTATCAACTCTCAATGACTGAAGGAGAATATCTCTAAGAACCAATCAACGTTCTCCATCTGAAGAAATTCTATGCCTAAGGCATTCAGTGTATGGTAAAATGTCCTGAAAAAATTATAAAAATCTGAAAAAGTCCTGAAAAAATGAACATCTTGGTGAAAACCTAGCAATAGGTGCCTTGATGATTCACAAAAAAAGTAAAAAATATCAAAAGTACAAAAAAATTGAGAAAAATAAAAATTAAAAAAAATGAAAAGAAAAAAAAGTGCCTTGGTGAAAACCTGGAAACAGGTGCCTTGGTAGAAAAAATAGAATCTCTGCCAAGATGGTGAAAACTTGGCAAATGGGCACCACTTGTTTCAAAATGCTCCATCTATCAGTGCAATCTTGGTGTTTCCCAGCTTTTAGTCTTGCTTTAGTTTGTACATATCTCCTGATTTATTTTTGCATTCTTGTTTTCAATAAGTCAGTCTATACACCAATCAGCTCAAGTGTCTGTATCTTATCAATGTTCCCACTTGGGGGCAATCAATGTCATATCCTATGGCCTCCAATGTATCTTAGACGTATCATATCCAGTCAGAGTCCTTTGTAGCTTCATTTGAGTCAATCAGTCTATCTTGTCTCCAGAAAGGATTTTGCATCTACAACAACACAAACCTCAAACACAAACTAAAAACAATCTATGCTTTTACATGCTTTTATCTCCTTGTATGCTTACTGATTCACATTGATATTTTTGCATATTATGTTCCTTCGAGCTCTTCGATGATGTCCTTTACAAGATTTAGAGAGTGATGACTGGGGGCACAATCTTTTCTTTGTCTTCTGCTTGTATGTGAAAATCTAACAACTTTGGAAATTTTGGATTGAAATGGTGTCCGACTGTAAGAGCCTCTATCTCAAATTGGATGGGCATGCGTACCTCGACCATTGATACCCAAAAAATTCAAGGAAGTTTGATCTAACTATTGTCTTTTTGAGTGAGTTCTTTCTCCTATTGTGAAATGCGATCTTACCTAAGGATGTGAATGATAAAGGGTCACTACAAGTAATTCACATTGGATTTAGAATGACCTCTTGATTGTTTGATGTGTTTGAACTGCAAGGCATATTCTAGTCATCATGATGTTTATGTTTTGATGCTTATACAAATTGCTATATCAAAATGGACATGATATTTAGGTCATCCTGGCGCTTATGCTTTGATGCTTATATCTAATCCGACATTCCGAAAACAAAATCAATATTCATATATCCATGGTTTCCTAATCAGTGGGTGTTGTATTGATTCCTGCGCATACAAATCGATATTCATATGTCTATGGTTTCATAACTAGTGGACATTGTATTGATTTATCCGGTTACCTAAAAATTCAATGATGAGAATGACCAACACATGATCAGTGACTAGGTCCTAGGTCTTAGGTTGCATTTCATTCTGCATGTTTCTTTGCATTTTGCATGTTTGCATGATCTCACAAATGGCTAAATGAACTTCAATGCTTAAACGATTCTTTAATCACATCTTCGAATCTAACAAGAGCTGAATCTCACATGAAGGTTCCTGCAATGAAACAAGTAGAATCATTTTTTGAGATGAAAATCAAAATCTGAGATCATTCATATTATTAACTACTTGCATAATCAACCTTCCATCATCACAGAAATCTAGTATTCAACTTAAATGATTATCTTACATCAAACTATCAAAATTTCAACTTGGTCAAACCTAGTCAAACTTTGTCTTTTGGACCTCCAAACGATGCAAAATGAATTCTCAAACGTTTATAACCACTTCTCAAATCAATTAACATGCTTCTAAACTATAACATTGAGTTTTCTTGTCAGATTTCAATTTTCATCCCGAAGGGGGCATGGTATTGCACATCATTCAAAGTCTGTAATCTAATTTTGAAATCATATCTTTCCTCAGTAATCATGACAACAACCACGTCTAGTTGTTGATTCATCAAAAAGACTTCATCACTTGGGGTAAATCAATCATCGCTCAAGGCATATTAGATTCATCAAGATCCATATCAATCTGATATTCTCTTAATCTTGTAAACTATATCAATCTTTTGTAACCATCGGTTCATTAGTGTTATTTCCTTGGTTCTTCATAACTGAAGGGTTTAGATGTAATACCAATGTGATTCTTATCGACAATCGGGTCTGGAATCAGTCACTCACTTCTTCGCAATCATAAGGTTCAGAATTAGGCGTTTTGACACTTTTTCACAATCATCGGTTCATTTGCTGTTATAGTTAACATTATCTTTGGTCATTCAGGACCTATTATCTTCATATCAATTTCAATCAGTTTCTGTCTCATATCAATATCAATTTCAAACATCAGTTTCAAACATCATACACAGACTGTCTTTGAACCACTGCGCTTCGCACAACAATTCAAAGAGGGGCAAAATGTAATACCCCAAAAATGGGCTATAGGTTCATTAACCTCCTATATCGACACATCGAACGAAATCGACATCAAACTCCTAACCTAAGGCACATCAAAACATCATCGAATCCTAATTGATTATCTTAAATTCTGCATCAGGAAATATTCCTAGTAATATTCCTAAAATTATCCTAATTATCTTTAATTTAATAATTTTTTGGCTATAAATCCAATTTATCCTAAAGTTTGATTAATTGAATATTTTGAATATTTAATTAATTAGATTTCATATTGCCACTTAATTATTTAATTGAATTTAATTATATTTATTCGTAATTATTATTATTTAAATTTGACAATAAATCAAAATTCCTATCATTAATTGATTAAATTCTTATTTAATTAATTAAAGCAAGTTGTCATATTTAATAATATTATTTTGGAATAAAAGTTTGATTTAATAATTGATTAACCCATAAATCAATTATTTTATTTTTAAAATCAGTTAAGTTGAGGATAAATCACTTTGTTTATTTATTTAATTCATATTAAATTATGCACATCCAAAAAAACAGTGAAGCTATAAATCAGAAAATCAATTCAAGTTGTTTTAAAAATTAACTCAACTCTATTTTGAGTTAAAAGCTGATCTCAACTTCTGATTTAAATCAAAAAGTTGTTTTTGCATGATTTCTTGTGAGTTAACTATCTTTAATTCCTTGTTGACTCAAAAATCAACTGAGTGATTTATGACTTTTTCCATGCATCCCCAAAGCCCTGGATTTCTATAAAATAAAGGCTTAGCTCTTCTCAAATCATCTCATAATTTGCAAACTTATGCTGGCGAATTGGTAACTTAAGAATTGAAGCTACTTTGTGAATCAACAAACTTTTGTTGGATCATTCTTATTAGCATATCATAGTAGCTTATTCTGCATATCAGTTTTTCATCTAGAATAGATTCATATCGGTTTATTTCATCTTATTGCACAAAAAACCAAAAATATAGATTAATTTGCATCTAATTCATATCTAGATTTTGCATTCAAATCCTTTGTTTAGGTGATGTCAAGGTCACTGATCTTGGTCCAATCTGAGAATACATACTCACATCTACTAGAAGGCAGTAAATCACTTGGTTAGTTTAGTTTTCATTTCATTGTATGATTTTGATTTCAACTAACCTCTAATGTTTTACTGAAGTGTTGTGTCTACAACTAGGTACAAAATTCACACACACAACTATCTGCTTATCACTAAAACCCCTCCTCTTCACTTCATAAGAGTCAATTTTACTAAGTTCTGCTACTTTTGTGTTAGAGAGAAACTCTTCAAAATATAGAAGCTCCCAAAACTATGACAGGAACCATTTGTCCACATAGCATAGGGCATGAATTTCTTCAACACTCATACCCCTTTTCATGGCTGCATAGAGTACATACATCCTCTCTGGACCAGGAACTCTTAGACTATACTTAAGTTGTTCCCAATCCTAGTCCAGCTCCTTTAGTTGCTCACATCTCCATCCAGAATGACCGGTTTCCAATGACCGAAGAGCTTTCTGAAATGATTCCTAGAATGTGCGGCCCAAAGCCATAGCTTCTCCCACATATTTAATTTGTGTTGTAAGAATTGGTTGTGAGCCTGAAAAATTCTCAAAGGAAAAGTGAGGAATCTGAACACAAGTTGTAAGTGAAAAGCATCAATCTATATTATTCTACTCTTATTTCTTCTGAAAAAGGAAAGACCAACCAGTACAAAGCCAATCGTATCTACCATTTGCTTTCAAATTTGCATAAGGCCACTAACATCCATCAGAATGATATTCATGCACATGAAAAAATCACAAATTATACATGTTTGTAAAAAGAAATAGGAGGATAAAAATGAAGTGAAATATGACAAACAATAGTTAATAAAGTGCATAAAAACCTTGACTATATAAATAGCTCATAAAATAATCCCTGGTTTATATTAAAAATTTAGAAATAAAATCAAGGAAATTTGTATAGTTGACAATTAGAGATTCAAATCTCTTAGGTGGCTTGATTATTTGTAGCTTCATTATCCCCACACTATCCACAAGACCTCATGGTGAACCTCGACCTATTACTCTTAAGTTGTCATTGTCATGAATCATCAAAACATATTTAGAAGTTTAGTACTTGGCACAATTTTAGGATGTGGCATAGGATAAAGGTTCAATGTTTGAGTCATATGGATAATGTTAGAGCTCTTTGTCCAACTCTAGATGATCCAAATGAGTTGTACTCTATTGTGTTGTGTTACATAATTGTAATATGCTCAGAAGATGGCATTGAGGTTAGAAGTCACTGGGAATGGCACAATGTCCATTGGTGTGTTTAGCACACAGGATGTTGAATAATGCCAAAGTAAGAACATGACTTGGTGTTACATGCCATGGATTAACATATATCTTAGGAAAGCCTAGACAAATATTTATAGCTTTATTTGATGTAATTTTTTTCTGTATGCTGTTAGTTCACCTTGTGAGTACTATTAAATTATATTTCCTTTCTTTAGCTGAATTTAGCTATGTTAGGATTCATCACATTTAAGTATAGTTTGAGCACCTTACCATAGTAATTGTGATTTCTTGGACTATGTCAATTCTAGTAAACAATTTTTTTCTATTCTAGAATTTGCTACTTGTCTCTTCTTTGTAATTGGTCTAAATGATTCTCCATGAATTGTTGAAAGTTTGAAACACATAAATAAATTGTTGGCATGGAAACTAGGAGTCGAAATTTCCTAGTTTAAAGAAAATGCATTTTTCTTCATGTCTTTTTTTGAAGAAGATGTTTACTTTTCTGATTGTTGTATTCTTGTTAGTTCTTTTTAGCTTGTGGGATAAGTCTTTTTTTGTTTTCTTTCCAACAATTTAGTCTTTTAGTTTCTCAGTGCTTTTGAATAAGCGCTATAGAAAGTGTTATATGTTGCTGTCATATGTCAATGTGTTTTAGGATGTCAATTGGTCTTCAGTAAAGGATTTAAGTTTGAAGAAATGAAACTGGTGTGCATAAGCTATTTTTGATCTTTGTTTTATAAATGTTGTACTGTTGTTCAGTTTCCTATTTGTTTGTTGTGTCGGCATTGTGTTTATGCATCTTAATTTTAAAAAGCAATTTAGCTTTGGTATTTATGTAACTTCCATCTATTTTCCAATTTCTTTTCTTTTACCTAATATCATTTCCTACCATTCACAATTGACTATAATGGAGTAAAGGATGAAAACTCAAACATGGAGCAAGTTGATCCAGATATGGCATCTAAAGTTGTTGTGGAGCTTTAAAATATAAGAAAAGTGTACACAACTGGAAATGGTGGGAATTCTGGTCATTTGACAATATGATAGGTTATCGAACTAAGAGAGTCCAAAAGGAAGTTGAAACTGTAAAAGGTGTTAGCTTGAAATTCTACGAGGGTGAATGTTTTGCCATTGCAGTAAGTGCTTTTTGGTTTACTTGGATTTTTTTATTATTTTTACTTTTCAAATGCCTACAACAATCTTGGTTTTGAGGGAAAATTGATAGAAAATATGTAGAAAATTGGCATGTTTGAATTTCTCTTTGTAGGTAGGGGTAATATAGGTTTATTTTTTTTGAAACCCGCAAAATCTAATAGTCTTTTGGTGTGTTTCTTATCAAGGAGATGCTAGGCATGGTAGATATTTTTTATAAATTTGTTTGATTTTCAAAGAAACCAGTTAACATTGTATTTTAAAAAAGTAACGTTGAACTAGTCGATTTAGTTACTTTTATTATTTTTTTGTGACCTAGGTATTTGGTCATAATTGGCAAACTAAAGTGTTCAAACAATGATTAGTGATTCCAGTGCATTATTGACTTGTGGCATCCTTAAGTAGTTTTAAGGTCAATGTTTAATATTTTGTGTTTTCCAGCTATGATAAGAAAGATGCTACTTTATTAGTTATTAATGTGTCTTAAGGATTAGTATATACCAAAAATAGGAGATCTTGGAAAATGGCTATCAATTTTTATAAGTTGAAATTAGTGTGTATCAAATTTCCTTAATAATACTAATTTTATGATTGATTTATTGGATAGAAGTGCAATAGATTGGTAGGTTATCAAGAGTGTGGAATTCTAAAGTAGTAAAGCTTTTGATGGGTTAATTAGGAGTTAAAATGTAGAAGGTATGATCATTGGTACATACTTTATCTCTATTTAATGTGACTAGTTTCCCCTAAAGATATATGCTTGTCATTATAATAATGGGAACAAGCTACATGTAATGTATTTTCCAATGGCATCATTCACTTCATTCTTATATTGCACATTGAATAACTTCACCATTGAGTTTAAAGTATCACTAGTCATCCTCCCCTTAAGCTTTTCTACCCTTGAACTATAGATGGAAAAACTTGAAATCGTGTTTAGTGGAAAGTACTATTATACATGGTATGATTATTCTTTAAAGGGTACTAGCTCAATGGAAGAGCACCTACTTTACAAGTAGGAAGATGATGGTTCGATTCCATCGTGCCCTAATATGACTAAATTAATGACTAAATATATGACTAAATTTATGACTAAATATATGACCAAATAAACGACCAAATAAACAACCAAATAAACAACCAAATAAATGACCAAATAAATAACCAAATAAATGACCAAATAAATGACCAAATAAATGATGAAATAAATGACCAAATAAATGACCAAATAAATGACCAAATGACCAAATAAACTACCAAATGACCAAATAAATGACTAAATATATGACCAAATCAATGACCAAATAAATGACTAAAATAGTTTAGTCATAAATTTGGTCATGAGATAAATAACCGACAATAAACTACCACTGGTCACATGACCAAATTTGGTCATTTATCTATAATTTTTGGTAGTTTATTTGGTCATATATTGCTATTTTTGTACTAGTGATTAGCATATGATTTAAATAATTATCATGATTCAAATGAAAATAATGTCTATTTATAAAAAAAATTAAACGATCAAGAGTGTGAAAATATATACCATAGAGCTCTCAAGGCCAAATGAAATGGCTAAGAGTGTTGCATGGATTGCACCTCTCTCATCTCCTCCTCTATCATTATCTAGACATAAATAGATCAAGTATAAAAACATAAGTGTGCAATCATAATGAGTTATCTAATAAAAATATAAATTTGAAATTAAATGCATTATGACATTAAACATTAAGTCTTACCATAACAGGAGGAATGAATGATGGACATATCTCCTCATCTCTCGTATGCGAGGACTCTGCATGGTAGGGTCCAGTCCCCATTGCCAAATCTAGAAGACTACCCATATCACCTACCTCATAATCCTCACTATCCATGAATTCCTTGAAAAGGTCATCAAGAGGACCCAAACATGTATTCTAACATGTACTATAAGTGTGAGGCACACACATATGTACACCCAAGGAGGGTGCATCAATAGAGTGAGGAGGTTGTCCCAATAAAATAATGTGAGTATCTAGATGGCCACTCAAAGTATGAATGGCCCTAGTTTTCTTTGAGGCATCCTCTGCAATAATATTTTGATTCTTCACTAGAGGAGGGGGATCAATGAGAGGAGGGGGAACATATGGGCCCTATACTACTCTACGTTCCCTTGCTCTATTTTGGAGTTGGCCTCCACCTACACCCATAAATGATCTCATACTCCAATAATTGACATGTTTACCCATTGTAAACTCAACAAATATATTTTTTTTAAATAAAAAGGGGCATCCATATAATTTTTGGGTGGTTTATCAAACCCATCCACTAATGATTCCATAAGTTGGCTTGTATGCCAGGATGAATACACCATTTCATAGATAATTTATCTTTTATGGTTTCAAGAGTCTTTCTAGTATGGGGATCCCTAAATAAGGAAAATATTTGTTCTTTAGTGATCCCAAGGTCCTTCACCCTATCATAATCCAACCCATCATCATATATGGCATGCATTTCCTTTCACCACTGAAGTGCAACATCATGCTGCGTGGTGAGGGTTTGCATTAACTGTGTAATAGAATCTACAGTTCCAAACACGGGGGATAATCTAAGGATCCTATTATAAACATCCCTAATCCTCTTCAACTAGTTCAAATTATCCCATATAAGGTCTTCTAATGGTCGAGGGTTTTTCACTGTCCAGGGTTTTGAGGTTGTTGGTCTCTAAGTTGTGGGTTTTTAGGTAGTGGGTTATCGAGGGTGGGTTTATAGCCTGGTTAGGATTCTTTGTATTATCTACCATATCTAATTAAAATGAAATATCATATAAATAAAATAAATTTCAAAAACTACATGCAATTTCTAATTAAAAAATACCTAGTTTTCATCTAAAAATTGAAAACACAACTTAAAAAAATAGTTTTAAAATGACTAACAACATATCTAGTTGTGAATTTGGCACAAAACAATTACCTCTTAGGATCTGATATCGGATCTCCTTCTAATATTGGTTATGAAACACCACTCTTCACACCAAAGTCATGGGTTATTAAAATGACCCACTTCTTTGGGTTTTTTTGTTTATACACAGGTATCTGATATTGGATATGAATAAATAAAATATTTTAATGGCCTGGGGCCCCACAGGTGGTGAGCCATATATAAGTTATAGAGATAATATATTGTATAATATAGTATATTATATAATATATAATATAATATATCATATTATACAATATATGATATAATATATTATAATATATGATATAATATATTCTATATTATGATATGATATATTATATAATATATAAAATAATTACACAAGTATTTGATATCAGATACCAACTTTGCTTAGGTGTTTGTTTTTCCTAGGTGTACTAACACCCAGGCCTAGCGAAAAGTCAACACCAATTTTCACAATTTTAGGAAAATGAAAGATGATTTTTTTTTCAAATCGCCACTTTTTGGCCCCCCATGATCCTGCACTAACCCTATATGAGGTTTTTAGTTTGAGATTTTCCATCACAAGGCTGTTTGTTTTCACCCGTGATGTCAAAATTGATATTGTATTATATTTTCAGGTTAGCTAGACCATAAGGCAAAATGGGTTTTAATTTCATATCTTTGCTTCAAGTTTGAATTTTGGGCTTTTTTGTGGATGCACCATTTTGTGTGCCATCCAAAACATGTGAATCACCTTGTTGGGAATGATCAAGTTATTGATGTTGGTAGTCTCTCCTATGTATAGTAGGATTAGGAAATTGAAATTCTCATAGGACATTGTGGGAATATCATATCATGATATGAATATGCCTTGTTAGTGTTAAAATGTTTCTTTCTATACCCTGCTAGTTTTTGCTCAATTTTGGGGTTTAAGTGATTTTAGTGGTTTGTGAGCATTTATTATTTTTCCATGACATGTTTGATGGATTCTCTTAAAATCCTAACTCTTTTCATAGTGGCCAATTTAGTAGTGTCTTAACGTTTCATTTTTATTGCTTTCACTCAGTTGTATGCCTTCAGTGCTCAAGAGTGCTTTATCCTCTAATTTTTTCCTTTTTGATTGTTGAGGCTTATGTCATCCCCTTCCTTGGTGTAGACCAAGTAGATAATACATTTATGACTATTTCCTCATTATAGACCAATTGGACAACTTTTTTTTATCTCATCCTTGGTGTAGACTGAGTGAACAAAGTCTTTCTTCATACTCACGATGTAGGCCAAGCAAACAAGATAATTATGTTGGTCTCCTTCTTAAGGTTGAGATTTGTGTGGTATCCTTCTTAGATGTTGAGCCTTGGACTAGGTACATTGAGCATGAATAGGGAGTATCTTCTTATGTAGATGCATTCCCAGAAGTGGTTGTAGTGGATGCGTCAAGGAGTTTTCTTAGAAAATGAAAACACAACTAAATGAATGAAGCATAAACATTAAACAAGAAAATTTTGGAGCTATGGAAACCATTAATCCCCTGGATGTCATGAGTAACCCATGTGAGAAGTATATGGTAGAGTTCATTGACCCCCTTAATGTCATGAGTGATCTATGCTTGAGGTAGATGGTGGAGACCATTTATCCCCTAGATGACATGAGTAATCTTTGTGAGATGAAGATGATACTTGAGCCTTGGATGCTTGTATTGATAAGTGAGGAATGGATACTCCCTATGGTTAGTACTCTTGTGTCTAGATCTTGTATTTGTGAGTAGTACCCTAATGTACAATGGATACATGATTCTTGGGTGTAATTGGATATTGTTTTCTATGTTGAGTGTTCTCCTTGGATTATTGTATTTGTAATTATATGTTGCATTGGACATATGTACAAGTTTTTGATTGTATACATCTACTTGGTGTGAGTGTTAGCTCTCCTACATGTGCTTACCCATTATTTATGGTCAGGTTCCTATCTCCGTGAGAACGGTGGGTTGGGGTAAGGATTCCATGTGGTAGGGTGGCATAGCACTATACCACATCTAGGGACCAGTAAAAAATTGTGGACTACTTCTAGTGATAGAGTTCTTGAGCATGATGTGCTCCTTTCTATCCCTTGTCATTTTTACATTTTTACATTTATTCATATTTTTAGATCTGTAGACATGTTCTATTTTTATGTTATTCATGATATTGAGTGTGTATGGCCTCGAATCGTGCCTTTTGGTACTCCTCATGTGGAGTTGTATTTCTTTTGACCACGCGTTGGAGCTGATAAACTTGTATGTTTTTGTTTTAGGCTTGTACAAGAAACTGTGCATATGTTCATTTTAACTACGCATATGTTTCCTAATCCTACACATGTGGCTTTATTTTTTGTGTATGTATTACTTAAAATTGCACATATGTACTTCTACGCATACATTCTCCAAAACTGCACTTATGTTCAACTTAGCATATTTTGACCCTGATTCTGTGCATCTATCTCTAAGACAACTCTTGTGCATCTGTAATAGAGAGCCATCCCCTTAGGTCTATGAAAAAACCAATTTCATGGTTGGTTTAATCCCCCTGTTTAAATTTTTTTTTTCATGTATTCACTTCCTATTTTTCATTTTGGTATTATGTTGTTGCATTCACTTTTCAATTTGGACTTAAAATGAACTTTGTGTTGTTTTGCATTGAAGATGAGCTTCATCCTCAATTAGCTATCCTAGATGTCAGTCTAGTCTCATTTTATTTGGCTCATGGACTTGGTCTAGACTACTAAAAGGTAGCTTGAATGCGTGCATCCATTCTTACTATGTTGTCCTGGAACCCTTGGAAAGATTTTTGAGTCTTCTACTTGTGCAAAATCGTGTGATGAGTGTGGATTACTTCTTCTCAGGAATAACTAAATAAGAAACCCCCTCTTGGGAAAAGGTGTAAAATCCTTACAAATCATACATTATTTTAGGGGGAAAAAATTAATAATGTTGACGATATTTTTTAATATGAAAGGAAAAATATTAATTTGTACTGGTGATTTTTCAATCATATGAAAATTCTATAAACTCTTGGTGAATCTTTCATTATAGAAGAAAATTGCAGCCATAGGCACACATACCTAGAAACCATCATGTCCCCATTGTTGTTATATGGAGACTAATAATCTATCAAACTTGAATGTTAAATTTTCCCTACTTTTATCAATGCAATTTTGCCCCAAATTATTTAATGAGGGTTTGGGGGAAACACCCCCAAGATGGGTTCAAGGGGCAGCACCCCATGCAGGTTAATTAAGGTGTTGTGAGTTAATTTTTGTATCGAAAAACATATACTAATTGTATTTTTTGTAATTATCAGATGATCCTAGATCAATGGCATAAATTCTATTTTGGGACAAAGTTTTAAAGGACACAAAGTTCCATAAAAAGTCTCTAGAATAGAGACACATATCAAATCTATTTCGAGCCAAAGTTTGAAGGGACACAAAGTTCAATAAAAATCTTTTGAATAGATACACATGTCAAATCTATATACTTAACCCGTTCCCTAACCTTAAATTTTGACCACATATTGGTGAATATGGTTGTCAATTAAGACACACTTCAGAAATTGGCAAAAAAAATATTAAATAAATCATTTTTAAAAATATAGATTCTATTGGTGAAATTCTTAAATAGATGAAATTAATTAATAAAAGTGATGGAAAATTGAATTGCATTCAACCAAACAAATATAAAGTCAGGGCGATCCGACCACCCCATTTGGTCCCACTTATTCTCCAATTTTGAAATCCTGGATACGAAATATTTGCTAATTGCCAAATATTCGCCACTAAAGTTATCTTTGTTTCTTCTATGTTTTACCTTTGATTATGTATCATGGTTTATTGATGCACTTGTATGTATGATTCATATCATTACATTAAAAAAAAATGCTAAGTGCTTATTTGACCCTATGTTTTGAGGGTTCCTCGATAGGGTGTTACATTAGTCAAGGACAGATATTAAGAAGAATATTTGAATTCAATTTTGATAATGTATGTATTAACATGGACTAACATTTTAATATTATTACTATGATTTTTGCAAAAAGTCAACATCTACGTCAAGAAGAGAACATTGTTTACAAGAGGACATCTAGCTTTATGAAATTGAAGGTAGTGATGAAATGCACACACGATTACTAGAAATAATAAATAATTGGTTCAAGTTAATGGATGTGCTTGTCATAATTAAAAGGTTTCAAAATAAAATTTTAATTGCATTTTAGAATCAAATCCTTGTCTTACTATCTTATAGGTAAATAAGTATGACATGAAAATGAAACACGATTATGCCAGTAGAAGAATGATAAGCATTAGATTGAAGTAACAAATAATTTCAAGGGGTAGAAAATTAGTTATGGATTTGATACTAGACACTAGTAAAAAAATTGAACAAATTTATTTTTTCATATCATTGAATACATAAGAATGATACAACCTTAAGTGTAGACGACATTGCCCTCTTTTACTATTATTTATTTTCAAAGATTTAAAATTTTATTAACTTAAATGAATTTAATTAGACCCATATTTATATAAACAATTAAAAAATATTTATCATTAAAACACTTTTGCATTCGACACGCATTACATTGTAACATATGAAATGGAAGGGGGAGATTGAATTAGCATAGGAGGTAAATGCATAAATAAGAGGAAAATATAGGGAGAGGGAGATTCAACAGTTAAAAATGACATAGAGGAGAGGAATACCATAGACAATGAAAGCTTTTGGTGACCAGTAAATGATTAATATATCATATACACCATGAATTATTTCATGGTAAGATTGTATGACTATAATCCTATATTAAACTAGTTGCAAGTAAATCTTTAGGAATGCATCAATGGCATGATCTTGTATTCAATGCTTTCATTTTTTAAATGAATTGGCCTCATGAATCATTTCGCCAACTAGAATCTAGATATACAAGTCATTCAAGTATTCTATCATATATTTCATCGAAAGGTTGCTAATAGACAAAACATCGTAGGGTCAGCATATTGGCATAGGAATCATTGACTTTTGACAGTAGAAGACGACAAACTAGCGTGCCGCCGAATCGATGATTTTTGACCGGAATATATCAAAGCATCTTTTAACGTGTAGCAGGTCGGAAATTGAAGTCGAACTCTTCCAAAACAATTGTAAAAATTTTCACCACTTATTAGGCCATGATAATTAATATATATTTTCATTGTATCTATTCTTATTAGATGTCAATCATTTTTATTGACTAATATAATATTATGATAGTTGATATATTTTATTGAGAAGAATCTTATATGATTTCATGAGTTAGGTTGCAATTAGAATACTATTAAAAACAATATATTATTATTGAAATGAATTTTATAACATCTTATGCTCAAATATATATATTTTAAAAAATAATCCTATAAGACTTTCTGACAATTATATGATGGCTTTTTAAAAAAAATTATTTAAATTATGATTTATTAGATAAAAACTATATATTTTAATTTTGTGTCAAAATATGTGTCATAGTTTTGGAGGATTTACTTAATAAATTAATAGTATTGATGTTATATTTCTAAGATATTAATAGACACTCTTAATTTCTTTTTAACCCTTCAATTTTAAATTTTTGAATCTTCATTTATATATGCTAATTAGTATAATTTAAGTACTTACATTATTATTATCAAGTATCTTAAGTATCTTTTTTTTTACTATATTTCCATATTCCTTTCTTATTAGTTGGTACTAGTTTTCCACATTCCATGCATATTATTGAGTAATCATTTTTATTAAATTTTGTATTTTTTCAATTGACATTTTGGATCACATCCACTGATCCATCATAGGAAGAAGAAAAAGTGGTTTAGAAAATACATAGTTTAATCCAAAAGATTACTCAATAATATTCTCTTACATATTTCTAGACAACCAACAAAAGGCACAATTTTCACTTACAAAATGATTCAAAACAAGTGTTAGATGATGCCCTTTTATTATCATGCCACTATTTTTAAATTAATGCCTTAGTTTCATTATTTAATTTCATGTTAGACATTAGAAGTCTACCACTAAAATTCCAACACTGATTAATTAGATCATCTTTAACGAATTCATTTTTACCACTCTTCTCAATTCTAAAATATTTTTATTTAAAAATTCACTTTTCTTTCCTAATATTATTATATTTAAAATTAGTTTATTAAATAGATCAAAAAATATTATATATTTTTACATATTTATCTTTTTTTATTTTCATTTTCCTTTTCTTAAAATTTAATTAATCTCGTTGCTAGCAATATATTTATGTGGGCTCAAATTTCTATCAAGAAACATTGTTAAATATATACATTTTAGTTTAAAATTTTAATTTAATTCATAAAAGTAAATAAATGGTATTTAAATCTATTTAAATTATGACATTCAATTCAGTATTAGATAAATCAACTTAAAAATCCTAGTACAATTTTGTTTAAATTTGAGAATAATATTTTTTTTAATATTGTCTAAAAATAGGTTAATTCTTGTAATACTAGGAATACTTCTAATTAAAATAGGAATGTTACCATTTATTTAATTATCATATAGACCAAAGTAACATTAGGAAGAATTTAAAATAAGATAGAAATTCTACCTAACACAAAGAAATATTTTACTCAAGAAGAGAACCTTAATGTGTAAGTATTTTTTTTTGTGATAAATAATAAAGGTATAAAGTTGAGGCGGATTAAAATTTCTCCAACTTCACTAAAAAAAATGACTTCAAAATTTTAGTAAAAAATGCTATAAAAAATAAATCTTCCAAATGCTAAATATTCAATTTTATTAAGTGAGAAAAAATAAAAGGATAGAGTATAGTATATTAATAATTGGATTCCCATTTACCTCATTTTAAAAATATTTTTGTAATGTACCAATGAAACACCTCAATTGTACATAACACTTCCATCGTACTAGTTGAAACACTTTCACCATACTAAATGGTACATCTCCACTATACCAATAAACACACTTCCACTATACAAATCAACACACTTCCACCATACCAATAGCACACTTCCACCATGGCAATCAACAAGCTTCCATCATAACAATCAGCACACTTCCATCATACCAGTAGCACACTTCCACTTTACTAGTCAACACACTTTCACCATACCAGACAACACACTTCCACCATACCATCAACACGATTACATTGAACCAATTAACACACTTTCAACGTAGTAGTTTGCACACTTCCACTATACACTCAATCCTCAAATGTGGCACTACACATGTACAGTCTAGAATATGAAATGGCCTAGTTCGCAATGATTATCTATTTTTAGATATTTCATTAAATATTATAAAATGCACATCCAAGAAAGGAACATATTCCAATGGTGGACTATATCACCAAGAACCAAATAATTTTATTGTCAGATTATGAAGATATTTATTAGATTACATGAAATTTTTCTTTAACTGAAGACTTCACAAATTCAGAGCAACGGGTAGAATAGGGCAAGGGATGACTCCCACTGAAACTATGAATGCGAGAATAGGGAGGATCTTGCACCTCCAAAATGGAAAACAACACTGAATTCCAAGTGGAATTGTGAATACACAAGAAAATAAACTCCACCAGGATTACCTATGGTGCTAACTAATGTCTTATAAAGGCCTCCAAGAAGTTTCTAGAAAGATACAATTGGCTGACATAACTTTAATTACTATTTTATTATTTTGGACCCTTTTTATTTTATAGATAAATTAATTAATTAAAGAAATCTTTTATAAAATTATCTAAGTTTTCGGACCACCTAATTAATTAATTTAATTGATTCACTTTATATTAATTTGGGAACATTAAAGTCCTCACCTCCCACAGATTGTTTACCATCAAGAAACCTATTGAATCAAACCATTTTCCAACTATGAAGCTCCATGATTCCAAACAAGGTGTGGGTGCTAGAAATTGTATCTACTGAAAGCTTCACATTGCACCAAATGAAGAGCTTTCTCATTGAATGGGTTAATAGTAGAGCTCCCATATCCATAAAATGGATCAACCAATGTTGGCATGGAAAATCTTGTATAAGCATTGTCTTCATCCTTGTAATTATCTTGAAATTTTGGATGTTCTCCATTTGAAGTGACAATGGTTGATTCTTCGTTGTCCATATCATCCTATGACTAAAGTGAAGTTGTGAGCATGCCTTCATCTTCCTTACAAAAATGGTGTGAAGTACCTCATTGTTGATCTCCAATCTAAGAATTTTGTTGTAGGTTATATTACCTTTGGAGGATGGATACCTCATCCTTAGGTCTAGATGTAGTCCTTGAGAGATATCTCCATCTTGCATCAACCATAAACCCAATCCTTCTTGAATATCTTCAGTAACTTAGCCAAATTGGATGATTGCATTTCTTGTTTCTTGGTCTTGGAAAGTAAGGTCAACATCATCACCCTTTTGTTACTCTTTGAAACAACCTTCATACTTGTTTTTATCAAGTTATTGATCATATCCTCCATTTTTCGGTATCCTCTTGTGAGGGTATTACTAAGTTTTTGTTGATTCTTGTTAACTCCCTAAAAAATGTTGTTATATGGACATTTACCATTCCATCACTGGGTCCCATGATTCTCCCAATAAGATGGAAAAATAAATACATCGTATACCATTGTAATGTACCAATGACACAACTCAAGCATACAGAAGACTTACACCATATTGGGTGATATCCTTTCACCGTACCAGATGGTACACCTCCAGTGTACTAATTGAAAGGAAAATCAAAGAGCAAGGAAATAATGAAATCCAAGGGAGTTTGACGATAAAGGAATTGTTTCCATAAAAAATGCAATATCTTGGAGAAATCACCCAAAATCCAACAAAGGAGATAAGATATTTTGAATGGGGAGGAGAAAATAAATACACCTTTTGAATTATTATGAATGAGGCAAAAGCCTAAAAAAGAGAGAGGGGGAAATAGATCATTTACAATAAGATCAATAGATAAATTCTAAAATGAGAGAGGAGAGAATCTCTTAAATAGAGATAAGGGGTGGAGTTAATAAGTAACTCACCAATCTATGAAATCCAACATTCATAATAGGTGTGTGTAAAGTGGCAACATCCTATTAAGGAGAATAAACTAATTTTCTTAATAAATGAAATACAAGAAATGACATGTCCTCGGGCACTTGGACTAGAGGAAAAAATAAATGTAGGGATTCCATAGCAATCTCCTAAATAAATAAACACAAGGAAATATTAAATATTCTAACACCCCCCTTAATCTTTTCTTGGGGATTTTACATCAATGGGAAAACCTAAATTTTTACAATGAAATTGATATTTCTCTTTAGAAAGAGGCTTTGTCAAAATATCAACAACTTGATCTTCCCCCTAGCAATAGATGAGAGACACTTACTTGTCTTCAACTTGTTCTCTAATAAATTGATGTTCGATTGTAATATGATTTTTCCTCGCATGAAAGATAATATTCTTTGCCAAGGCAATGACACTTTGGTTGCCACAATACAAAGGTGTAGGCTCTTGTTGAGGTTGTTAGAAGTATGAAAAAATGAAAAGAAGTTAAGGAAAGAACTCAAGAAATTGTAATGCAAGAAGGAATTTTACCATAGACCAAGAATGAGATAATGCTTCAATATCAATCGCCAACATGAGAATGCTCCAATAATCCAAATAATGAGCCAAGAGATTTTGAAATGGAAAAGCAAAGAAAACCCCTTGTGACATTATGAATGATGCCATAGCCTAACTAGAGAGAGAGAGAGAGAGAGAGAGAGTTGCTCACTTATAATAACTTCATCATGAGAAATGAGAGAGATGAGCATCTCTTAAATAGAGATGAGAGAGAGAGGAGTTAGAATGTAACTCTCAAGTCTATGAATGCCACCATTCATAAGTGTGTGTGAAAAGTGTCCATATCCTCTTAAGTAGGAATAAACTAGTTTCCTTATTAAAAGATTTACAAAATATGAGTTGTCCTCCCACTTGGACTAGAGGAAAAAAGTACATGAAGGATACCTTGGTTTATCCTTATTTAAATAATAAACCAAGGAAAAATTATAAATTCTAACACCCCCCTTTAATATTTACTTGGGGGTTTTACAACAAGGGGTATTAAACCCAAAATTTACAACAATATGTAACTTGATCTTCAATATAAGGAAAAATAGTAATGTCTTCAAGTGTGCAAGTAGTCATTTGTATGTCGCACATGAATCTTTTGTACAACCAAGAGAAGTGGATGGGTCCTTTAAATGTATTCAAGTAGAAGTATAGCCACATCTTCAAGTAGTCTTGTGATTCATAGGATTTGTGTAAATAAATTGATGTCTTGAATTTTCCTTGATGGATCACCTAAAACATAGAACATGGAAAAACCACAAGTAGATTTTCCATATTTGGGATCTACCCTTGATAGAAATCAGTACAATTTTGAAAAGGAACTTATAATATGTACCATAAAAAATAATTCAATTTTAGAGAGTCATTGAAAACTTTAGAATGAGAATAATCATGAGCAATCATAAAAATGTGCAATGAAGCTTAACATGATATCAAGATTGTAAGAATTTGAATATAGAAAATAATGAACCAAGGATCTAGAGGTTGAAAAAAAGCACAAGAGAGAAAATATGAATGCAAGGATGGATTGAATAGATCCAATGAATTAATGATATTCATCTGTATAAATGATTACATAATAGGCCTCCTTATATAGGAAAGGCAATATGAGAGAATGATAAGGAGCTGATAAGCTATCACCTATGCTAGGTGTAATCACATGTCCACCAAATGTGGATCATCCTCCAATATGCAATAAAGTATGTGCATTGGATTAGGATGATAATGTGATAAGAGCATGAAAGGTGGATCTCACACACAACGAGGTATGTGAAGACAACTATCACACCAAAAGTGGAAATTCTCCTACACCATGTGCTTAATAGATGTGCACACTCCTAGGTGTCTCAATCAAAAATTACTATGCAATGCATTAACCTAAGTAAGATTAAGTAAAGTGTAATTAGGAATAATTAATTACACCAACACCCCCCCTTAAGTGCAACTTAGGGGAATGCACTTAAACTCACAATGCAAGATGGGTCCCGACAACTAGGCCATGTTAGGTACCCATGTACAAAATGCAATACATGAAATGCATAACTCTCATAAAGGGGAGAAAGAGGGAAAACCTCATGGGAAAAACCCTCCCCCAAAAAGAGAGAAGAAAACAAGATGCATGGATGGATGAAGTGCTCAAGACCCCCCAAGAACTACATACATCATGTATATACAAAGAAGTATCCCCCCATAAGAAGGATAGTTGGAGACATGATATCCCCCCCATAATGTAGAAGCTCCCATGTTGATGAAGAGTAACTGCAAACATTAGTTCAACCAATGCTTACAAGAAACATGTCTCCCCTTAGGAAGAAATAGATACATCAAATGATGAAGAAGCCAATCCTTGTGAAAATGGAAGGAGGAAGAAGATCTAGGTCTCCATGAACGAATCTCTGAAGATTGAGTAGGAATCTCCAAGCTCAAGGAATCTATCACTTCATGTGACAAATCAAATGAAGAAGGAGAAGAATCAAGTACACCAATCTCCAAAGAAGGTGAAGAAGTGTCCTCATCTATGATGAAACTGTCATCAAGAGAAAGAGAAACCCCCTCATGTATGTCTTACAAATTTGGATCATGAGAATCAACAAATACTGAAGATGCCTCCAAGTAGTCATCACACTCTTCAAGATCTGTAACACTATGATCATCCTGCTGAATAGTAGAGCCCATGTCTGAAGAAGCAGGAGATGGAGGAGTAGGAAGATCAACACTTGTCTCAACAAAAAAATGATTCAAGTGCCCAAAGTTCTCCTCATAATTATCCCTTGGCAAAGGTATGGGTACATCATGAATATCATCATCATTATCAACAAAAGTGGAAAAAGAATACAAGCGGGATGTATGATCAACAACTCCCATAGCTCTGACATCTCTAGTCTCCATGTCCCTAATGTAGACATAATCAGGAGTGAACTCAACAATTTTACCTTGTGCCCCATGTGTAATTCGGTAAATAGAAAGGAGATTAGTGGTCAAGGATGGTACACAAAGAACATCATTAAATGTCCCCTCTCCCATAGGAATAGAACCTTTCCCACAAACTCTCATGAATGTGTTGTTACCCATCAAAATATTAGGAGAATTACAAGGCTCAATAGAAGAAAACATATCCATAGAGGATGCCATATGATGTGATGCACCTAAATCAAGAAGCCATTTACCTTGCTCAAGATGTGTGGAAGCCATGAGTGCTTGTCCGTTACCTTTATCTTTGGATGATGATGGAGATGTAGAAGCTGTTGATTGTGTAGAAGAAGGAGTAGACACTGATGAGGGAAACTTAATGTTGTGTTTCTGAATAACGTGAGTTAGCTCATCAATCTTCTTTTGAAAACACTAATGCTCATCATGTCCTAACTTTTGACAATATGCACATTTATCTCTCTTTCTTCTAGATGATTCCTCTCTTGAAGAGGACTTGAATTCAATACTTTTTGGTGAAGAAGATTCATTACCTTTGCCATGAGGCTTAGGATCCTTATTGTATTTCTTTCCTTTTCCATTAGAATCCTTTGAAGTAGACTCACTTGCAATCAATGCTTGATGTGTGGAAGGCTTCAACTGACCCATGTGTGCTAACTTTGCTTGTTCCCTTGTGAGATGCACTGCAAATTCATCAAGAGAGGGAAATTTGTATGCACTACCAAGAGCATCCATAGTAGCATAGAATGTAGAAACAAAGATAGAATAATCAAGACCAAGCTTGGAAAGAATAGAAAAGATCAATTGTTCATCCCCTTTAACAATGCCACATGAAGAAAGCTCCAATCTAATAGTATTGAACTTAGAGAAAAAATCTTGAATATTGTCAAAATGCCTGGGATTAAGACCTATGAGATCATTCTCTAATCTAAATTTTCTCATTCTATCAGGTTTACCAAAGAGTCCTTCCAATGTGATCCAAGCATCATGAGGATTTGTGCAAGATTCAATATGAAAGAGCATGTCGCGAGAGATGGATGATCTAAGAGAGCCAAGTGCTTTATCCCTTCGATCAAACCATTTTTGCCTTTCTACAACACCTGTTTGAGGTTCTTGATCCTACCCAAGAGTCATTCTAAGCAATCCAAGACTCAACAAATGATCACTTAAAGAAACTTTCCATTCATGGTAGTTATATGGAGTGAGGATTTTAACCTTTGAATTATCCATATTAACACCAAATAATGACTGATAACTACTGATAACTCCTTCAAATGACTGATGCAAATCAGAAAACTAAAATCCAAGGATTAACCAAGTGTAATTATAGCCCCAAAATGACCTATTGCTGAAAGTGATATGTCTACCCAAAATCACTCAAATCTGATTATAGATCTAGAAAGTAGACAAAAAATCATGCACTTTCAAAAAAAATTTCACCTCAAATGTTATCGTATGTGCCCAAACAAAGCCCTCGAAGTTGCAGAAATCAGGAACAGACAAGAACAATCAACAAGATCTACAATTTCTAACAAATGAGGCCACCAAAATTCAAAATCAACACCACCACTAGAAAATTCAAGAAATTCTACCCAATTTTAAAAATAATTGCACCCGATTTGGAGCCCGGATGACCAAGTTATGGCCTCTCAAAGTTGGATTGTCAAATAAAAAATGCATATGGTGAAGGTAGAGAATTTTCCAAACCCTAATGACGTCAGTAGTCTATGGGGTTAAATTTGACAGTTTGGAGGCTGTCACAAAGAGCCAATTTTGCCTATTTTGATGGCTAAATGACCGTCAATTTTAGGCCTGGGAGATAGATGACATCAGCAAAAATGCCTTCATTTGCTTACGTGGTAGGTGATGTGGCATGTCTATACTATTGTAGAAGGTGACATGTTTGTACTATCATAGGGTCACGTAGTAGGTATAGTTGTCACTGATGGTGTCACCTGAGGTGACATGGCCTACGTTTGTGGCAGCCTGCATGGGAGGTCTTCACTGCCACGTGGCCGGTGACTGGGTGCTATCTTGGTAGTCCACATGGCACTGATGAAGGTGTAGGGTGGTGCTGATGAGGTAGCACTGCAAGCATGGTGGCAGGATTTCATGAAGGAGGCAGCACTACAAGTGTGGTGGTGGGATCCGAGCAGAGGAGGCCGAATGAGCTACGGTGGTAGTCTGCAGAGAGAAGCACGGTGGTGGGATTTGAGCCACTGGTTAGTAATATCTATAGTGGAGCGGTGGAGGTGCTTAGAGTGGCGGATCTTGCCACTGTCGGGCAGCGCATTTGAAAAAACCACCGGGGAGAGGTGAGCGGTGGGCGTAGGAGGTTTAATCCCACATTGAACATGGGGAAGGCTTTTCAAGCCTTTTTATATGTAAAAGTCCCCAAATGATTTCAAACAAGCATGATGTGCTTGCTTTGTGCTTTGTGTGGTGTTGGGTATTCACACTGATGTCAGATGTGATGCTGAAGTATAGTACCCTACAGATTACTTGATGTAGAGAATATTCTCTGGGTAGGGCCCGAAAACTCAAACTTTTTGCAGAGAGAAAAAATAATTCTGAAAATAACACAAAATCAAAATTTTTTTTTTTTTTTGAAAAATCATACCGGAGGTGCAGATCGGGCCGTACAGTCCGATTTGCAAAAAAATTTTGCCTCAAATTTGACTTTCGCCTAATATAGGCAAATTTATAATCGATCTTAACCAAAACAGCCTCCCAGATGCAATGGTGAGGTCAGATCTACTTCAAGATGCCTTTATCACACGTTGGTTTCCAGATCTAAGATTTGGACCTTCAAAGCTTGCATCAAGATCTCTTCAAATTGACTGATCTAAAATGCTCCAATGGCTCTAATACCATGTAAGAATTTGCAAATAGAAAATATTGAACCAAGGATCTAGAGGTTGAAGAAAAGCACAAGAGAGAAAATATGAATGCAAGGATGGATTGAATAGATCCAATGAATTAATGATATTCATCTGTATAAATGATTACATAATAGGTCTCCTTATATAGGAAAGACGATATGAGAGAATGATAGGGAGCTGATAAGCTATCACCTATGCTAGGTGTAATCACATGTCCACCAAATGTGGATCATCCTCCAATATGCAATAAAGTATGTGCATTGGATTAGGATGATAATGTGATAAGAGCACGAAAGGTGGATCTCACACACAACAAGGTATGTGAAGACAACTATCACACCAAAAGTGAAAATTCTCCTACACCATATGCTTAATAGATGTGCACACTCCTAGGTATCTCAATCACAAATTACTATGCAATGCATTAACCTAAGTAAGATTAAGTAAAGTGTAATAAGGAATAATTAATTATACCAACAAAGATAAATCAGATGCTCAAAGTAAGGTATAATAATCATTATCAATACTCTCATAAAAGAAACATACTAATGCATAAATGACCACAGACAAGGCCAACTAATGATACCTACATCAACATTACATCAATCACATGGATATAGATAGTCCACTGATAATTCATCTCACTGCAAGTGAATGGGTCATGACTCCTTCACCTACATGACCCATGATCTAAGCAATGGAGAGTGCAGTGCATTATTGGAATAGTAGAATTTGCATAGAAATATGAGAGAGACAAAGATAAACAATAAATCAAGAGACTCAAACATCAAATCAACTTGTAAATAATAGAGCAACAAACTCAAACATCAAATCAACTTGTGAACTGAGTTGCGAGACATGTCTACAGACAAGTACCTTAATCAAGGGTCCCATCAATGATAAATGAATCTAGACCAACATAAACAAATCAAATATTGACATATGCTAAATAATAATTTGAACTAAGGATTGTGAGTGTGCAAAACATATTGCCTTCTAAATATAAGAGATAGCGAACAAAATTCAGGAGATATTTCAAGAGCACGATCCTCACCATGAGGGAAAAAATAACCAATGAAACAAGTTGATAAACATCAACTAAAGTAAGTGCATTCTAGTGCCATTGACAAATGGAACAATTAAGTGCATCCCAGTGCAACTTATAAATGGAACAAGTAAGTGCATCCTAGTGCAACTTACAAATGGAACAATTAAGTGCGCCCTAGTGCAACTTATAAATGGATTAAGTAAGTGCATCTGAGTGAAACTTACAAATAGAACAAGTAAGTGTATCCCAGTGCAACTTACAAATGGAACAATTAAGTACATCCAGTACAACTTATAAATTAAATCAAAGGATCAAAAGGAACCCATAAAAGAGGCAACTAAGTGCATAACAATAGATCTTATAAGAACTGAAAGCAATTAATTCTCAACAATAATCCACTTGGAAGGTAATGTTTGTAGATTACTCACAATAATTGAACAAATTATAACTTAGAAACATCAATGCCATATTGACAAAAATATTTTATCTTTTAATATTAAAGTGAGATCAAATACCATATTTCACTAAAAAAGAAGGTTGATATGAGAAAAAAGAAATTTTGAAAAGACTCTACTTTCCTCAAAAAAAATTGAGAAAGGCACCGCTTTTTAAAAAAACTTAAAAAAACCTTAATTATTTAATATTAAAATGTACTTTAAACAAAATTGAAATTATACTTGTTTTATCTACTTTAAAATGTACTTTAAACAAAATCAAAATTTTCTCACAATTATCTCACACAAGTTCTCTCCTCTTGCATAGTAGTTCTATCATATTGTATTGAGCTTCTTGCTCATATTCTTTCTCTCTCATTTTAGGCTATGGCCTCATTCATAATGTCACAAGGGGTTTTCTTTGTTTTCCCCTTTCAAAATATCTCAGCTCATTGTTTGGATTCTTGGAGCATTCTCATGTTGGTGATTAATATTGAAGCATTATCTCATTCTTGGTCTATGGTAAAATTCTTCTTGCATTAACATTTTCTTGGGTTCTTTCCTTAACTTCTTTTCACTTTTTCATACTTCTAACATGGTATCAGAGCTAGCTACTAATCCTTTTTTTAGTGTTTTGTAGGAAGGTGACATTCAAAGGAACAAGATTTTTCAAGTTTTATTTTATAGATCTAACTTTTTTTGTAGCTCTCACTTGTTTATTTATTAAGTTTGTTTTCTCTAACCCTCTTTGGAAGGCTTGCCGCCAAAGAGTATCTTATTTTTTTTAAAGATTTTTTTTTGGGTTTGGTCGGTTCACCACTAAACCCTATCTTTATTTCATTTGGTTTTATCTAACCTTTAATATTCAGTTTTCTAAAATCTTGTGCATGCTGATTTTTTTAGTTGTTGCAGGCCTCACTCATTTTTTTTAGATTTCTAATCCCTTGCATGCATATATTTTACTCTTTTTGTAGGCATTTCTCATTTGCATCTAATAAAAAATTCATTGTTTATTTCATTCTCTTTTTTGGTTAAAATAAATCTTTTCATATCTTGACAGTATATAACTCTCTTATCTGTTGATTTCTCCTTTTACATTTGTTTTCTATGCTTCCAATCTAATTTTCATTGCTGATTACTTTTCTTCTTGTTAATAATATCTATTCTAACCTTTAAATCTTCTCTTAAATCTAATCATTGTTATTTCATCTTCTCTGTTTATCTCTGATATATATACATATATTTGTTGTTATATATTAAGCTCTGATACCATGTTAGAAGTGTGAAAAAATGAAAAGAAGTTAAGAACCCAAGAAAGTGTAATGCAAGAAGGAATTTTACCATAGACCAAAAATGAGATAATGCTTCAATATCAATTTCCAACATGAGAATTCTCCAAGAATCCAAACAATGAGCCAAGATATTTTGAAAGAGGAAAGAAAAGAACACCCCTTGTGACATTATGAATGAGACCATAGCCTAGCTAGAGAGAGAGAGAGAGAGAGAGATGCTCACTGACAATAACTTCATAATGAGAAATGAGAGAGAGGAGCATCTCTTAAATAAAGATGAGAGAGAGGAGTTAGAATGTAACTCCCAATTCTATGAATGCCACCATTCATAAGTGTGTGCGACAAGTGTCCATATCCTCTTAAGGAGGAATAAACTAGTTTCCTTATTAAAGGAATTACAAAATATGAGTTGTCCTCCCACTTGGACTAGAGGAAAATAGTACATGAAGGATACCTTGGTTTATCCTTATTTAAATAATAAAACCAAGGAAAGATTATAAATTCTAACAAAGGTAGACCCAAATCTTCAAGTAATCTTCTAATCAATAAAGCTTCTTTAGAGGCATTAGTACATCCTTCATATTCAAATTTGGTGGAACATAGCGAAATAGAATGTTCTTTTTCACTTTTCCAAGAAGTAGCACTTGGACAAATAAAGAAATAATCTATAAATCTGTAAATCTATCCCATCATTTGGATATCCACCTAGATCTAAATTTGTAAATCCTTTTAATGAAAAATTGACATTTTCATCATAAAATAAACCTATATTAATATAACCTAATATTCTTTTAGCAACTTTCAAATGTGTTTATTGTGGTTTAGACATAAATCTTAAAACTAAACCAACACTAAAAGCTATATCAGGTCGATTAAGAGTTAGATAATTCAAACTTCCTACTAGCTGTCTATAAATTTTAGCATCCACGAATGGAGTTTGCATATCTACCATCAACTTATTTCCTTACTCACATGGAATTGAAATATGAGTAGCATCATTCATCTTAAAATTTTCTAGAATATCTTTCGCATATTTACTTTGTTAGGGAGAAATACCTTGAGGGATTTGCCCAATTTTCATTACTAAGAAATAATGTAAAATTCCTAAATTAGTCATTTGAAATTGTTGATTAAATTGAAACTTAATATATGAAATTAAAGAATTTGAACTTGAAGTAAGAATCAAGTCATCCACATAGAGAATAATAATGAAAATATCATCTTGAGTATGTTTAATATAAATATTAGGATCATTTTACTTCTAACAAAACCTTGAGAAATAAAGAATGCATTAATCTTAGAATACCATTCTCTAGGAGATTGTTTTAGATCATAAATAGATTTTTTCAATTTAAAAACTAAGTGTTCACTACCTTATTCAATAAAACTAGGTGATTGAGGCATATCAATTTCTTCATGAAAATAGCCTAAAAATGCACTTTTAACATCCATTTGGTGAATAGGTCAATTCATTTTAGAATCCAAAGCGATAACTAGTTTAATGGTAGGCATTTTAGCAACAAGAGAAAAATTCTCAATATAATCTAATCCTTCAACTTGAGGAAAACCTCTTGCTACTAGCCTAGCTTTAAAATTACTAATTTCATTATTAGCATTCTATTTAGTTTTATATTGCCATTTGCATGAAACCAAATTTTTACCATGAGGCAAAGGAACTAAATCTCAAGTGTGATTAGAAATTAAAGTCTCATATTCCTCTTGCATAGATTTTTTCCAATGAAGTTAAATTTTAGCTTGATCAAAGGATTGAGGATCATTAGAAGTCATAAAAGAAGACATCAAAGCATAATTTCAATAATTAACTCTTCTAGGTTTAATTCCACCCATTCTAGCTATGTAATTATCATTTTCATAAACTAAATCATTAAACCATTTAGAATCTCTCTTAGAAGTAACTGAATCATCACTATGATGAGTAGAGAGATTGTTATCATCATCATTATCACTAGAAGGAATAGAAATAGATGCATTAGGAGTAGGGTTTAGAGAAGGAGGTTGGTCCTCCACAACCACAATTTTGCTTCCTCTAAATTTAGCATCTTGAATATTGGAGCAATCATGGACTTCATTTTATGAAATTAAAACATCTCTTGCAACTTTCACTTTGTGAGTAATAGGGGTGTAAACTCTATATCCTTTAGTTTTTTCATCATACCCAACACATACATAAGGTGAATATTTAGCATTTAAATTTTTCCTCTTTTGTTTAGGTTTGTGAACATAAGCAATTGAACCAAAAATTCTTAAATTGGCCTTCTTACCAGACCAAACTTTTTTGAGATTTTTTTCCTTTAAAGATTTAGTAGGATTATTATTAATAAGATAAGTAGCACAATCCATGGCTTCATCATAAAATTTACAATCCATATTTTTAGCATGCAACATACATCTATCCATTTCAACAATAGTTCTATGCTTGCTTTTTGCTGCACCATTTTGTTGAGGTGTATAAGGAATGGTAAGCTCATGTTTTATGCCAAAAGATTTCAAGTATGAGTGAAAAGAACTATTAAAATATTCTTTCCCATTGTCAATTCTAAGAATTTTAATCTTAAAATTAGATTGTCTTTCAACAAACGTATGAAATTCAACAAATATATCTAGAACTTGATCTTTAATATAAAAAAAATAGATCTAAGTTCTTCTTGAAAAGTCATCAAGAAAGGTAAGAGTGTACCTAGAACCTTGGATGGATTTATTGTCCATGGGACCCAAAAGGTCACTATGAATTTGAGGTGCAACTTATGATGTGCCCTACAAGATTGACCAAGAGGAAAGGGTTCCCTATGCATCTTACAACTCATAAAACCATGGAATATAATTTTGGATGAAACAAGATTAGGCAATCCATAAACCATATTCAATTTTTGAATAAAAGATATATAAACATAATTCAAATGGCCAAGCCTTTAATGCCTATATTAAAGTCAACATTAGCATTCAATGAGTACTTTGAAGCAGAAAACTCATAAAATTTCAATGAGTTATCATGATCAAATTTTGTATTAGCTACAACTTTGTTAGATTTAGGATCAATAATATGGCACATATCCTTATGAAATTCAACCTTAAATTCTTCACATAACTTAGCAACTGAAAACATATTCAATTTCAATTTAGGAACATAAAGAACATCATGCAATGTACCATTAGGAATAGAAACATCACCAAAACTTTCAACTATGCAACTATGATTATTAGCTAATTGAATTGGAATATTTGAAGTATCGGGTTGTAATGAATGAAAAAATTATCTATGAGATGTAACATGTTGAGATGCACCACTATAATAATCCACTCTAAAGAGTTAGAAACATTATAACTAATTGTAAATGCATGACATGATTTATTACCATTATTCTTTCTATAATGAAACTTTTGATTATTTTTATTCATAGGCTTCTTATCATTTTATTTTTAAAAATAATTATTGATAGCTCATGAGCATCTTTACCACAATAATTGCAATGAGGCCTAGGTCGGGAGTTTTTTTTTTATTATATTCTTTTATAATTATTATTCCTATTATTATGGTTGTTAGTAGAATGAAATTTATTATTAGAGTGATTATGACTATTACTATTATTCTAATGATTATGATAATTATTTTGGGAATTATGATTATTATGAGTGTTATGATTATGATGGTTATTATGATGATTATTTGATCTAAAATTATGACTTTGATTTTTAGACATGAATGCATTTTAATTAGTTTTAAGAGTACCAAATTGAATTAATATTTCTTCTTCTCGAGGAAACAAATTTTGAAATATTGCATAAGTTAATTGACTTTCTTATGTAGGAATTGCAAGTTGTGCATGGACATTTGTAATGAATTATGAAAATTTCCTAGGAAGACATTTCTTAAGAATGATGTGAAATAAATGAATATCAAATAAAGTAACATCTAAAATAGTTAATTGAACTTTAAGACAGAGACACCTAAGGAGGTGAAACAAATGTTAGAGGAATTCAAAGATATTGTAAGTGATGGAGCACTTGCAACACTTCCTCCAAGAAGGGCTATAAGTCATCAAATAGACTTTTTACCTGGTGCATCTTTGCCTAACAAAGTAGCATACAAGCTTACCCCTGATCAAAACAAAGAAGTAGCAAGGCAAGTGCAAGAGTTATTGGATCAAGGACTGATCAAGAAAAACATTAGTCCATGTGTAGTTCTGGTGGTGTTGGCATCCAAGAAGGGAGGCAAGTGGAGACTTTGCACTAATTCAAGGGCCATCAATAGGATTAATATCAGGTATAGATTTCCAATTCATAGGATAGAACATTTGATGGACTGTTTAGGAGGTGTTATGTATTTTTCTAAGTTGGATCTTAAAAGTGGTTATCACCAAATAAGGATTAAGGAGGGTGATGAGTGGAAGACCACTTTTAAGACCAAAAATGGGTTGTATGAATGGCTTGTGATGCCATTTGGGCTCACCAATGCTCCAAGCACCTTCATGAGGTTGATAAATGAGGTCTTGAAGGACTTCACAAGAAAATTTGTGGTGGTGTACCTAGATGACATAGTCATCTATAGAAAAACCAAAGCAAAACACCTTGAGCACTTAAGGTTAGTCTTGAAGAGGCTACATGAGGAACAATTGGCTATCAACCTAGAGAAATGTGAATTTAAGTAGAAAGAGCTAGTCTACTTGGGATTTGTGGTGTCCAAGGGTAGTTTTAAGATGGACCCAAGCAAGGTGGAGGCAATCTTGAATTGGCAAACCCCTAAAATAGGGACTGAAGTTAGGAGTTTTCATGGTTTGACACAATGTTATAGGAAATTTGTGAGAAATTTCAGTGGCATATGTGCACCAGTACTTGACACCATCAAGGGAGGACTTAAGACTAAGTTGAAGTGGACTGAGGAAGTAGACAAAGCATTCCAAACATTGAAGCAAGAGGTAGCTACCAAACCTATTCTACTCTTACCTACCTTTGACAAGTTGTTTATTCTAGAATGTGATGCAAGTGGCATTGTAGTAGGGGGTGTATTGAGTCAAGAGGGAAGGCCTTTAGAATTTTTTAGTGAGAAACTAAATGAAGCAAAGAAGAGGTATTCATCCTATGATCTAGAGTTATATGCATTAGTGCAATCCCTTAAGAAGTGGAGGCATTACCTCCTTCCAAAGGAATTTGTGGTGTTCACAGATAACCAAGCCTTGAGTTACATTAATACTCAAGAGAAGCTTAGTAGTAGACACTTGAAGTGGATGGAGTATCTCCAATTATTTACTTTTACCATTAAACACAAGAAGGGATAGCTAAATAAGGTGGCAGATGCTTTAAGTAGGAAGCTATTGACTGTCTAAGAAGTCCAATTGCAGAGCATAGGAATAGCAGGTTTCAAGGATCTTTATGAGGAGGATGAGGACTTCTCCAAAGCCTATAAGGTATGCCATGAGTTTGAGAATCACTTTCATAGTGAGTATGTAGATTAAACCCTTCAAAATGGACTCTTCTTTAAAGGCAATCAGCTATGTGTGCCTAGGGGATCCATGAGGGAAAATCTGATCCAAGAGAAGCACAATGGGAGCCTAAGTGGGAATTTTGGCATTAACAAAACCATGGAGTTGGTACAGAGGTACTATTTTTGGCCTAGGTTGCCAATGGATGTAAGGAGATATGTGGAACATCATGGTGTGTGCCAAAGGGCTAAAGGAGGCCCAAGCAATACATGGATTTATCAACCATTACCAATTCCAAATAGGCCTTGGGAGTGTGTGAGCATGGACTTTGTGGTTGGACTCCCTAAAACAAAAATAGGTATGGATAGCATCTATGTTCTAGTAGACAGGTTCTCTAAGATGATTCATTTCATTCCATGTAGAGCTACTCATGATGCAAGCTTTATAGAATCCCATTGAGCATTGTGTCAGATAGGGATAGTAAGTTCATGGGTCATTTTTGGAAAACCTTATGGAAAAGGTTAGGAACTAATCTTTCATTCATCTCAGCTTACCATCCACAAAATGATGGTTAAACTAAGGTTATCAATAGGGTATTGGGCAATTTGTTGAGGTTCTTGACCAAGGAGTATGGGTAGACTTGGGATCTAGTCATTCTACAAGCTAAGTATGTCTACAATGACAGTGTTAATAGGACCATAGGTAGGAGTCCTTTTGAGGTTGTATATGGAAGACACCCTAGAGGATTGTGTGAACTAAGAGACCTTGGTTCAATGGAGATGAAGAGTGGCCAAGAAGAGGACTTCACTCAAACTATCAAGGAGGTACAAGAACAAGTTAAGAAGGCCATCCTAGAGTCCACCCAAAAGCTAAAAGCTAAAGTCAATGAGAGAAGAAAAAAAGTTTAGTTTAAGGTAGGGGATTATGTGATGGTCCATTTAAGCAATGACAATAATTCAAAAAGGCATGCCTACTAAGTTGCAAATGAAGAGAGTAGGGCCTTGTAAAATTTTGGCCAAATATGGTGAAAATGCCTATAAGGTGGATCTGCCATCATATTTAGCTATGTCACCATTGTTCAATGTTGCTGACCTGGTCTTGTTTAAAGGAGACATATAAAAGAAAAGTAAAGAGCAAACAAAGGTGTTGTAGGATCTAGATAGCAATGCCATGCCTAAAATGAAGCAGCCTACTACAGAACAGGTCTTGGAATCAAGAGTGAAGAAGTCCACCAGGCATCCAATGTACATGGAGCACCTAGTTAAATGGGCAGGTAAGCCTGAGTCTAAAGCCACTTGGGTAGAGGAAAGCTAGTTCAAGAAACTAGGCATAGACCTAGTCCTTATCAACCCCAAAGTGCCTTAATCTATCCCAAGGGGGAGTATGGTGCTGGAGTAGCCTTCTAAGGGCTCCCACCATTTCAAATTTTGGTTGTTCTAAGCTTCTGAATGAAGCCTTATATGTAGAATAAGATCCATGAGCTCAATTGATGTGTGTAGGGTCTAGTTAGGATCCTAGGGTCATAGTAATGTCTTTCTTTGTGATTGTACAGTGACTCAGGGGATGATGTCATCCTAATGTCACCTAGTCTTAGATTAGATAAAAGTCTAAAAATAGGGGTATTCAATGTTTTAGCACATGTGTGCTTTGTTTAGACCTAAGAATGCTCTTAGGATGTGAAGAGAGAAAAAAATTTCTCAAGCAACAAAAGTTTCTCAAAAAGTTGCATAGTAAATTTTTCTAATTTGGGTTCAAACTTTAGCCAAGCGGCTAAGAGCCCTAACTAAGATCATACCGTGAGGAATAGACTATTTATGTTTGGAGAAACCCTAATCCAAGGGTTAGAGGTCATTTTGTATGGCTCTAAGAAAGTTTAACTAGACTGTGACTATATTTTAATTTGAGTATTAGCTTTCATTTTGGTGTGTTTAGATTAGTTTCTTTGCAAGTTGGTGTGTGTTCTTGTTTATATTTTGAAACCACCAGTCCTATGTCCAATTTGGAGAGGCATGTAAATATGGTCCTGTAACTCCTATCCCCATCATGGAAACACCATGGAGCCTTGGGATATGGTATTATAGACCCTATTCTATATATATTTTCAAGTAGGTCCCTAGGAAGAGTGTGCAAGCCATTTTATGACGAAGCCCTAGGCGAGCCTGGACTATTCTCGGCTAGGTAAGATTAGCATTGTGAAGGTTCTAGAAGATAGGGGTGAATACTTCAAAGAAAATCCCTTGGAGGAGTTCAAGATGGATGAGACAAGGTTCATTTTTGTGAAGGAGAGGTTTCCACTAATCCATTAAAGGTGTTTGTACAAACAAATTAGCTCTATGACTCTGCCAAGCTCAAAAAGCCCTAGAAACCCTCATTTTTGGTTAGGGCACTGTACAAACATTTGAAGACCTAAAACCATAAAAATACTTGAGGGATGGAAAAATTAATGGAAGTCTCTATAGAAGATTAGCCATGATTTGATGAAGGAAGTAGGTCAAAAGTCGTATAAACCTGGAGAGGAGGCCTAATTAGGGCTCTTTTCTAGTAGCCCTATTTTGGGAAGAAATGATGAGATTGGGTAACAAGCTAGCTTACCCAATCTTTTGGAGTCACTTAGATGATTGAAAAACACCTTGGGAGACATCTCCACCCTTGTTAGAGTCTGAGAAGGTGAGCAAGCCAAGAAACCCTTATTAGCCTATGTAAGGGTATGAAGCTAGAGGGTGTGGAAGAAAGATAAGGAGAAGGAGAGTTTAACATTGGTGGTTAGATTGGGCTAGGTTAGGGGATCCTATTGCATAGAGGAATCCTAGAGACCATAGAGTGTGGGTAGACCACATTAGAGATCTAAGATAAGGATCAAGGAGCATAGACTAAGCCAGTCTATCCCAATCTCCCCATCAATTTTGTGCAATGCCTAATTAAAACATACAAATAAGGAATTATTGAAATTCTAACTAACCCAAGTGCTTATTCATTTTTAGCCTTCCATGCATCTTGGTCGACTGAAGGAGTAGAGGTGGTCGGTTCAGATGTTGGATCTGTAGCAACTTCTAACAAGTGTTTAAAAAGGAAAATATTTTTTAAAAGATATGTGTTTTCCACGAGTGATAGTTTGAACTATTCAGTTTGATTTTTGAAATTAAAGTACACATGATTACAAAAATTAAGATACCAAAAAAAAATACCACCCTTAATTAAATTTTTAAAGTATTTTTTTATTTAAAAATGTTAATAATTTAGAATAAAAACTCTTAATACTTTTGGAGTAATATTGTTTAATCAATTTACTCATTATCTAAGTTGACTTAGGTCCACTCATAAATGAGTTCGATAGATACCTTATCCTAGAGAATAAGATAAGATATCATATCCTAAAGGATATTGTAGTCCTCTAGATTGGGACACTTGTCTCAATCCTATCAGCTCTTTCTCAATATCTTGCCTATTTAAGCAGAGCTCTTGTATGTTTATACACACCTGGATCAATACATTTCTAGTATTGATAACAAATCTCCTCTTTGGTGGATGTCTAGAGAGTGGGTTCTAGGTATAGGATAATCTATGCTAACATGGTATTAGAGAAGTTAGTCTCTCAGCTCCATCTAGTTCTTCATGAGTTTTTTTCATTTTCTTTCAAATTGTTGAGGCCCCTAGTTTATCTTAGTAAAAAACTAGTGTATCTGTAGATCAAAGATACCTTCATGCATGGTAGCTAGAAATGCCTTGCTAATTTATGGTCAGTAATCTATCCATGGTTTATTTGTCTAGTTTGACTAGTAATTTTTTCTTAGATCTACACCATTATGCATTTTCAAATTGCTAGCTAGCCTACTAATCTACTTTGTTTGGGTTGGATCTTTGTTAACTCTACATTTATCATATGGTTATGTAGCATTTTACTACTATGTTGACTTAATTGGAGATCTGCGTATATTTTTTTAAATTATTTTAGAAGTACAAATTTTTTCCATCTCCTCTGCTACCAAAACCAAGCCGTCACGAATGGCGGTGTAGATGGGCATCTTGGGCTAGTCCTTAGTGAATACATAGCAAGGTGTTTTACACAATTTTTGTGTTGTTTGATCCTTTCACCATGCGTTCGGGAAGAAATCTCACTAGCTTGCATGGACAGTTATTGTAAGTAGGTATTAGAACTTCCAAGTGTATCGTTGTAGATATGAGGTGTCATGGTGGACACATTATTTTTGGCTAGCATACAAATTGCAGGTGACAGAAGTTTTTCATGAATCAAATCCTTGGTGTTGCAAGAGGAATGTAGTTGGCATCTTCATCAGGCACGTGGTCTTGTCAGTTGAGGTAGAAACCACACATTTCTAGCTTCTTGTGAGTTGCATCAATTGGTTTCCTACATTAAGGCATCATTTCTGTGAGAGGCTTCCTTGGCATGCGTTGAAGCTCAGTGGGTACATATGATGGAACCATCTCCATTCTTCGGTTTGAGAGGAGGCTCCTATCGAATAGACTCCATTCATTAGCATGCATGGTGTTTTTTTGGCATTGTCTGGTTTGTAAAAAGTGCTCGGTGATTGGATCTTTCCCTCATAGTAGTAAGGTTATCCTTATCTTTGATATGCAATAAGTGTTGATCACTAGATCTACATGATGTTTCTGACCTATGATTGATCTGTGGGGTCCCATCTTTATTTTTGTGAGTGTCGTGTGCAATCTATCAATGGGATCACTAGCTTCTACTTCTCAAAATTTAAGGACTATTAGCAAAAGAAGGTGTTGTTGATGGATAGAAGTTGGTGGTTCAATGACTTGGCACATGTAGATGTCAATGGTCAATGCTATTTGGATCCTCCTATCCCATATTTCCTTCACATTTAATTTTTTTTGGCTAATGTCTTCATCAAAAACACAGTCTTGTGGTAGTTGTCCAGTGGTCTTCATCAAACTAGTTGTCCTTATCAACATGCGCAATGACTTTATGGATTGCACTTGAGTAGCTAGTTATTTTTTACTTGGTGGATGATCATTTGAATAGTTCTAGGCCCTGAGTGTTGTGTTCAATGCTGAGTACATGTGTCATGATCAGTGAAATCGAGAGTCAATGTATGAGGTTCACGCTGGTGATTATTAAGAGATTGGACCCTGATTTGAATTTGTTAAAAGCTTAGCCATCAAAGAATTCATTACATGGCTGACACAGCTTGTATATGGCCCATTTTGAAGGTGGCTTCATTTCTTTGACTGACATTTAAGGAAGTGACTTATGCGTTCACTCAATTTTTGGCATCAAGTTGTAATAGGAGGTCAGCCCACCTTTCTCTTAACCAATGTCACCTGTTATTTATGAACTAACATAGCTTCATTATGTTGATCCACTACTGGATCAACAATCAATTTCTCAATGTATCTTGGGGTGGCTTCACTACTTTCAATTTTAGCCAGACTCATTGGGTGGCTACCTTGCATAGATGTCAGGTCTAGGATAGAAGACGTGTGTCGTCTGGTCTTGGAGGATCTCTTGCACACATGCCATAGTGTGGAATGTTGGTTCTAATATGGGCCACATCAATGCTATTTTTTGGTGACTTATATTGCAGCCATTCAGTCTGACCTTTATGAGTCACATTTTTCTGGTCAGCGCTAATATTATTTGGTCATTCTATGAAGATTTCTACACTTAGTATTTATTTGGTAGCTAAAGAATCATTTTTTCAACCTTTTGTAAATTTTTCTAATGGAATCAATTTTGAGCAATCAAGGCATCACTGTCAAGCTACTTCGATAGACTATGTTAATGCGGGGTAAGAGTACAAACCTATGTCACACTTTTACAAAGAAAAAGGTCAACAACACTTAGAATTTTCAACTTTAATGACATTAAAGTAGCATTTATGTTTATAATTTGTAGATGGTGTAAATTTATGAAATGTGTAAAAGTGGATGAAGTTTATGCCTATAATTTTTATTTTATTTTTGAAAAATAATAGACATAGTTTTTCTAATTTTTTAAGTCCATTTTTTAACTGCTGAAAAATGTTGAAAAACTAGGGTCTTGTTTTGACCAAAAAAGTCTAGATGCAAATAATCCTTTTTTCCTTTGATTTCAAAATATGTTATAAATGACATGTATAGCTAGTGTAGAAAAGAAGAAAAATTGGTTTTTAACGTATATTTGTTAGGAATAACAGTCTACAATACAACTGAGAGGGGGGTGAATCAGTTGTATAATAGAATATTAAACTTTTATCCTTAAGCTCATCAATATCAGAAACAATGAATGCCAACACAATATTTTGGTTTCGAGGAAACCTTGTTAAAGGTAAAAACCCCAATGGGAATTAGCACCCACAAATGATGTACTAAAAGTATAGCAATCCTTGTTAGAAGATATAGCCATGTTAGGAGATTATTGAAACATTACAGTACATAGTACTTGTAAGAGGAAAGACCTTGTTAGGATTCAAGGAACAAAAGAGGGCTCACTGTCCAAAGAAGGTTAAGTCCACCTTTGGAACTCACTAGTTCGCAACAGGTGTGTATGAAGAAACACACAATCTTTTGAACTATTTGTTAGAAATTATCTTTTCTTGATCAGTTCCAATGAAGCCCACCAGTAATCCTCTTCACTACATACAATAGACACAAGCTCACAACTTTCACAACCTTCTTATATCACATATATTCCATCCATATCTTTTCCAAAGAAAAGACCTTTCATTTATACCTTATTACAGTTTACCAAGGTCAGGTCAGCCAATGAGGCTTTCCTAATTACAAATAATTAGATAAACCCTTGCTAAGATACAAAATGTATCTAGAACAAGTATACAATGATTACTTTACAACAATTAAGGACCGAAATCCTTAATTTATGCTTGCCAAACAAAACACATGCTTCATTCTTTGAGTCAACTTTAGAATAAACCATTGCCAGATCATATGCCTTAGATGACATCACCAATCACTCTGTACCTTAGGCTGACCAATGAGAATTTTTTAGTACCTTATCTTTCATCCTTCAAGTTCACATACCTTGATTCCAAGTCTTCTGAATGATATACCAAAAACCCAGAGGTTATCTCTGTGAATTCTTGCTGTCATAGTCCAGTGATCAATCTTTACAAAAATAGTTGTAACTTTCTTAACATGAAACATCTAATGATGCAATCTCAAATATAAGATCACAACATCCTCCTAAACTCTTATCTAACTTCACAGAATCTTAAATATTTGTACACTAACCATACACTATGATTACCAGTCTGATTCCTTCATAGAAGCATATGTTGACATCAGTGAAAAAAAAAAATGACAATAGTATGAGTTCCCATTCAATAACATAGTGATTAAACATATTAAATGTCTCAATCACCACCAATGCATTAGCAATATCCAACAATCTTCCCCTTTGGCATTGATGTCAACATATGGGAAAATCTTATCCTAAGGTTATATCAATCCAAAGTCCTTCAACTAAACATTATCCCCAAACATTAGAGATTTTCTCATAGCAACACTCCCCCTTTGGCAGCAATGGAAAAGGGTTCCATGATCCTTCAACTACCTTCACATATAAACCTTCTTCCATGATCACTCCCCCTAAGGAGTAGATCCCTACATCTAGTCCAAAAAATGATGAAGCTCTGAATACTTCTGGACTAATGCATCTCTTTCATAATTTAGTTATGACTAGGAGGGGCATGAACGCCTAGCATACCTCTGAGATATTCAAAGGTATCTTTTGGTAGTGGCTTTGTAAAAATATCTGCAATCTGCTCTTTTGTACTACTATATTCTAGCTTGATTTCCTTTTCTGCCACCTTGTCTCTCAAGAAGTGATACTTGATAGAGATATGTTTAGTTTTAGAATGTATCATCAAACTCTTTGACATATTTACTATACTAGTGTTATCACAATGAATAACCATAGGCTCATTAAAAGTTATTCCAATGTCTATCAGCATTTGTTTCATCCAAACAATCTGAGTGCAGTTTATAGCAGCAAAAATGTACTCTGATTCAACAGTAGATTGTGCTATACAATATTGTTTCTTACTTAGCCAAGAAACCAACTTTTTCCCAAGGAAAAATGAACTGCCCCTGGTACTTTTTCTATCATCAATATTTCCTTCCCAATCAGCATCAGTGTAAGCATGAAGTCCAAAGCTATCATTCTTGTCATACCATAAACCATAGTTTATGGTTCCTTTGAGATACCTCAGTATTCTTTTCACAATAGCTAGATGAGTCTCTTTGGGTTCTACCTGATATCTAGCCACAATTCCAACAACATTAGCAATATCTGGTCTAGTGTGAGTCAGATATTGTAGCCCTCCAACCATTGATCTATACAAAGTCTAAAAAACACATTTTGATTCATCATCAATTGTTAGTTTATTTCCAGTCACCATAGGTGCTCCTACTAGTTTGTAGTCTTCCATTCTCTTCCATTCTAAATTTCTTAAGAAATTCTTTGAGATACTTGGTCTAAGAAATGAAAATACCATTGTCATTCTGAGTTATTTGTAATCTAAGAAAGAATTTCATTTCACCTATCATGGACATCTCAAATTCATTTTCCATTTCTTTAGTAAAATTCTTACACAAATCATCATTATCTCTAAAGATAATGTCATCCACAAATACTTTTACTATTAGGATTCCATCTTCAGTAGTTCTTAGATACAAATTACTATCCGCATTACCTTTTCTGAATCCAATTCCAAGTAGATACTTGTCTAACCTTCCATACCAAGCCCTAGGAGCTTGTTTTAACCCATACAAGGATTTCTTCAATTTGTACACCATGTCTTTGTCTTCACATAGAGGAAACCCATCTAGTTGCTCTATATATACTTCTTCTTTAAGATCTCCATTCAAAATGCAGATTTAACATCCATCTGATACGCTTTGAAGTTTTTGTGTGCAACATAAGATAGGAATAATCTTACTACCTCTATTCTAGAAATAGGAGAAAATGTTTCTTCAAAGTCAATGTCTTCTTACTGTTAGTATCCCTTACACAATAGTCTTTCTTTGTTTCTTACAATTGTTCCTTCTACATCCATTTTTTTTTCTAAAGACCTATTTTGTTCCTATAATATTTTTATTTTTAGGCCTAGGAATCAATTCCCAAGTATTATTCTTTTTTATCTGATCCAATTCTTCTTTCATGGCAGTTATCCAAGATTCATCTTTAAAGGCTTCATCAGTAGTTTTTGGCTCAACTTGAGAAATCAAACAAATTTCTTCTCTAACTTTAGATCTAGTTAGCACTCCCTAACTGGTATTGGCAATAATTTGATTTTCAAGATGGTTATTTTTTACATACCTTGGAGTTTTAGGAGTCTCGGTAGTCTTTCTTTTATGAGCATCACAAACCTCTTTTTCACTTTCTTCCTCAACAAGTTCTTCTTCTTCTACAAAAGTAGTGTTTTATTTCATCTCTTATATCTGACTATTGTCATACATTATTTCTTGTATCTAAAATTTCTCATCTATTCTTACATTGTTACTTTCAACCATCTTTTTCAATCTCAGATTGAAACATTTGTATGTCTTACTTTTGACAGAGTAACCAAGGAAGATTCCTTCATCACTTCTAGCATAAAAATTCCCTATCTCATCATCCCTCTTGATATAACATTTACTACCAAAAATTATGAAGTATTTTACGGTAGGAGTATGATTAAACCATAGTTTATAGGGATTCTTACTTGTACCTTCTTTGATCTGAATTCTATTTAATGTGTACACTATTGTTCCAATAGCCTCTCTCCAATGTACATGAGATACATTCCCTTCAATCAGCATTGTTCTAGCAGCATCAAGTATAGTCCTATTTCTTTGCTCTGCTATCCCATTCTGTTGTGGAGTCCTAAGAGAAGATGTTTGTCTTTTTATCCCATGCTCTTCATAATATGAATTGAATAAATCTGATGTAAACTCTCCACCTCTGTCTGATCTTAAACATATTATTTTCAATCCTGATTCATTCTCTACTTTTTCTTTGAACAACTTGAATTTATCAAAAGCTTCTGATTTTTCTCTCGAATAAGTAACCCACATCATTCTAGAAAATTCATCAACAAAGAGTATAAAGTACCTTTCACCATAGTATGATTTTGTTGTTGTAGGCCCACATAGATATGTATGTACCAGATCCAACTTCCTTTTTGATGTAAATGATTTTCTTTTATGATTGTTTCTAGTTTTCTTTCCCATAACACATTATTTGCATACAGTGTTAGAGGGTTTCATAATCTTTGGTAGATCTCTTACTACGTTAGTCATACTTTCCTTCATAATGTTATCAAAATTAACATGATAAAATCTTCTATGCCATAACCAACTTTCATCTACCTTAGCAACAAAACAAGAGGCTCATGATGTGTTTAGTTCAAATACATTACCTCTAGATTTTGAGTTGGTAGCAATCAGTTTTCCTTCCTTGCTTCTAATAAAGCATTTACCATTAACAAAACTTAACTAAAAATTCTTATCCATTAACTGTCTGACACTCAACAAATTGTTTTTCAGTCCTTCAAAAAGTAATACATTGTTTGTATTAGTCTTTCCATCCAAAGTAATGGATCCTACTCCTATGATGGATTTTGGGAGATTGTCCCCAAACCTTACAACACCTCCATCACAATTTACTAAATTAACAAACTTGTTTCTATCACCAGTCATGTGATGAGAACATCCATTATCAATTATCCATTCAGTTTTCTTGTCAGCATGAGATACTAAGGCTTTTTCTTCATGAATTGGTTCATCTTTAATAGCAACAAATCCAATCTCTTCATTGTCTATATCATCATCATCATCAGAGATTCCTTCACTAGCATAATAACATTCTTTGTCTCTTCTATTTTTTGCATAATCAGGTTTGTACTTAGGAACTATTGTAGGACATCTAGATGCAAAATTACCTATCTTATTGCATAAAAAATATTTCAAAGGTAACTTGCCTTCAAATTTTCCCTTAGCTCTTTTTTCTCTTCTAGCAATCATTGCAACAAGTTCATCCATCTTTTTTTCTTCTTCCATTATCTTCTCCCATTCCTCGGCATACTCACCAAGCTCTTCTTTTAGGTCTTCTTTTCTTGTGCTTGGAAGTGAAGATACTTTCTTGTGTGTGGATACCCTAAATGTAGATTCAACTTTAGGTGTAGCTTCTCCTAATTTCATAGCTTCAAAAGTAGTTAGCTTTGCAATCAACATTTCTTTACTAAAGTTCGGTGTCAAAAGTATAGTTTCTTGAATAGACATAGCTTTGAACTTGTAAGTAGGGGTTAGAGATTTGAGAATCTTTGCAATAACTTCATCTTCATCATAAGTTCCTCCATAATTTATGATTCCAACTATAGCTTCTGTAACCCTTTGAACATAGGCTCTAATGCTTTAATCTTCATTCATTCGCAGGTTCTCCATATGTGTCTTCCAATTTTGTAGCTTCGCTTGTTTGGTATACTTCTCTCCTTCATACAGTGACTCTAATCTATTCCAAATTTCAAGTGCCAAATCCAGATCTTTAAAAACTCACCCTCAGATAGTGCATTGATCAATGCTTCTCTTGCAACCATGTTGCATGAAAATAACTTATTTTCATCATCAGTGGCTTAATCCAAATCATTCTCCACTTTCAGAGTTTCCTTCTTCTTTACAATCATCTAGTAATCTATGTCCAAACATAGAAAATGAGTTTGCATCTTGTTTTTCCAACTATTGAAGTTTTTAGGATCAAACTTAGGACTATCCTTCCTATAGAATGTCATTTCCAAGATCACCTCAAGCTGTTAAGATATCTCTTTGAGGACCAAAAGCTCTGATACCAATTGTTAGGAATAACAGTCCACAATAAAACTGAGAGGGGGGGGGGGGGGGGTGAATCAGTTGTATAAAAAAATATTAAACTTTAATCCTTAAGCTCATCAATATCAAAAATAATGAATGACAACACAATAACACAATACTTTGGTTTTGAGGAAACCTTGTTAAAGGTAAAAACCCTAGTGGGAATTAGCACCCACAAATGATCTACTGAAAGTATAATAATCCTTTTAGAAGATATAGCCCTGTTAGGAGCTTATTGAAACATTACAGTACATAGTCCTTGTAAAAGGACAGACCCTTTTAGGAGTCAAGGAACAAAAGAGGGCTCACTGCCTAAGGCACACTACCCAAAGAAGGTTAAGTCCACCTTTAGAACTCACTAGTTTGCAACAAGTGTGTATGAAGAAATACACAATCTTTTTAACTATTTGCTAGCAACTTTCTTTGCTTGATTAGTTCCAATGAATTCCACCAGTAATCCTCTACTATACATACACAAGACACAAGCTCATAGCTTTCACAACCTTCTCATATCACATATATTCCATCCATATCTTTTCCAAAGAAAAGACCTTTCATTTATACCTTATTACAATTTACCAAGGCCAGGTTGGCCCATGAGGCTTTCATAATTAAAAATAATTACATAAACCCTTGCTAAGATACACAATGTATCTAGAAAAAGTATACAATGATTAAATTACAATAATTAAGGACCGACATTCTTAATTATGCTTTCCAAATAAAACACACGCTTCATTCTTTGAGTCAGCTTCAGAATAAACCATCGCCGAATCATACGCCGAAGATGACTTCACCAATCACTCTGTACCTTGTGCTAACCAATGAGAATTCTTTAGTACCTTATCTTTCATCCTTCAAGTTCGCATACCTTGATTCCAAGTCTTCTGAAAGATATACCAAAAACCTAGAGGCTAACTGTGTGAATTCTCACTGTCACAGTCCAGTGACCAGTCTTTACAGAAATAGTTGTAACTTTCTGAACATGAAACTTCTAATGATGTGATCTCAGATATAAGATCACAACATCCTCCTAAACTCTTATCTAACTTTGCAGCATCTGAAACATCTGTACACTAATCATACACTGTGATTACCAGTCTGATTCCTTCATAGAAGCATATGTTGACATCAGTGACAAAACATAAATGACAATAGTATGAGTGCCCATTCAGTAACATAGTGATTAAACATATTAAATGTCTCAATCACCACCCATGCATTAGCAATATCCAACAATATTTTCTCCGTTATAACTACTCAAACTTGAACTTATCTGAAATTGACAATTTCCATCTCCCAGCAAATTTCCCCTATCAAATCTACAATATTCAAAAAAAAAATTACACATTCTTGAAGAGGACTCTTTCCTCTAGTGTTAATTATAAAATTTAAATTTTTCTGATATGATTTACTATTTTTTTTCTATTTTTGAAGTAGCTTCTTCTCAAATGTTAAAATACCTACTTGGAGTATTTTGAAATTATAATATATTAGATCTAATAAAAATACCATAAAACTTATATGATGATAATATTGACTCTAAAATCTAAAAAAGGGTACTATATATTTTTTAAAAAATATCATTAAAAAGAGTAGGATTTATTGAAACATCAATTTTCTGAAATAATTTTATTTCTTTGGTAATTGGTATAAAATATACATTTAATAGATATTTCTAATTTGAAAAGTTCAAGCACTTATCTAACTTAGCTAGAATGAATCTAGATAGACCATATGTTTGGAAGAAATTAGCTTTTAGTTAGAAATACTCAAATTCAGCTGTGTTGATAAGTTAGCCTGAAACATCAGTTTTGTACCTATTTTGGGGAGTATCAAGTCCATTCGTCCTTTGTGTACTCTTGTACAACATGTCATACCCTAGGATTGAGTTTCTCACCCCACACAACTATCACACATGGGAGCTCAAAATGTCACAATTGTTGCAATCTCAAGGCCTTTGGTAGTTATTGCAAGCTGACGAACCTGAGTTCACAAAGGCTTTTGAGAAATTTGTTCATAAAAACAAAATGGATGAGGCAAAAGGAATCATTGGTCACCAAGTGTCAGATAATCTATTGTTTCACATTGCTAAGTGTACAACACCAAAATAAGTATGGGATAAGCTTGGAGGGTTGTATGGTAAAGTTAACCAATTCAAAATCTTGCAGCTTGAAGCTAATCTCACTTCTCTTTCCCTTGATGCATTTCCCTCTATTCAGGATTTCCTTGCACAGTTCAAGTCAATTTTGTCTCAGTTGAAATGTCGTGGTCATGCCAAAGAAGATAAGGAGTGTATTTTCTTGATCTTTTATAAGCTTAGAGGTCCTTTCCAAGTGTTTTCCTTTACCTTCTATTCTACTATGGATTCTATGGGAGACAATCATAAGATGCCCTCATTTGAGGAATTCTATGATAGATTAACTAGGGAGCAAGCCAAGTTAATTCATATGGATACTCTTCCTAAGAGTCATGCATTGATGGCTCAATCTCCTAAAGACAAGGGTAAGTATAAGAAGAAGTCACAAACAGATTCATCTTCAGGAGGTAAGCCTCTTTATAGACCTTCTTATAAGCCTAAGGTGAATAATGATCAGAAGTCTAAATCTCCTTCTCCTCCTCCTAACTCGAAAGGGCCATCTTCTAACTTGTATAGGAAGAGACACGAGAATGCTTATTTTTAGGGTAAACCTAGGCATAATGACACAACATACTCTCAGAGGCTAGAAGAATTAGAAGAAGATATGAAGAGGCATAACATTATAGAACCTAATTCTTCTTCCTTGGGACAAGGACAAGCCTTCTCAACTAAGGCTTCATCATATACAAGTTCCATTTGGATTCTTGATTTTGGTGCTTCACATCACATGACTCATTTTGTTGATCTTCTTGATTCTATTTCTGATTGTTCTACTTCACATATTACAGTTGGGAACTCATGACATATTCCAGTTCTAGGGATAGGATTAGTTAAGATGCACAATGGTATCATTGATGATGTTCTTTTTCTTCCTAATATTTCACAAAATCTTCTCTCCATATATGAAATTTGCAATCATGGTGATGGAAAAATTGTTGTGTTTTCTCCTACTAATGTGACTATTACAAAGATGCAAAATCCTAAAAAGGTCATTACTATAGGCATAGTTGATCATGCAACCCTCTTGTAGATGTTTGATGGATTTGATTCTTCATCAGGATCATCCCTTATTTCTCATGTAGATTCTACAAGAAAACTTTGGCATGAAAGGTTTGGACACCTGAATTACAGATATCTCCAGCAAATGAGCACACATAACTTGGTCATTGGTCTACCTCATATCTCTTGATTAGATGGAGTTTTTTGGGGTTATGCTCTTGGAAAGCATCATCGAGATCCCTTTCCTAAGGGTATAGCAACACAAGCTTCAGCTCGCCTTGAGTTGGTGCATAGTGACCTCATGTCATTTCCAACTCCTTCATTTTTAGGGGCCAAGTATGTGCTCACATTCATTGATCACTTCTCTAGGCACACATGGGTGTACTTTTTAAAGTAAAAGAATGAGGTCTTCAACACTTCATAACCTTTCTTGCAATTGAGGAGAAGAAATCAGGATATTCCCTACAAAATATCCACACCGATAATGGGGAAGAGTATGTCAATCAAGTATTCAAGGAACTATATCCTACTTAAGGTATTCTTCATCAGCATACAATGCCATACAAACCTTAGAAGAAGAGTAGTATTTTTGTGGGAAATGGCCAATTGCATGCTTCGGTCTCGGTCCATGGCTCCCACATTTTGGGAAGAGCCTATCAATTATGCCAATTACATTCAAAATCATATGCCTCACAAGGTAGTACTGAATAAGACTCCCAGAGAGGATTGGTCTCATGTCAAGCCCAAAGTATCCTATGTCAGAGTATTTGAAAGTGATGTATGGACATTCATTCTTTATAATGAGTGTAAAGAAATAGAGAAGAAAAGTCGGCACTTCATATTTTTTGGTTATTGTGAGGATGTAAATTGATATCCCTTGTTTGATCATATTACTCGAGAGGTGCATTTTCATCATGATGTTCAGTTTGATGAATCCTTTACTCAAAAGGATTATCCATCACAAGGCTCTCACTATCTTCTTCCATGTTCTTCTTCTGAAGATGTTTTTCCTTCAAATGATAATGATGATGATGCTCTAGTTGCTACAATTCTTGAAGATAGTATTGATCTTGATGAAGGGTGCTCCCCTTAATACCACAAACACATAACAAAAATAGAGAAACAACAACAATAATATGCAAGAACAGAAAATTGGCTTCTTATTATCTCCACAAATGTGGAATTACAAACTTTCAGAATTACAATATGCAAAGCCACATGGGCATTCCCTTACAATATTCTGTAGGACAAAGCCTCGAACTATTACCCAGATCTACTACCCAGAACTATTCTAAACTGCCTAAGACAATAATACAGCCTTCTTTATATAGGCAATTTTCCACCGCCTGGGAAGGTTCCAGAATTTTAGCCAATAAGGCCGACCAAACTTAGAATTATTTTATTTTACATTTTATTACATCATAGTCAGCTCAAGATAACCTTTGAAACCCGAACAAAAATTTTGAAGAAAATTATTTTCTGCCATTTCAGGTGGCCCAACTTCCGAAGACCATAAGTCATCACCAGTTGACCCCATCGGCTACTATAACCCCATTTCAAAAATGCCACGAAGCGCTCTATAGGCTTGACCCATGCAAGCACCCGTCACACAAATTTTCAACCTCATTCGGGGCCTCTAAAGCCTTCAAAACTGAGTTCAAAGTTTCTGTACCTTGCTGCCAATACCAAAAATCTTCAATATCTTCCAATATACACTTGATCTGGCAATGAAACTTTACTGGCAGACTTATATGACCAAAATGAACCTCCAAGAAAGAAATCAGATCATTCTGAGCACATACGAAAATTACCGAAAATAGTAACTTTCCATAAATAGCAGCTCTGCACAAAATAGCCCTTATTGAATATAAAAATGAAATATTTTTTTTTGGGGTGATGCAAGATTGCTCTTACACCCAGGATGCTCCTGCATCAGACACCTAGGGTAATTTGAGAACTGACCCTGTCACGACTCAGGTGTGCAGAGGAAAACCAAGATAGTTAACCTCCTCCTTTGTTAGCCATGATGAATCTTCAATAGGTCATCCTTTCCACTTGACCAGATATTCCTCATATGTCCTGTTCCTTGTGCTTCTGCCAACATGACTGTCCAGTATATCTTCAATCTCCTTAGTGTCTGAACTAGTTGCTGGAATACTCCACTGTGCTGCTGTGATCTCATCTTCAACACCTCCTTCATGATACTCTGTCAGATCTGAAATGTTAAACACTGGTGAAATATTTAGCTCAGTAGGCAATTCTAACTCATATGCATTTCCTGAATTATGTTTCTTCAGTATCCTACATGGTCCAAACTTCTTCATTTTCAGCTTGTTATATGTACCAACTGGAAACCGATCCTTTCGCAAATGAACCATGACTTCATCACCAACCTGAAATTCCTTATACCTCCTTTTCTTATCTGGCTTAGCCTTATACTGTGCGTTCATCTTGGTAATATGCTTCCTCACCTCCTCATGGATGTTCTTCAAGTGTTCTGCAAAATCCTCAGCTTCAGCACTACTTATTTCTCCTTTATTTATCTTCCTCGATTCAGATGAATTTCTTGGACTACTTCCATATACAATCTAGAATGGTGATTTACCAGTGCTCCTGTTGACAGAATTATTGTATGAAAATTTCACCTGTGGTAAAATCAAATCCCATCCTGTTGGCTTATCTCCAACCAAACATCTCAACAAATTTCTCAAACTCCTATTCACCACCTCTCTCTATCCATTAGTCTGTGGATGATGTGATGAACTGAACTTCAAATCTATCTTCAACTTCTTCCACAATGTATGCTAGAAATATCCAACAATCTTAGTGTCCCGATCTGAAACTATGGTCTTTGGCAAACCATGAAGTCTCACTACTTCTCTGAAAAGCAATTCTGCTACATGAACAGCATCATTAGTCTTCTTGCAGGGAATAAAATGTGCCATCTTTGAAAATCTGTCAACCACCACAAAAGTTGAATCATGTCCCCGCTGATTCCTTGGTAAACCAAGAACAAAGTGCATGCTGATATCCTCCCAAGGCTTCTCTGGTATGAGTAATGGCTGATACAACCCTATATTCTGCTTCACTTCTTTCACCATCTGACATACTCTGCAACTCTGTACAAACTTCTTCACATCTTCCTGCAACTGTGGCCAATAATAATTCTCACTAACCAAACCAAGGGATTTATCACGACCAAAATGTCCAGCCAATCCTCCGCTATGCTTCTCCTTGATGAGATTCTCCCTCATAGAACTTCGTGGAATGCACAACTAACTCCCTCTAAATAGCATATCATCCTGGATGATGAAATCCAACCATTTCATCCTGTCTAGAGTAACAAGTTCTGTACAAGCTTTCCAAGCTTCACCAAAATCAGGATCCTCTAGATATAAATTCTTGAGTTCCTTGAACCAACCACTTCAATCTGCATTTCTGTCAGCAATAGTTGCCTTTTTCTAAGAGCATCTACAACCCTATTAGACTTTCCACTCCTGTGTTTCAAAACAAATGTATAAGTCTGCAAAAACTCGACCCATTTCAAATGCTTTTGATTCAATTTTCCTTGACTATTCAAATATTGCAAAGCTTGATGATCAGTATACAAAACAAACTCCTTACGAAGTATATAATGTCTCCACTTCTTTAATGCCTAAACTATAGCATAAAATTTTTTATCATAAACAAAATATTTCCTCTTGGCATCATTTAACTTCTCACTGAAATAAGCAACAAGTTTACCTTCTTGGCTCATAACAGCTCCTATTGCAATACCACTAGCATCACAATCTACTTGAAACACCTTATTAAAATTTGGAAGTGCTAAAATAGATTGTTCTATAACTTTTTGTTTCAACAATTGAAAACTCTTTTTTGCCCCATTAGTCCACTTAAACTCTTTTATATCCCCTCTCATTGTTTCAGTCAAACGTCCACAAATACTGCTAAATTTTTTGATAAACTTTCTGTAAAAGCTAGCTAGACCATGAAAATATCTTACCTCAGTAGCACTCCTTAGAGTAGGCCATTCAAAGATAGCCTATACCTTCTTTGGGTCCATTTTTAGACCTTCTCCTGAAACTACAAAGTCCAAATACACCAACTCTTTCTTCACAAAACTGCACTTCTTCAAATTAATCAGCAATTTCTCTTCTCTCAACTTCTCAAATACCATACGAATATGCATCATATGCTCATCCAATGTCTTACTAAAGATCAAAATATCATCTAGGTAAACAATAACAAACTTACCCAAAAAAAATTTCAGAACCTCATTCATGAGCCGCATGAAAGTGCTCGGTGCATTGGTTAGCCCAAAAAGCATGACTAACCACTCATATAGTCCTTCCTTTCTCTTGAAGGCAGTCTTCCATTCATCTCCTTCTCTGATCCGAATATGATGATATCCACTCTTCAGATCTATCTTTGAAAAATACACAGCTCCACTCAAACAGTCCATAATATCATCCATTCGTGGCAATGGAAACCTGTACTTGATTGTGATCTTATTTATTGCCCTAGAATCTTTACACATCTTCCATTCTCCATTCTTTTTTGGTGCTAATACCACTGGTATAGCACAGGGACTCAAACTCTCACGGATCAATCCTTTCTGTAATAGTTCATGTACTTGTCTGTTCAACTCCTCACTTTCTACAGGTGTCATTCTGTGTGCTGCCTTATTCGGAAAACTTGCTCCTAGGATCAAGTCCATCTGATGACTGATCTTCCTGACTAGTGGTAATCCATCAGGTACGTTATTGGATACAATATCCTGAAACTCTTTAAACAAATCTTCAACTTCTACAGGAACATCTTCTACTTCCTCTTTACCAGCTTTTGGAATTAAAGAAAAATATACATGCTCATGCCTCATACCATCTAGGAAATTTCTTCCATCAACAAAAGTTATCCTTGCATTACCACATACCTTTTCTTTAGTCTCTTTCAATGGTTTTAGCTTATGTTGCACTCCATCCTTTGTTAGGGAATAAGTATTCACATGACCATCATGTACAGCACATCTGTCAAACTGCTATTGTCTACCCAACAACATATGAGATGCATCCATAGATATGATATCACACAATACCTCATCTTGGTATCCGCCAATATTGAACTTCACCAGGCATTGTTCATTGACCATGACCTTGTAGTCATCCTATACCCAGGCAATCGGATATGGATGTGGGTGTTTCTGTATCTTGAGCTTCAACTTTGTCACCATCTTTTCTGACACCAAATTGTCAGTGCTTCCACTATCAATAATCACATTACAACATTTACCTTCACACTTGCACTTGGTGCGAAACAGGCTCCTCCTTTGCTCAAGTTCATTCTCACCACTCAACAGGACTCTTCTATTAATCAACGTTTCTCCTCTTTCAGCATCTTCAAAATTTAATGATCTGACATCTTCATCTACATCTACAACTCTGGCCTAGCTTTCATTTCTCCTATCTGTTCTGCCTTGGTGCTGAGGACATTCAAATGCCCTATGACCTTCTTCTCCATAATGAAAACATGTTCCACGGAAGCCACCTCTTCCAGATCCTTGTCCTCTTCCTCTTACTCTCTGATCTCTATTATTCTGATCCTAGAAGTGATTAGAATTATTTCCTCACTGATTCTGACTGCTACTAGCCTCATCCTTCTTTTTTGTATCTTCATTTCGGCCACCATATGACCATACACCGTGACCTCTTCCATTTTGTCTGCTCTCAAACTTCTTATTCAGCTTTTCCTCTGCTTTTAGGGCAAACTGGTATGCCTCTTCAATACTGTTCATTCGAACCAGATTCAGATACTCCTGAATGCTTGGCCTTAACCCATTAAGGTATCGGCCAACTTTCTCCTTATCAGCTTCTACATGGCCTGTTCTGATGAGAAGTCGATAGAACTCTTCTGTATACTCCTAAATAGATCTTCCTGCTTGCTTCAAACTCTACATTTTCTTCAGTAGGTCAAGCTCATAATCAACTGGAATGAACTATCGCTTCAATTTATCCACCATCCGATCCCATATGGTGAGTTTCTCCTTTCCCCTTCTATTTCGATCCAACTGAATCTCTTGCCACCATATCTTCGCATGACCTTTCAGTCTGGCCTTCACAAATTTGACCCTATCAGTATCCTCAACATCTTCATACTCAAAATATTCCTCACATTCATTGATCCAATCGATCAATTCTTTTGGGTTAAGATTTCTAGAAAATGTAGGAACCTCAATCTTACGTCTTTTCCCAATCTTAGAAATGGCCTGAAAAAGTCATTCTTCCTCTTGGTTCACAATTTCAACTTCTCCTTCTTGATATTCTTCTTCAGCTTCATCCTCGCTTTCATCTCTGACATTAAGATTCATTCCTCTATGAATCTCTTCTTGCAATGCTCGCACTTGTCTCTGCAGTGCCCTAACCTCAGGTGTTACAACACCAGCTCTTCCTCCATGTTTCCTTCGTGGAGGCATTTTTTTACGATGCGCGCTGAAACCCTAACCACGGTCCTGGTGCAAACTACCTCATAGTCGGTGATCTATTTACACACTCAGGAACTCCTGCTCTCATACCACTTGATGAAGGGTGCTCCCCTTAATACAACAAACACATAACAGAGATAGAGAAACAACAACAATAATATGCAAGAATAAAAAATTGGCTTCTTATTATCTCCACAAATGTGGAATTATAAATTTTCAGAAGTACTATATGCAAAGCCACATGGGTATTCCCTTACAATATTTTGTAGGACAAAGCCTCGAAGCATTACCTAGATCTACTACCCAGAACTATTCTGAACTGCCTAAGACAATAATACAGCTTTCCTTATATAGGCAATTTTCCACCGCCTGGGAAGGTTCTAGAATTTTAGCCAATAAGGCCGACCAAAGTTAGAATTATTTTATTTTACATTTTATTACATCATAGTCAGCTCAAGATAACCTTTGAAAGCCGAACAAAAATTTTGAAAAAAATTATTTTTCACCATTTCAGGTGGCCCAACTTTCGAAGACCATAAGTCATCACCAGTTGACCCGATCGGCTATTATAACCCCATTTTAGAAACACCACGAAGCACTCTACAGGCTTGAACCGTGCAAGCTCCATCACACAAATTTTTGACCTCATCCGGGGCCTCCAAAGCCTTCAAAACTGAGTTCAAAGTTTCTGTACCGTGCTGCCAATACTGAAAATCTTCAATATCTTCCAATATACACTTGATCTGGCAATGAAACTTTACTGACAGACTTATATGACCAAAATGAACCTCCAAGAAAGAAATCAGATCATTCTGAGCATATACAAAAATTACTGAAAATAGTAACTTTCCATAAATAGCAGCTCTGCACAAAATAACCCTTATTGAATATAAAAATAAAATATTTTTTTTGGGGTGATGCAAGATTGCTCTTACACCCAGGATGCTCCTGCATCAGACACCCAAGGTAATTTGAGAAGTGACCCTGTCACGACTCAGGTGTGCAGAGGAAAATCAAGACAGTTAACCTCCTCCTTTGTTAGCCACGATGAATCTTCAATAGCTCATCCTTTCCACTTGACCAGATATTCTTCATATGTCCTATTCCTTGTGCTTCTGCAAACATGACTATCTAGTATATCTTTGATCTTCTTAGTGTCTCTACTAGTTGCTGGAATACTCCACTGTGCTGCTGTGATCTCATCTTCAACACCTCCTTCATGATACTTTGTCAGATCTAAAATGTTAAACACTGGTGAAATATTTAGCTCAGTAGGGAATTCTACCTCATATACATTTCCTGAATCATGTTTCTTCAGTATCCTACATGGTCCAAACTTCCTCATTTTTAGCTTGTTATATGTACCAACTGGAAACCGCTCCTTCCGCAAATGAACCATGACTTCATCACCAACCTGAAATTCCTTATACCTCCTTTTCTCATCTACCTTAGCCTTATACTATGCGTTCATCTTGGTAATATGCTTCCTCACCTCCTCATGGATGTTCTTCAAGTGTTCTGCAAAATCTTCGGCTTCAGCACTACTTATTTCTCCTTTATCTATCTTCCTCAATTCAGATGCATTTCTTGGACTACTTCCATATATAATCTAGAATGGTGATTTACCAGTGCTCCTGTTGACAGAATTATTGTATGCAAATTCCACCTGTGGTAAAATCAAATCCCATCCTGTTGGCTTATCTCTAACCAAACATCACAGAAAATTTCTCAAACTCCTATTCACCTCCTCTATCTGTCCATCAGTCTGTGGATGATGTGATGAACTAAACTTCAAATCTGTCTTCAACTTCTTTCACAATGTATGCCAGAAATATCCAACAAACTTAATGTACCGATCTGAAACTATGGTCTTTGGAAAACCATGAAGTCTCACTACTTCTCTGAAAAACAATTCTGCTACATGAACAACATCATTAGTCTTCTTGTAAGGAATGAAATGTGCCATCTTCAAAAATCTATCAACCACCACAAAAATTGAATCATGTCCCCATTGAGTCCTCGGTAAACCAAGAACAAAGTTCATCCTGATATCCTCCCAAGGCTTCTCTAGTATAGGTAATGGCTGATACAACCTTATATTCTGCTTCACTCCTTTCGCCATCTGACATACTCTACAACTCTATACAAACTTCTTCGCATCTTGCTGCAACTGTGGCCAATAATAATTCTCACTAACCAAATCAACAGTTTTATCATGACCAAAATGTCCAGCCAATCCTCCGCTATGCTTCTCCTTGATGAGATTCTCCCTCATAGAACTTCATGGATTGCACAACTGACTCCCTCTGAATAGCATATCATCCTGGATGATGAAATCCAACCATTTCGTCCTGTCTAGAGTAACAGGTTCTGTACAAGCTTTCCAAGCTTCACCAAAATCAGGATCCTCTGGATACAAATTCTTGAGTTCCTTGAACCAACCACTTCAATCTGCATTTCTGTAAGCAATAGTTGTCTTCTGCTAAGAGCATCTGCAACCCTATTAGACTTTCCACTCTTGTGTTTCAAAATAAATGTATAACTCTACAAAAAATTGACCCATTTCAAATACCTTTGATTCAATTTTCCTTGACTATTCAAATATTGCAAAGCTTGATGATCAGTATACAAAACAAACTCCTTAGGAAGTAGATAATGTCTCCACTTTTTTAATGCCTGAACTATAGCATAAAATTCTTGATCATAAATAAAATATTTTCTCTTGGCATCATTTAAGTTCTCACTGAAATAAACAACAGGTTTACCTTCTTAGCTCATAAGAGCTCCTATTGCAGTACCACTAGCATCACAATCTACTTGAAACACCTTATTAAAATCTGGAAGTGCTAAAACAGGTTATTCTGTAACTTTTTGTTTCAACAATTGAAAACTTTTTCCTGCCCCATTAGTCCACTTAAACTCTTTTCTATCCCCTCTCATTGTTTCAGTCAAGGGTCCACAAATACTGCTAAATTTTTTGATAAACTTTCTATAAAAGCTAGCTAGACCATGAAAAGATCTTACCTCAGTAGCACTCCTTGGAGTAGGCCATTCAAGGATAGCCTGTACCTTCTTTGGGTCTATTTTTAGACCTTCTCTTGAAACTACAAACCCCAAATACACCAACTCTTTCTTCACAAAACTGCACTTCTTCAAATTAATTAGCAATTTCTCTTCTCTCAAATTCTCAAATACCATACGAATATGCATCATATGCTCATCCAATGTCTTACTAAAGATCAAAATATCATCTAGATAAACAATAACAAACTTATCCAGAAATTCTTTCAGAACCTCATTCATGAGCTGCATGAAAGTGCTTGGTGCATTGGTTAGCCCAAAAGGCATGACTAACCACTCATATAGTCCTTCCTTTGTCTTGAAGGCAGTCTTCCATTCATCTCCTTCTCTGATTCGAATCTGATGATATCCAGTAATCAAATCTATTTTTGAAAAATATACAGCTTCACTTAAACAGTCCATAATATCATCCATTCATGGCAATGGAAACTTGTACTTGATTGTGATCTTGTTTATTACCCTAGAATCTGTACATATCCTCCATTCTCCATTCTTCTTTGGTGCTAATACCGCTGGTATAGCACAGGGACTCAGACTCTCACGGATCAATCTTTTCTGTAATAGTTCATTTACTTGTCTATTCAACTCCTCACTTTCTGCAGGTGTCATTCTATGTGCTGCCTTATTTAGCAAACTCGCTCTTGGGATCAAGTCCATCTGATGACTGCTCTTCCTGACTGGTGGTAATCCATCAGACACGTTATTTGGATACAATATCTTGAAACTCATTCAACAAATCTGCAACTTCTACAGGAACATCTTCTACTTCCTCTTTACCAGCTTTTGAAATTAAAAAAAAACATACATGCTCATGTCTCATATCATCTAAGAAATTTCTTCCATCAACAAAAGTTATCCTTGCATTACCACATACCTTTTCTTCAGTTTCTTTCAATAATTTTAGCTTATGTCGCACTCCATCCTTTGTCAGGGAATAGGTATTTGCACGACTATCATGTACAGTACATCTGTCAAACTATCATGGTCTACCCAACAACATATGACATGCATCCATAGATATGATATCACACAATATCTCATCTTGGTATCCGCCAATCTTGAACTTCACCAGGCATTGTTCATTGACCATGACCTTGTGGTCATCCTGTACCTAGGCAATCCGATATGGATGTGGCCATTTCTGTCTCTTGAGCTTCAACTTTGTCACCATCTCTTCTGACACAAAATTGTTAGTGCTTCCACTATCAATAATCACATCACAACATTTACCTTCACACTTGCACCTAGTGTGAAATAGGCTCCTCCTTTGCTCAGGTTCATTCTCACCACTCAACAGGACTCTTCTGTTAATCAACGTTTCTCCTCTTTCAGCATCTTTAGAATTTGATGATATGTTATCTTTATCTACATGTGCAACTCTGGCCTGGCCTTCATTTCTCTTATCTTTTCTGCCTTGGTGCTGCGGACATTCAAATGCCCTATGACCTTCTTCTCTACAGTGAAAACATGTTTTACAGAAGCCACCTCTTCCAGATCCTTGTCCTCTTCTTCTTCCTCTTTGATCTCTATTATTTTAATCCTATAAGCGATTGGAATCATTTTCTAGCTAATTCTTACTGCTACTGGCCTCATCCTTCTTTTTCGGATGTTCATTTCGGCCACCATATGACCATCCACCGTGACCTCTTCCATTTTGTCTGCTCTCAAAATTCTTGTTCAGCTTTTCCTCTACTTTTAGGGCAAACTGGTATGTCTCTTCAATATTGTACATGCAAACTAGATTCAGCTCCTCTTGAATGCTTGGCTTTAACCCATTAAGGTATCGGGCAACTTTCACCTTATCAGCTTCTGCATGGCCTGTTCTGATTAGAAGTCGATAGAACTCTTTTGTATACTCCCGAATAGATCTTCCTGCTTGCTTCAAACTCTACATTTTCTTCAGTAGGTCAAGCTCATAATCAACAGGAATGAACTATAGCTTCAATTTATCCACCATCCGATCCCATCTCGTGATTTTCTCCTTTCCCCTTCTATTTTGCTCCAACTGAATCTCTTGCCACCATATCTTCACATGACCTTTCAGTCTGGCCTTCGCAAATTGGACCCTATCAGGATCCTCAACATCTTCATACTTAAAATATTTCTCACATTCATTGATCCAGTCGATCAATTCTTCTAGGTTAAGATTTTTAGAAAATGTAAGAACCTCAATCTTAGGTCTTTTCCCAGTCTTAGAAATGGCCCGAAAAAGTCATTCTTCCTCCTGGTTCACAATTTTGACATCTCCTTCTTGATATTCTTCTTCAGCTTCATCCTCGCTTTCATCTCTGACATTAAGATTCATTCCTCTACGAATCTCTTCTTGTAATGCTTGCACTTGTCTCTGCAGTTCCCTAACCTCAGGTGTTACAACACTAGCTCTTCTACCACGTTCCCTTCATGGAGGCATTTTTTTGCGATGTGCACTGAAACCCTAACCACAGTCCTGGTGCAAACTACCTCATAGTCGGCAATCTATTTACACACTCAAGAACTCCTACTCTGATACCACTTGATGAAGGGTGCTCCCATTAATACCACAAACACATAACAAAAATAGAGAAATGACAACAATAATATACAAGAACAGAAAATTGGCTTCTTATTATCGCCACAAATGTGGAATTACAAACTTTCAGAATTACAATATGCAAAGTCACATGGACATTTCCTTACAATATTCTATAGGACAAAGCTTTGAACTATTACCCAGATCCATTACCCAGAACTATTCTGAATTGCCTAAGACAATAATATAGCCTTCCTTATATAGGCAATTTTCCACCGCTTGGGAAGGTTCTAGAATTTTAACCAATAAGGCCGACCAAACTTAGAATTATTTTATTTTACATTTTATTACATCATAGTCAGCTCAAGATAACCTTTGAAATCCGAACAGAAATTTTGAAAAAAATTATTTTTCACCATTTCAGGTGGCCCAACTTCCAAAGACCATAAGTCATCACCAGTTGACTCGATCGACTATTATAACCCCATTTCAGAAATGCCACAAAGTGCTCTATAGGATTGACCCACGCAAGCGCTCATCACAAAAATTTTTGACCTCATCTGGGGCCTCTAAAGCCTTCAAAACTAAGTTCACAGTTTCTCTACCCTGCTGCCAATATCGAAAATCTTCAATATCTTCCAATATACACTTGATCTAGCAATGAAACTTTACTGACAGACTTATATGACCAAAATAAACCTCCAAGAAAGAAATCAGATCATTCTGAGCACATACAAAAATTACCAAAAATAGTAACTTTCCATCAATAGCAGCTCTGCACAAAATAGCCCTTATTAAATATAAAAATGAAATATTTTTTTTTTGGGTGATGCAAGATTGCTTTTACACCTAGGATGCTCCTGCATCAGACACCAAGGGTAATTTGAGAAGTGACCCTGTCACAACTCAGGTGTGCAGAGGAAAACCAAGACGGTTAACCTCCTCCTTTGTTAGCCATGACGAATCTTCAATAGGTCTTCCTATCTACTTGACCAGATATTCCTCATATGTCATGTTCCTTGTGCTTCTGCCAACACAACTATCCAGTATATCTTCGATCTCCTTAGTGTCTGAACTAGTTGCTAGAATACTCCACTATGCTGCTGTGAGCTCATCTTCAACACCTCCTTCATGATATTCTATCAGATTTAAAATGTTAAACACTGGTGAAATATTTAGCTCAGTAGGCAATTCTACCTCATATGCATTTTCTGAATCATGTTTCTTTAGTATCCTACTTGGTCCAAACTTCTTCATTTTTAGTTTATTATATGTACCAACTAGAAACCACTCCTTCCGCAAATGAACCATGACTTCATCACCAACCTGAAATTCCTTATACCTCTTTTTCTCATCTGCCTTAGCCTTATACTATGCGTTCATCTTGGTAATATGCTTCCTCACCTCCTCATGGATGTTCTTCAAGTGTTCTGCAAAATCCTCAGCTTCAGCACTACTTATTTCTCCTTTATCTATCTTCCTCAATTCAGATGCATTTCTTGGACTACTTCCATATACAATCTGGAATGGTGATTTACCAGTGCTCCTGTTGACAGAATTTTTGTATGCAAATTCTGCCTGTGGTAAAATCAAGTCCATCTGATGACTGATCTTTCTGACTGGTGGTAATCCATCAGGCACGTTATCGGATACAATATCCTAAAACTCATTCAACAAATCTGCAACTTCTATAGGAACATCTTCTACTTCATCTTTACCAACTTTTGGAATTAAAGAAAAGCATACATGCTCATGCCTCATACGATCTAGGAAATTTTTTCCATCAACAAAAGTTATCCTTGCATTACCACATACCTTTTCTTCAGTCTCTTTCAATGGTTTTAGCTTATGTCGCACTCCATCCTTTGTCAGGGAATAGGTATTCACACGACCATCATGTACAGCACATCTGTCAAATTGCCATGGTCTACCCAACAACATATGACATGCATCCATAGATATGATATCACACAATACCTCATTTTGGTATCCGCCAATCATAAACTTCACCAGGCATTGTTCATTGACCATGACCTTGTGGTCATCCTGTACCCAGGCAATCTGATATGGATGTGGGTGTTTCTGTCTCTTGAGCTTCAACTTTGTCACCATCTCTTCTAACACCAAATTGTCAGTGCTTCTACTATCAATAATCACATCACAACATTTACCTTTACACTTACACCTGGTGCGGAATAGGCTCCTCCTTTACTCAGGTTCATTCTCACCACTCAATAGGACTCTTCTGTTAATCAACATTTCTCCTCTTTCAGTATCTTCAGAATTTGATGATCTGACATCTTCATCTACATGTGCAACTCTGGCGTGACCTTCATTTCTCCTGTCTGTTCTGCATTGGTGCTAAGGATATTCAAATGCCCTATGACCTTCTTCTCTACAGTGAAAACATGTTCCACAGAAGCCACCTCTTCCAGATCCTTGTCCTCTTCCTCTTCCTCTTCCTCTCTGATCTCTATTATTCTGATCCTGGAAGTGATTAGAATTATTTTCTCGCTGATTCTGACTAGTACTGGCCTCATCCTTCTTTTTCAGATCTTCATTTCGGCCACCATATGACCGTCCACCGCGACCTCTTCCGTTTTGTTTGCTCTCAAACTTCTTGTTCAACTTTTCCTCTACTTTTAGGGAAAGCTGGTATGCCTCTTCAATACTGTTCATTCGAACTAGATTCAGCTCCTCCTGAATGCTTGGCCTTAACCTATTAAAGTATCGGGCAACTTTCTCTTTATCAGCTTCTGCATGGCCTGTTCTGATGAGAAGTTGATAGAACTCCTCTGTATATGCCTGAATAGATCTTCCTGCTTGCTTTGAACTCTGCATTTTCTTCAGTAGGTCAAGCTCATAATCAGCAGGAATGAACTATTGCTTCAATTTATCCACCATCCAATCTCATCTCCTGATTTTCTCCTTTCCCCTTCTATTTCACTCCAACTGAATCTCTTGCCACCATATCTTCGCATGACCTTTCAGTCTAGCCTTCACAAATTTTACCCTATCAGGATCCTCAACATCTTCATACTCAAAATATTCCTCACATTCATTGATCCAGTCGATCGATTCTTCTGGGTTAAGATTTTTAGAAAATGTAGGAAACTCAATCTTAGGTCTTTTCTCAGTCTTAGAAATGGCCCGAAAAAGTCATTCTTTCTCCTGGTTCACAATTTTGACTTCTCCTTCTTGATATTCTTCTTCAGCTTCATCCTTACTTTCATCTCTAACATTAAGATTCATTCCTCTATTAATCTCTTCTTGCAATGCTCTCACTTGTCTCTGCAGTGCCCTAACCTCAGGTGTTACAACACCAGCTCTTCCGCCACGTTCCCTTCATGGAGGCATTTTTTTGTGATGGGCGCTGAAACCCTAACCACGGTCCTGGTGCAAAATGCCTCATAGTCGGTGATCTATTTACACACTCAATAACTCTTGCTCTGATACCACTTGATGAAGGGTGCTCCCCTTAATACCACAAAGACATAATAGAAATAGAGAAACAACAACAATAATATGCAAGAACAAAAAATTGGCTTCTTATTATCTCCACAAATGTGGAATTACAAACTTTCAGAATTACAATATGCAAAGCCACATGGGCATTCTCTTACAATATTCTGTAGGAAAAAGCTTCGAACTATTACCCAGATCTACTACCCAGAACTATTCTGAACTGCCTAAGACAATAATACAGCCTTCCTTATATAGGCAATTTTCCACCGCTTGGGAAGGTTCGAGAATTTTAGCCAATAAGACCGACCAAACTTAGAATTATTTTATTTTACATTTTATTACATCATAATCGGCTCAAGATAACCTTTGAAACCCAAACAAAAATTTTGAAGAAAATTATTTTTTGCCATTTCAGGTGGCCCAACTTTCAAAGACCATAATTCATCACCAGTTGACCCGATCGGCTATTATAACCCTATTTCGGAAATGCCATGAACTGCTCTACAGGGTTGACCCATGCAAGCGCCCATCACACAAATTTTTGACCTCATTCGAGGCCTCTAAAGCCTTCAAAATTGAGTTCAAAGTTTCTGTACCCTACTGCTAATACCGAAAATCTTCAATATCTTCCAATATACACTTGATCTGGCAATGAAACTTTACTGGCAGACTTATATAACCAAAATGAACCTCCAAGAAAGAAATCAGATCATTCTGAGCACATACAAAAATTATCAAAAATAGTAACTTTTCATAAATAGCAGCTCTGCACAAAATAGCCCTTATTGAATATAAAATGAAATATTTTTTTTTGGGTGATGCAAGATTGCTCTTACACCCAGGATGCTCCTGCATCAGATCTAGTTGTTGATATTAGTCCATCTTTTCCTTCACCTACACCTATTAGAGCTTTATGGGCTCGAACAGTTGTGTAGGATGTTGTTCCTCTTGTAGGTGATCCAACTACCACTCATTGTATTCATTCCTAGACTTCAAGTATCAGTCTTTTGAGTCATGTAGTCTCTACGAATCCTCAAAAGTTTTTAAATGCTTCAGGTATCCTAGAATGGGATAATGCTATGGATGAGGAGTATTCTTCTTTGATGAAGAATCATACTTGGGATTTAGTTCCTCTTCCTAAGGGAAGAAAACTAGTTCGATGGAAATCAGTGTATCATACTAAATTTACAGCTGATGGTTCTATTGATAAGTATAAGGCTCATCTAGTGGCTAAGGGGTTTTCTAAGGTTGAAGGTATTGACTATATTGAGACATTTTCTCCTATTGCCAAGATAGATTCCATTCACCTTGTACTTTCTATTACTACATCAAAGGGTTGGTTAGTGTATCAGATGGATGTGAAGAGTTCTTTCCTACATGGTGATCTTCAAGAGGAGATCTATATGGAGCAACCACCAGGTTTTGTATGTAATTCTTCACTTGTATGCAGGATTTGATGTTCATTATATGGTCTTAACAAAGCTCATCGCTTCTAGATTCACTAGATGTCATTCCAACCCTACAATTTACAATCAACAACATTGGGGAAATATTCTCATTCTTCTTCTTTATGTGGATGACTTGATACTCACAGGGAGTTCTCATGCCATGATTGAGAAAACTCAAAGAGCTTTGATGAAGCAATTTGATATGAATGACCTTGGTTTGTTGTATTTTTTCCTCGGTCTTTAAATTTATTAATCTTTTGTAGGTATTTCAATCTTCCAGTAGAAATATGCTCTTTATTTTCTAAAAATATTTAGAATAGATGATTGTAAGCCATCCCTACTCCTTTTCAATCAGGTGTTGTTTTGTCTACCAAGTGCACAACTCCATCAATGAATGCTACCTTATATAGGCAGTTAGTTGGTAGCCTTTTGTACCTAACACATAGTTGTCCTGATATTTCCTTTGTCATTAGTCTTGTCTCTCAGCTCTCTCAAGATCCTCATGAGAGCCATTTTCAGGTAGCTAAGTACATTCTATGGTACATTTAGGGTACTCTATAGTTTGTCATTCAATACACATTAGGTGCTATTGAGATTGTGGGCTTCACTGACTTAGATTGAGCTGGTGATGTTGATGACCAAAATTCTACCTCTGGCTTTTTTTTTTGCCTTGGTTCTGGTCCAGTTGCTTGGTCTTGTAAAAAGAAAACTAATGTTGCATTATCCTCAACTGAAGCTGAATATCGAGGAGCTACCTTAGCAACTCAAGAGATTATTTGGCTTTGACAATTGATGATAGCTTTTGGCTTCCCCATTAATCATCCCATTACTCTTTGGTGTGACAATCAGAGTGCCATACATATTTCTCACAATCTCATGGAACATCAACGCACCAAACACATTGAAATCCACATGCACTTCATTCGGCAACGCATTCAAGAGGGTATTTTATCTTTGGAGTATTTGCCTATAGAGAATCAGGTTGCAAATATATTCGCCAAACCTTTATCATCTCCTCGCTATCTTCAGTTGCAACCAATGTTAGGGGTGTAGGAAGTAATCCTTGGGGGGGCTTGAGGAGTCCTCCTTCCTTTCTTCCTTTTTTATTCTTTTCAGCATTTGTTTGTTCTTTCTTTTGGAGAGGATTTTTTATCCCACTAGGTTTTCTCCTTTTCTATGGTTACGAGAGATTTCTTTGTAGTTTTATATGGGTACCTAATATGGACTAGTTGTCGGGACCCATATAGCCCTCTACTACATTGTTTTTTACCTAAGTTGCACTGAAGGGGGCTTGTTGGAGTAATATTGTTTAACCAATTTACTCATTATCTAAGTTGACTTAGGTCCACTCATAAATGAGTTGGATAGATACCTTATCTTAGAGAACAAGATAAGATATCATATCCTAGAGGATATTGTAGTCCTCCATATTGAGACATTTGTCTCAATCCTATCAGCTCTTTCTCAAGCTCTTGACTATTTAAGCAGAGCTCTTGTATGTTTATACATACCTCAATCAATACATTTCTAGTATTGATAACAACTCTATTTTTTGGTGGATGTATGGAGACTGGATTCTAAGTATAGAATAATCTATCCTAACAAATACAAAATAATTATACTTGAAATTTTTTTTGAAAAATTAATAAACTTGATATTAATTTGAAAAATAACTTATTTAATTACACTTAAGCAATATTCTAATTTAAAAGTACAAAATCTAAACAAAATACTTTAATAAACAAAATAAACTTTAAAAAGGAATGAAATAAAACACAATTAAAAAGATAATTTTTTAAAATAAAACTACGCTTTATAAAAATATAAAACCACGTGCCTAGAGCTTAATAAATTTTTTTATAAAATTTATATTAAGAAAACATTATGAGTGAATGTTTTAAAATTTAAAATGAGAAAGATGTGAATTTAAAAAGCTTCTTAAAGAGAAGAGCTTTAGGCTTTTGAATGTTTAAAAAAACAAAAAAAACACTTTCACAAAGGTCTACCTCAAAGCTAAAAAGGTAAGATCAATATATGTAAATGGGAAAATAAAAGTCTTTGTAAAACAACGCATGAACAAAATAAAGAAAATAAAATCAGCAATAATACAATGATAAGAAAATGCATAGGAAATCGTTACTAAATGATTACAAAGCTAGTAATAAAAAAAATGAATGAAAAGTGATGGACAGATAAAACATGATAACTGGGAAGAAAGGATGTCAATTGAAGTAGAAAAAACTAGAAAAGAAGCGTTACAAAAGATGAATAAAATAAGAGATTGTATAAACTTTATTAAAGAGACCAAATAATAATAACTCTGAGTAAAAAAAAAATGTTGACTTTTAATTAGAGAAAATTATGACAGTAGAGATGATTGAATTGATATAATTTTTTTAGAATGATCAGATGAAAGACAGAAGGAAGTAGAGATTTTTTAAAAAAATCTATACACAAAATTAAAATTTTTATTTAACCAACCTGCAAACCAAAATCTAAGTGAAATGTGTTACTCAAATATGAACCAGATTTAACAAATGAATCTATGAGCTAAGACAAAAATATTGGAGTTTTTTTTTTAAACCTGCAAATAAATTTGTGAGAAAAGAAATGATTAAATGGTGAAAAAAATTTATTTTAAATAAGCTATCTGTAATAAAAAAGAAACTAAAACTAACAAAGATTCATATATTGAGCTAAAAGGAAAACCTGTAGAAATTTTTTAAATCTGTAGATGATATATAACACAGAGTAATAGACAGAGAATAGAATGAAGATTGTTTTTAATATAGCTCTACAAATGAGATAAGAATCATTTATAGAACATTTATAAAACCAGCATGCACACAAATATATAGGTTTGAAAAAAGAACATTAAATTTTAAACCCATAATAGATTAGATTAAAAAAAAGACTACAAACAAGATGTGATAAATAATCGACAACAAAAATATTGTGAATATTAGATTTAAAAAAAAAACTACAAACAAGATGTGATAAACAACCTGCAATGAAAATGTTGTGAGTATGAGATTGAAATAATGAACTAGTTTTGGCGGCAAGCCTTCGAAAACAAGGAAATTTAAGAGAGGGTTTGGTGGAAAGTCATCCAAACCAAAAAATAAATTGATATAGAAAGAAACTCTCTAGCGGAAATCTTTCCAATGAGGGTTAGAAATGAAAAAAATAAGTATAAATCAAATCTTGTAACACAAAGAGTTAGAGAAATGAGTTGAACGCTCATCTTCAAAGGAGTCTCCAAATAAGGTGATCTCCACTAAATGAAAACCTTCATCGACATTCACTCAAAATAAGGATTAGTAACTATGCTCTGATACTGGGAAAGGAAAATCAAAGAGCAAGGAAATAATGAATTCCAAGAGACTTTTAAGATGAAGAAATTGTTACCATGAAAAAGGCAATATCTTGGGGAAGTCACCCAAAAGCCAACAAAGGAGACAAGAGATTTTGAAAGGGGAAAAGCAAAGAAAACCCCCTTGTGAATTATTATGAATGATGTAAAAAATCCCAAGAAAGAGAGATAGGGAGAAATAGCTCATTTAATGTCCCCTACTAACGATTGTCTTCTTAACATGTATAATTATAAACTACTATACAAATTATACTTAAATTAGATTAAGAGACAGTTAATTCATTCTGAATACAAGGATGAAGACTATATTGAACCACATCCTTATTGGAATTTTAATACATTGATAGTTTTAATTGTTACCGACTATTGCAATTCTGTGTAACTATTCCGTTATTACGGTTTTGTATAACTATTCTTCCCTATATAAATTTTCTCTAGTGATGAATAAATATCCTCAAATACTCATATTTTATCTCTTTCATTTCGTATTAGAGCCAGCATAGAAATGAATTGTTAGTTGGTGCGAAGGATGTTTCATATTTGATGCATCAAGATGTGAAGTACTATTCAAACATTGTTCAGTCGCAGCATTGATGGAGTATGTGTGAAAATGTATATTGTTGAATAATACACATCAACGATTCATGTCAAAAGTTATTGATGACATGGAAAGGTAGATTTATTTGCCGAGTATTTTCTAAGACTAATCACAAAGTATGTAGATGTGTTGGGTTGCATTGAAAGAGAAGACAATAAACTCGCCAAATACATGAGTTTGAGACAAAGAATTATGGATTATTGTTAGAAGAGTAAGATGAAGTCTTAGCACATCAGCGGTAACATTAGAAGTTAAAATGGTGTCCATATTTTCAGATCAATACAAACACAAACAAATGATGAGGGTACAAGGAAGTAACATATAGAGTGTACATGTGAAGGGCCATTTACGAGAGTCCTTGGCATAAAAAGACATGGAAATAGCATGCATGAAATTTTAAGAAAGGTATGCACAGATCCAATATTGATATTTAAATAAAATTTTGTTATTTGGAGGTCAATGTCAAAATTGAAATGTACATCATTTTATCTATATTTGGGATAATGATAATGCATATTTGCAATAAAATTGTTGATATGGATTGTATTGTTTGAGATGGAGCTTCCATTAGATAAATACTCTAGTTTCAATTTTCATACCTGTAGAATAAAAATACAAATGCAATTGATGAATAATAACCTATGGGGCATAGTAAGCGGAAAAGAAAAACCACCCACAAATGAAAATAAATTGTTGGAGTGGAACAATAGAGATGATAAAGCCAGGGATATTATTGGTCTTGCTCTTGTCAATTCTAAACTTCACCACATAGATCTAGATAACACTTATGCCAACATTTGGGATAATCTAAACAAGTTATTTGGAGAAAAAGCTATACATGCAAAGTTTTCTCTAATGATTTAATTTTTTAGATTCAAAATGGAAATGGGATCACAATGTCAAATCATATAAGTAATTTAAGGTCTCTCATTAGACAACTTGGAGAGGTTAAGGCTCCTTTGAATGATGATGATGATGATGCTAAGGCCATCTTGTTAAATAGATTATCTTCCAAATATAGTCATGTTGTCTTTACACTAAGTCAACTCACTTCACAGACTCTAGAGGATATGATTTTAGCCCTTCTAGGAGAAGAAAAGATGACAAAAGAAGTCATATAATAAGATCATCAAATGGACCAAGCATTATATTCATAATGTACTAAAAAATGGTCAAATAAAAATAGAAGAGACAATAAATATTTTTACTGTAAGAAAAAAGGGGCACATAGCACGGGTTTGTAAAAAAAGAGCTAGTAATGTTCTAAAAAGGAAAAATAAAAGAACAATCTGAAGAAGGAAATGTTGCATGCATTAAAAATGAGGACACATCAGATGATGGAGAGGTCGTTAATAATTTTCAGTGTCCCATTAATCATAATCTTGTGCCTTGTACCTTCGCATTTGGGGTTGGCGGCATTTTAGGATGGAAGAACTTCCATCATCAGAAGTTAGCTTCTCTCTTTGAGATGGTGTTCAACATGAGGAGCATTTTTGGCAATTTTTGGTTTTCTATTTTGATTTTCTTTCTAATGTTGACAGATTTAAAGAATGCATAGCTTGTGGAGACTCATTTTGGAGATAGGTTTGGGATTTGGTATTGCACTCAATATGGATTTTTTTCCAAGGACCTTAAGAGTATATGATCAATAATTATACCCTTTTGTGGTCACTAGATAATGATAGAGGTCTTTTCCATCTCTTAGGGATCATTGTTGAATAATTCAAGGCTTTGATTCGAGAGTTTAGGACTGAGAGCTTAAGAACATAACTCGAAGCTACACCTTTCCGAGGGTCAAGAGACAACTTGATGGAGCCTTGCTTGGTTCAGGGTCTACTACTTCAAAAGAATATTTTCTTAAAATATGTATTCATATTATGTAATCAACATGTTTTTTTATCTAAGTCTTAAGGGAGCGTCCCCAAGGAAAGGTGAATTTTATGCTTTAGGATCAATGTATTAAGGGGGGAATGTTGGTATTGTAATACATTGACAATTGTAACTATCACCAAATTTTGCAATTCTGTGCAACTGTTCCGTTATTTCAGTTTTGTATAACTGTTCTTCCCTGTATACATTTTCTCTAGTGATGAATAAATATTATCAAATGCTCATCTACTATCTCTTTCAATCCTAACTTCTTTACTAATCTCTAATGGAGGATGGGGATTCAATGTCATTGGATGCTTGACACTACCTCCATAATTCGGGATGGATTTACTCACCTCTCCCTATACACACCAACGTATCCTTCCAAAATGATTAATAGACATAAAAAATTGGACTATATAGTTTATCTTTTTATTATTAATATCTATTTTGTTCATACATGCATTAGTATGTTTTCATTATCTAATTCAATTGATTCATTAACAATGATTATAGACCCTTTTGATACAAATATACAAATATATATATATATATATATATATATATATATATATATATATATATATATATATATATATATATATATATATATATATATATATATATATATATATATATATATATATATATATATATTACTATCCTAATGAAAATTAGATTACATTGTAATTCATTATATTATATTCACTATGTACGTATGTAAATTTGGCCATATTAATCTACACTAGAGTAGAAATAATGATAATTTGAATTTAAAGAGGTTGGATCGTACTTATAGCTATTATGAGATGTCAAATTCCTTACTTGACCCTCCTAGCTACGCTAAAGTATGTGATTCCAATTCCCACTATAATTCATATTAAAATAAGAATTAGTTCTTCATGTCCTTTTCTTATTTCATCCTTCCCTCCTTATTGGTTTGATTTTGGTTAATCCTTATACCATTCAAAATGACCAGTCATTCCCTTTGACTATGAATAGATGTGTCAGTTATCACATGTTCAATGCCCTTTATCAACTATTCAATGGTCAACTTCATCGATTATTTTGTCGATGTTAATCATCCATGATTTTTTTGTGATATTAGTTTTGAATGATAATAGTTGATATTAGTTTCTTAGTTATATTTATATTTCGTGATAGAATCATTCATTTATTAATATATAATTATTTAATAAAATATTATTTAATAATATCATTACTTGAAAATTTATTCGTAACTTTTATTATTTATTAATAAAATTTTATTTATTATTTAAATATTTATTTTACTAACAACATCGATTGATATTATTGATTAAAATATTTACTTATGTAGGGAATTTGAATGGGAAGTTAATTATAAATTATAAAACATACTTAAATAATGCATATTTTTGGAACATTTTATATATGTATTAATATATATATATATATATATATATATATATATATATATATATATATATATATATATATATATATATATATATATATATATATATATATATATATATATAATGGCTCATGATATTTACAATAACTTCAATAGATAGAAATAAGAGAGGATATCATCTCCTAAATAGAGATGAGGAGTGGAGTTACTAAGTAACTCACCAATCTATGAATGCCAACATTCATAATAGGTGTATGCAAAGTGGCACCAACCTCTTAAGGGGGATAAGCTAATTTCCTTAATAAAGGAAATACAATAAATGACATCTCTCGTTGTTGGTGCTCTCAAAATTTGGTGCAAATTTGGAAAGACCAATTCAAAATTTTCTAAAGGCAAGGTGGGTACTCCTAGAAATTTTTTGTGAAAAGGCCTAACCGGTGTGCTTGAAAAAGACACCCTGATGATTTTAATGGGGTACAACTTGGGAAACATGTTTAGCACCTCTCCTTTGACATATAAGTGGGTTCCAAATCCTAAGTTTCAATTTTGACATGTTTAGGGAGTAGCCATTTTGAGGTGTTCACTTAAAACTACATTTTTGCCTAGGTGTCAAATTGTTGTACCAGGCCCTATTTGCATTTGAACATCTTGTGCCTTGTTAAGTTTCATGGCCTGCCACTTTGGGAATGTTTTAAATGCATATCACAGATGCTATGTTTCAAGGCTCAAGCTATTTAGAGTCCATTTGATAAGTTTTTGGATTCCCCAAAGTTGGCTTTCAAGAATTGTCTTGTTTCTCTATTCTGCCCAGTTTTCTAAGTGGCCCTATTTGACTGATTATAAATTTTCATCATTTCACCCAATTCAGAAAATTCCTTTTGCAATGTATTCTAGTGGTCAAATACTTCTTATGTTTGAGTTTTTAAGCCATAACGAATACATTTTCCCAGTTGCATACTTTAGTCGGAGGCCCTGTTTGGATGTTTGTATCTTTCTCCTAGAGATTGATCATAATGTGTTGATTGTTGCATCATATTGTAGGCATGGGAGTGAGTCATCTTGCCAATGTTTAGCCTCCCATGTGCCCATTTAGTCACTTTGCTGTGGCCATTTCATTTGCAGATTGTGAAGTTTTTCCAAGAGTGCATTGTTCAGAATTTGGAATAGCCTACTTTGAGGTCCTGCTATTTGTACCCAGTTGAATGCCCAACACAATTGAGTTTTCCTTTGTGTTGAAAACTTGAAAGTATACCATCCCATGGATTTTTAGACTCACACCAATCCAGTTATCCATTTTTCCAGAGCCATTTCATTTCCAATTTATTAAAGTTTCACTGAACATGCAGAATCTAGAATTAAGTGGCCTACTTTGAGGCTTTGTAGTTTGTGCTCTATGCGAGATCTAGCATAATTGAATATGGTTCCATACTGAAGACATGGAAGAAAACTTTCCTATGGATTTTGAGGTCCTTGTGAATCCATTTGATTAGTTCTCTAGGCCATTTTCAAAACTGATTTATGCATATTTCACTATTTTTGGTCCTAAATGTTTCTGACAGCTTGACTTTGCTGATTAATTGTGATTGACCACTTGATCTTCCAAGAAAGGTGATGATGGATTTGTGTTCCTTATATGATGGAGAATCAGTGCCCAGGTTGTCAATTCTTTGAAGTTTAAGTTGGTCAGTCTTAAAGGCCGGTTCCAGGGACAACTTATGTAATTTCGGGCAGCGCAGACATAATTTGTTTATAAATGGCTATGTTTGACCATGGATATCTTTTGGCTCAGGTTTCTTCATGAGTTTTCCTTTGATCGACGTATTGTGATGTTGGAAGTTAGTATGTACTCTTGACGACATGATCCTGTCAGGCCTTTTGGTTAGTTTTCAACCCCATTTCTGGATGTCAGTTGGAGTTACTTGGTAGTTTTGCAAAAGGTGTTAAGGAGGCATGGCGTCCTTAAATTTTTTTTATTGATTATGGGACTGACTTCATCTAATTAATTCCTTTATGGTATCTATGGAAGTTCTCAAATTTGATAAATTGATCAAGAAGTGTTCAATTCAAAACCCCACTGGCACGAATAAATTATAAAGAGATTTGAGAGATTCAAATTTGTCTGAGGACCCAAAGCTAGAGCCTGTCACCGAGGTACTTGTAAAAAGTTTCCAAATGAGACAGTTGCTTCATAAAACATCAGTTAAAGTCCGAATAGGTACAGATGCAATTTAGTTGGGTGTGGTTAGGTATTGTGTGATGAGGTTAGGGATGGTGTCATTAATCACATTTTTTTCTCTGAATCCCAACAATGTTCTAGTTTTGTACAGCAAGGAGACAAGTTGATCAAATTAGTGGATTGTGACACAGAGTATGTAGCTGAGATAAATTGTTTCCTTACTGGCCTAAGTAAATTTAAACTTGCAACCAATGTTATTGGTACTTATTGAAATTCACATACAAGGAGGGTTGCACAAGGATTGATTTGGGCCTTTTGAAATGGGGGCTGCCTATATTTGGAGGCCAGCGCCAAATGTATGATTGTGGTGCTGCTCACATTATTCAAAATAAAAAGCATGCAGCTTTGCATTGAAATGATGTTGCGTGCCTCACATAGTATATGTGGATATCGACTTAAGTCATAGACTAGCATAAGCATGAGAGCATTGCATAGAATAGAGGGAGCAACTGTAATGGATTGTTTCAAAACAAGTGCCGGATGTTAGTAGCTCATACAAGGGACAAAACTAGTAGCCTATGCAAAATACTAATGAAGACCACATATTAGGCTAGAGAAAGGCGTGAAAGAAGAGGAGGTGCTCATGCTCAGTCTGTAGGCATGCGTCAATGGAGCCCTCATGCATAAACACAAGGGGCTTATGCATTTTTAAATGCCAGAGGAGAAGTGGATTTGGCTCAAAGGGAAGAAAGGTTAGCGTGAACATATGGAGATGCCAGGCGCATGATATAGATATGTATTGCCAACACACCAAGAGTGCCTCACACAATATGTTGGAGGGCTACCTGTGAATGATGGAAAAGACTCACACATGGGTGTTGGCCTCACGCTAACCAAAGGGAGACCACTGCTATTGTGCATTCGGCAAGCTTTGCATGAGTAGGAGGCTGCTGATTAATGATCGCCCATACACATACTAAGGGAGGGTTCTAGCAATATGTAGAGGGCCACATGCATTGAAGCTACTAGCCCACACATTGGAGGACACCAGCGTAAAGAAATGGCCAGCCCACGTAAAGTGCTAAGTGGCACTGCCAGCATGATAATTGGGGACTACCTCACATAATGAATTGGAGCCCTTCTTGTATTGAAGATTCATGCTTTTGCTTGAGATGCATGAAGCATGTGGCAAATGAAGGGGCCATCACTTCAGATGGGTCTTTGAAGCATTTAATTAGGGGCTGTGATTTAAATAGGTATGCTCACGCATTGGGTTGTTTGTGAGACCTGCTTGCAGAACAATAGCCAATGTATGAATACCAAAAGATTAGCGCAATGAATGAAAGGAAGCATACTTGCTAAGTGTTGGACCTATGTGTTTTGGGGGGCAGGGACCTCATGCCAAAAGCTCACACAATAACACAATGGAATCCTCATGTGTTTAAAGTTTGAAACTCATGCAAGAAAGTTATCCCACATTTGTATTGGGATCGATTTTTCTATTATTTATAAACGAGACCACTCAATATGAAGGCAAAGCAAGTGGAATGGAGGCTGTGCTGCCTCATGCGCTTATGGGCCCACTTGGAGGTGCGCGGAAGCAGGACAAGATGCCAATATTTTGAATGGAAGTTTAAAAATCTCATATCCAATATCCCACATTGTTCCTGTAACAGGTCTGTGAGGTGTTTATAACTAGGAACACAAACACATAAGGTAGATCAAATGGAGGAGGCCTTGTCCATGCGACCACCTGCCGCCTACCTCAATTTTCATGCTAGTGGGCCTAGGATAATAAAATTTTGCATTGTGCTAACGATGACTGAAGTGGACATGTGTTTGATGTCACGTGGTCATGAGGAGATAACTGCTAGGAGAGAAAACCGCTGCGACCTAGAGTTAACCACCAGTCGCCCAGTTGTGAGATACTAGCAGTTAGTGGCAAATCATTCAGAGACCTAGAGACCTACAGTTGCTCAATCTCATGATGTCCAGTGGTTAGCACAAAATGTTTGGAGATTTAGAGACTAACTATGGTCGCCTAATCTCCTAATGTTGGTAGTTAGAGGTTGAGCATTCAAAGATTATGAGTTAGCATTTGTTGCCAGGTCGCTGGAGGAAAATTCTGGAGACATAGAGACTTGGAGATCTAGAGACTAAAGCTAGTCGCGTGGTCTTTGAATCCAACTGTAGTTAAGGAAGTCATTCTGAGACTTAGAGACTAAGGAGTTTCTCCAAGTCTCTGAGGGTAACCATGGGTAGGAGTTGACTTCATAGATTTAGAGATTAGTGTGGTCTCCAAATCTCTAGATGAGCAGGGATTAAAGGTGAGTTAGTCCAAGAAGCGAATGAGAACATGACACTTGGTGAATTCTGGTGGCTTGTACAGATTTTAAACAAATATAAGGTTTAAAAAGTTATAAAGTTCAGACTTTGGATAAACTCAAAATTTTTCATGACAGAGAGCTACTCAGAGTTTTTATCCCTACAGATTCATTTTTTAACCAAATATGGCAGTGTGATATCTTTCCGGAAACACCAGAAGATGATGGAGATGATGGCGGTGGATAGAATCAAATTTAAATAAGAAGATGAGAGTAGTAAAGGCATTTGCATCTAGGATCAGATTTTGCAGAGATATTTCATTTCGGGCATATTTTATTATGCAGATCTGACAGAGGGTTTTCATTATTGATTATTCTCTCAGGAATAAAGGACAAGATTTGATTTTCAGAAGACAGAGGGTTGTTGAATTAGATTTGCAAATAGATGAATAAGATAAGATCAAATATCATAAAAAGGACAAAGTAGATCAGATATGAAGGGGCAAATAAAATCAGATTTGGAAATGCCTGAGGATATTAGATTTTTTGAGGAGAGAGGACAAATGAGATTAGATTTGCAGAATGGACAGGTGTTGGTGAAGTGCAAATTTTAGGGTTTCTCTTTCTGCTATTTATTATCTTCTTCTCTCTATTTTTGGGGGTTCCTATTCCTATTTCTGGAGAGCTCCTATAGTTGCTCTGTTATAAGCAGGTCCCTTGATGATGAATGTTGAAAATACAAGTTTTGCAAACCAGATTTCTCATTCTGAGTCTGTGTCTTTGAGTAAAGAGCTTTTTGTATGTATTGATACACTTTTCATGAAATACAATAAAATTTTTGTCCTATTTTGTTAATGTCTCTTAGCTTTGTGTTTGTTCTTGTATGTTTCTATTTGTAAGGCACATAAAAACATACTAGTTGTCAGGCAATTACTCTAATTGTTTCATGAGTTTCTTTCAAGGAAAGGATTAAATCCTCATGTGCAATTTCAGAGAATGAACACATCTGTTAAGATCTTGATGATAACAATATAAGATTGAGAAGATAGTCTATTAGGCATTCTGTCTAAATTGTATGTAGTTTGCAAGGCACACTACCATATTTTCTTGAAATTCCTCTGTTGTTTCATGTTAGACTCTTCTGCCCAAAGGATTAGGCACTGGTCTGATTTTTATTTATGCAACTTCCTTTCTATCATCAAGCACAAATTTATCATTACCAGTATATTTTAGTTTCTTTAGTTTATGCCTACTATGAAGGGACTGTGTCTAAGTGGTACAATTCACTTTTGGTGATTCCTTAAAGAAAGAATCAGAGGTTAACCTTCCTTGAGTTGTACTCATAAAAATAAGAAGGATTCATATCCTTATCCCATTGTCTATGTTGTTACATTTGTAGTTTCTTTTGTTATACTCTGTATCAGGAGATTCTCAGCTGTCTACAGATTGATCTTTTGTTGAAGTGATCTGAAGCCTAAATAGCATAGCAATGAAGACCTTATCCACTAATCAAAAGCATACTTGAAATATAGTAACCTGTTTATAGGCAATACCTGCCTGAGGCCTGTGGAGCTCGAAGCAAAAGGAGGATCTTATCCAATCCTCATCAATTAGGCATTTCTTGCAAACTTGGAACCCTTTTAACTGAGAATCAAGCCTATATTTTTGCCAAGTTTGATCCCACAAGAAAAATCCCTAACAAATTGGTGACTCTGCTGGGGATTAGTTTTACAATTAGACAAGTGACACAGGTTCCGAGTTGAGTTTAACTCCTGATCAGTTTGTTCATAAATCTAGTCGTCTTCCATATCTAGTTGAGGAAAGAGTTATAAATCTTTGTAAATTTGAAAGTCCATCAGATCATATCCAGCCTGGTTGTTGTTGTCATTAAAAAGAGATTCTAAATATCTTCTTGGTGAAGAAATGTGTCAAATCCTGTTGACTTACTGAAAGTCTATTGTCTTTGTTAGAACCTAGCTTGTCCTTGTTTTATTGAAGTTCTATACATTCTCACAATAGTGAGTGGTGACTCTGAAGGATCTTTGCACCAGTGTGCACTTAGATGAAGGAAAACTTATGATTAGTTGGGAATGGTTGTAGCAAGGACCTAGTAGATGCTCAAAAGATTCAACGGTGAATGAAAAATCAGAATGAACTTCAAAAGGATAGCAACAAAAGAATTTTCCCAGGTATTCCTCAAAGTTTTATGAAATAAATTGTTTCCTTACTAAGTGAAGAAGTCACTAAAAGAAGGAATTTAGATTTGAAGTCTTTGGTCATGCTTCCGGTTTTATATTTTTAAAACAATCAGATTCAGAAGTATGATATGATCTTATGAGAAACGATTGCATAAGTTGAATAGAAATCTTTGTGAATGAAGAAGATGTGTTGTTGCTAAATCGTGCAATGGAGATTCTGGATCCAATAGATCAAGATATGTTGTCCATATCTGAAAGTTGTCCAGTAGATGTTGAAGAAATTCAAAAGGATATTGCATTGTTAAATTGGAAAATACAAGACCAAACTATATTATTTTTTAAAAGACATGTAGGACAAATAAGTGAAGAATCCATATATGTGTTTTATGAGAAGTTTGCCAATGCATATGATGAGTTGCCAGAAGGGATGGAACTCCAAGAATTTGCATATTTTTATTTATTCTTAGAACTTTATATGCCTAAGTAAGTAGAATAGTCTGCAAATTGTAAAAGGGAAGGCATTGAATTTATCAAAAAATGGATAAATGAGTTTGAAGAATGTAAATCTAAAAATATTAGTGATGCTGACTCTAGTTATGATGAAAGTGCTGACTATGATGCTGATAGTGAAGTGGATGAATATCAAGATGTCAATGATGAAAATCTAGTTGTGGATGTTTCCATTGGATTTAAAGATTTGTTTTATTATCAACATGGTAGGACAGATCTCTATTCTCAGCTTAGGGAAGATTCATGTGATCAACAAGAGATTAGTTATTATGTAGGTGAGAGTGACTATGATGATTCTTTTTCTCAAAATAATGTGAACCAAGAGACTTCAATCCTTGTTCCCAATGAACAAGATATTTGCAACAACAAAGAAAAGGTTGAAACCAATGAAAGTGAAGTCCAAGGTTCATTGAGTAGTGAAGAAATATCAAAATTACTAGCTGCTGATTTTCAGAGGTATGCACCAAATATAGACTCTACTTTGCAATGCCTAGTTGATATATGCTTCGATAGTGAAGATATGCAAGTGGGTGCAAAGTATGAAACTTATACTAATTTTCTTCTTCCTACTTCTGAGGCAAACAATGTGCAAGATGAAAATGCATATGATTGGAAAAAGTCAGATTATGTTAAGTATGATGAATATGATGACTCATATGTTGTTGTGGATCCTGATCTTGATGAGTTTGATGTGGATGATTCTTGTGTACATTAGATTGCTAATTACTCTCTTGAGGAGAGTAAAAGATCTACATGTGTGTTTTCAGATTTGCCAATGAGAAATCAATTGATATCTAATGATCCATTTTTAGATTTAGAGGATGCTTGTAAAGGCTCTGGTCAGCAAGTTACATCAGGTCTTATGCAGTCAAGTGTTTGTGTGAAAGAGTTTCATTCTAATTTGTAAATCAGTGATGTAAATGAAGCTTGTGTTTTTTTGCAAACTAGTGTTCATCAGAAGTTTGATTTTAGCTTTGAGAGGGAGCTGGAATGTTTTCTGATTCAGCAAGTCAGCAATAAGGAAGGATGTGATGTCACACAATGATCAACATTCACAATATTTTGGTGACTTTGTTTTGCCAAGTGATGATGAGTTTGCTGATTGTTTTTTTTTTATGTGTTAAAGGTGAATGGCAGTGTTTTTGATCAAACACATGGAAGCAATAATTTCAGTTTACCTCTGATGCATGGAGATGAGAATCATCTTTTTGACAGAGGTAAAGATTGATTTTAGTTTTGGGGCTTTGGGCCTTTGTACATAAGCTTCATGTTTGTACAGTTTCTTTATTTCCCTTCAGTTGTGTGTTGTCCTTGCTTTCAATAAAGGGTTTACAATTTTTGAAGAGAGAGGTTCCCGGTTTAGAGTTTTGAGATGTGGATGAAAAGTGGAGAGTCTAATTTGATTTTGTGAGTGGTCTACTTCTACTAGGAGATTCTGAAAGTTCTTTGGATGCCCGCATGGGGCATGCATCCATAGTCAGAGCCACTATTGGCACTCTCAAAATTTGGTGCAAATTTGGAAAGACCAATTCAAAATTTTCTAAAGGCAAGGTGGGTACTCCTAGAATTTTTTTGTGGAAAGGCCTAACTAGTGTGCTTGAAAAAGACACCCTGATGATTTTCATGGGGTACAACTTGGGACACATGTTTAGAACCTTTCCTTTGACATATATAGTGGGTTCCAACTCCTAAGTTTCAATTTTGACATGTTTAGGGAGTAGCCATTTTGAGGTGTTCACTAGAAACTACATTTTTGCCTAGGTGTCAAATTGTTGTATCAGGCCCTGTTTGCATTTGAATATCTTGTGCCCTGTTAAGTTTCATGGCCTGCCACTTTGGAAGTGTTTTAAATGTATATCAAAGATGCTATGTTTCAAGGATCAAGCTATTTAGATTCCATTTGATAAGTTTTTGGATCCCCCAAAGTTGGCTTTCTAGAATTGTCTTGTTTCTCTATTCTGCCCAGTTTTCTGAGTGGCCTTGTTTGACTGATTATAAATTTTGACCATTTGACCCAATTGAGAAAATTCCTTTTGCATTATATTATAGTGGTCAAATACTTCTTATGTTTCAATTTTTAGGCCATAACAAATACATTTTCCCAGTTTGCCAGTCTAATTCCATATGCAGTTTCTAACAATTTGATGGACAGTTGCATACTTTAGGCAAAGGCCCTGTTCGGATGTTTGTATCTTTCTCCCAGAGATTGATCATAATGTGCCAATTGTTGTATCATATTGTAGGCATGGGAGTGAGTCATCTTGCCAATTTTTAGCCTCCCAAGTGCCCATTTAGTCACTTTGCTGGGGCCATTTCATTTGCAGATTGTGAAGTTTTGCCAAGAGTGCATTGTTCAGAATTTGGAATAGCCTACTTTGAGGTCCTACTATTTGTACCCAGTTGAATGCCCATCACAATTGAGTTTTCCTCCGTGTTGCAAACTTGAAAGTATACCATCCCATGGATTTTTAGACTCACACCAATCCAGTTATCCATTTTGCCAGAGCCATTTCATTTCCAATTTATTAAAGTTTCACTGAACATGTAGAATCTAGAATTAAGTGGCTTACTTTGAGGCTTTGTAGTTTGTGCTCTGTGTGAGATCTGGCATAGTTGAATATTGTTCCATACTGAAGACATGGAAGACAACTTTCCTATGGATTTTGAGGTCCCTACCAATCCATTTGATTAGTTTTCTAGGCCATTTCCAAAACTGATTTATGCATATTTCACTATTTTTGGTCCTAAATGTTTCTGACGGGCTGACTTTGCTGATTAATTGTGATTGACCACTTGATCTTCCAAGAAAGGTGATGATGGATTTGTGTTCCTTGTGTGATGGAGAATCAGTGCCCAGGTTGTCGATTCTTCGAAGTTTCAGTTGGTTAGTTTTAAAGGCCGGTTCCAAGGCCAACTTATGTAATTTCAGGCAGCGCAGACACAATTTGTTTATAAATGGCTATGTTTGACCATGCATATCTTTTGGCTCAGGTTTCTTCATGATTTTTCCTTTGACCAACGTATTGTGATGTTGGAAGTCAGTATGTACTCCTGACTACATGATCCTGTCAGGCCTTTTGGTGAGTTTTCAATGCCGTTTCCGGATGTCAGTTGGAGTTACTTGGCGGTTTTGCAAAAGGTGTTAAGGAGGCATGGCATCCTTAAAAAATTTTATTGATTATGGGACTGACTTCATCTAATTAATTTCTCTATGGTATCTATGGAAGTTCTCAAATTTGATAAATTGATCAAGAAGTGTTCAATTCAAAACCCCACTGGCACGAATAAATTATAAAGAGATTTGAGAGATTCAAATTTGTCTGAGGACCTAAACTTAGAGCCTGTCATTGAGGTACCTATAAAAAGTTTCCAAATGAGACAGTTGCTTCATAAAACATCAGTTAAAGTCCAAATAGGTACATATGCAATTCAGTTGGGGGTGGTTAGGTATTGTGTGATGAGGTTAGGGATGGTGTCATTAATCACATTTTTTTCTCTGAAACCCAACAATGTTCTAGTTTTGAATAGCAGGGATACAAGTTGATCAAATTAGTGGATTGTGACACAGAGTATGTAGCTGAGATAAATTTTTTCCTTACTGGCCAAAGTAAATTTAAACTTGCAACCAATGCTATGGTACTTATTGAAATTCACATACAAGGAGGGTTGTGCAAGGATTGATTTGCGCCTTTTGAAATGGGGGATGCCTATATTTGGAGGCCAGCGCCAAATGTATGATTCTCGAGCTGCTCAGATTATTCAAAATAAAAAGCATGCAGCTTTGCATTGAAATGATGTTGCCTGCCTCACATAGTATATGTGGATATCGACTTAAGTCATAGACCAGCATAAGCATGAGAGCATTGCGCAGAATAGAGGGAGCTGATGTAATGGATTATTTCAAAACAAGTGTCGGATGTTAGTAGCTCATAAAAGGGACAAAACTAGTAGCCTACACAAAATACTAATGAAGACCACATATTAGGCTAGAGAAAGGCGTGAAAGAAGAGGAGGTTCTCATGCTCAATGTGTAGGCATGCGTCAATGGAGCCCTCATGCGTAAACACAAGGGGCATATGCATTTTTAAATGATAGAGGAGAAGTGGATTTGACTCAAAGGGAAGAAAGTTTAGCGTGAACCTATGGAGATGCCAGGCACATGATATAGATATGTATTGCCAGCATACCAAGAGTGCCTCATGCAATATGTTGGAGGGCTGTCTGCGGATGATGGAAAAGACTCACACATGGGTGTTGGCCTCACGCTAACCAAAGGGAGACCACTGCTATTGTGCATTCAACAAGCTTTGTGTGAGTAAGAGGCTATCGATTAATGATCGCCCATGCACATACTAACGGAGGGTGCTAGTAATATGTAGAGGGCCACAAGCATTAAAGCTGCTAGTGCACACATTGGAGAACACCAGCGTAAAGAAATGGCCAGCCCACATAAAGTGCTAAGTGGCACTGCCAGCATGATAATTGGGGATTGCCTCACATAATGAATTGGAGCCTTTCTTGTATTGAAGATTCATGCTTTTGCTTGAGATGCATGAAGCATGCGGCAAATGAAGGGGCCAACACTTCAGATGGGCCTCCGACACATTTAATTAGGGGTTGTGATTTAAATAGATATGCTCATGCATTGGGTTGTCTGTGAGAGCTGCTTGCAAAACAATAGCCAATGTTTGAATACCAAAAGATTAGCACAATGAATGAAAGGGAGACTGCTTGCTAAGTGTTGGACCTATGTGTTTTTGGGGGGTAGGGGCCTCACGCCAAAAGCTCACGCAATAACAAAATGGAATCCTCATGTGTTTAAATTTTGAAACTCATGCAGGAAAGTTATCCCACATTTGTAGTGGGATCAATTTTTCTATTATTTATAAACAAGACCACTCAATATGAAGGCAAAGCAAGTGGAATGGAGGCTGTGCTACCTCATGCACTTATGGGCCCACTTGGAGGTGCATGCCAGCTGGACAAGATGCCAATATTTTGAATGGAAATTTAAAACTCTCATATTCGATATCCCACATTGCTCCCGTAATAGGTCTGCAAGGTGTTTATAAACGGGAACACAAACTCATAAGGTAGATCAAATGGAGGAGGCCTTGCCCATGTGACCCCCTACCTCCTGCCTCAGTTTTTGTGCTAGCGGGCTCAGGATAATAAAATTTTGTAGAGTGCTAACGATGACTGAAGTGGAAACAATGTATGAGGTCATGTGGTCATGAGGAGATAACCGCTAGGAGAGAAAAATGTTGTGACCTGGAGTTAATGGCCAGTCTCCCAGTCGCGAGATGCTAGCAGTTAGTGGCAAATCATTCAGAGACCCGGAGACCTGCAGTCGCTCAATCTCATGATGTCTGGTGGTTAGCACAAAATGTTTGGAGATTTAGAGACTAATTATGGTCACCTAATCTCCTAATGTTGGCAGTTAGAGGTTGAGCATTCAAATATTATGAGTTAGCATTTGTCCCTAGGTTGCTAGAGGAAAAATTTGGAGACTTGGAAACCTGGAGATCTAGAGACTGAAGCTAGTCGCGTGGTCTCCCAATCCAACTGCAATTAAGGAAGTCTTTTTGATACTTAGAGACTAAGGATTTTCTCTAGGTCTCTGAAGGTAACTATGGGTGGGAGTTGACTTCGGAGATTTGGAGATTAGTGTGGTCTCCAAATCTCTAGATGAGCAGGGTTAAAGGTGAGTTAGTCCAAGCAGCGAATGAGAACATGACACTTGGTGAATTCCGGTGGCCTGTGCAGAGTTTAAACAACTATAAGGCTTAAAAAGTTAAAAAGTTCAGACTTTGGATAAACTCAAAATTTTTCATGATAGAGAGTTGCTCAGAATTTTTATCCCTGCAGATTCATTTTTTAACCAAATATGGCAGTATGATATCTTTCTAAAAATGGTAGAAGACGATGGAGATGATGGCGGTGGACAGAATTAGATTTAAATAAGTAGATGAGAGCAGTAAAGGAATTTGCATTCGGGATCAGATTTTGCAGAGATATTTCATTCCGAGCATATTTTATTATGTAGATCTGACAGAGGGTTTTCATTATTGATTATTCTATCGGGAACAAAGGACAAGATTTGATTTTCAGAAGACAGAGGGTTGTTGAATCAGATTTGCAAACAGATGAATAAGATAAGATTAGATATGAAGTGACATAAAAAGGACAAATTAGATCAGATATGAAGGGGAAAATAAAATCAGATTTTGAAATGCCTGAGGAGATTAGATTTTTTGAGGAGAGAGGACAAATGAGATTATATTTGCAGAATGGACGGGTGTTGGTCAAGTGTAGATTTTAGGGTTTCTCTTTCTGCTATTTATTATATTCTTCTCTTTGTTTTTGGGGGTTCTTGTTCCTATTTCTGGAGGGCTCTTGTAGCTTCTCTGTTATGAGCAGGTCCCTTGATGATGAATGTTGAAAATACAAGTTTTGCAAACTAGATTTCTCATTCTGAGTCCGAGTCTTTGAGTAAAGAGCTTTTTGTATATATTGATACACTTTTCATGAAATACAATACAACTTTTGTCCTATTTTTTTAATGTCTCTTAGCTTTGTGTTTGTTCTTGTATTTTTCTATTTTTAAGGCACATAAAAACATACTAGTTGTTAGGCAATTACTCTAATTGTTTCATGAGTTTCTTTCAAGGAAAGGATTAAATCCTCATGTGCAATTTCAGAGAATGAACACATCTGTTAAGATCTTGATGATAACAATATAAGATTGAGAAGATAGTCGTCAGGCATTCTATCTAAATTGTATGTAGTTTGCAATGCACACTACCGTATTTTCTTGAAATTCCTCTGTTGATTGATGTTAGACTCTTTTGCCCAAAGGATTAGGCACTGGTTTGATTTTTGTTTATGCAACTACATTTCTGTGATCAAGCACAAAATTTATCATTACTAGTATTTTTAGTTTCTTTAGTTTATGCCTACTATGAAGCGATTGTGTCTAAGTGGTACAGTTCACATTTGGTGATTCCTTAAAGAAAGAATCAGAGGTTAACCTTCCTTGAGTTGTACTCATAAAAACAAGAAGGATTCATATCCTTATCCCATTGTCTATGTTGTTACTGTTAACCAAATTTTTATATGCATTCAAATTTGGCTGAAAACCATACCCAGACCTCTATTTTTACCATGTCTACCATCCTTAAAATTTTCACAAATTTATTCCATGTTCTCTGGTCTCTGCAAATTATTTTACTCCCTAGTCTATAGTTGAAAAGTTTAAAAAACTAGCCGTTGGTATTCAAAATCTGATCTGATCTGTTGGCCAGTGTTCTCAGAGATTTTCATGATGAGTAATCAGTGTACCTTTAGGATTTGACATTATAGTAAATTTGTAACCCTATTTAGGTTAATTTTGACTCCTACCTGCATGCAGTTGAGTATGTATATATTGTTTTGGAGCCCTTTTGAGCAGAGGAGTTGGACAATTTGTAGAAGAAATTCATACTTTCTTAAGGGCCATCTGTGGTATCATTTCTACCCTCTGGCTTATACAGTTGTATTTCTTCCATTGATGATTCAAATATTGTAGAGGTATTTTGTGACAATCCTTCATGTCCCTAAGCTTCCTTATTCAGATTATCTCTTATTAGATTAAAGTATATGCATGTTTTCAGTGACCATTTTAGGGTTCCTGATCCCTCTTGCTTTCTACAATTTTGTGTGTTACTGTGTTTGATCTAATTTAGATGTTCTTGTGGGTATACCTCAGCCCCCTTAATAGTCTTGTCTCAATCCTATGCCAAGTTGTAGAAGTGAATGTCTGTTTGCAGGTCATAAGTTGTGCCTAATTTTCAAGCCCTCTTATGAAATATTTATGCAAGCCTATTCAATAAGTTGTGACCTACTAGACCTAATCTTTTCATTGATTTCATTCCTACATACTGAGATCCAAACCCTAGTTTTGGTGCATCACCTAGTAGGTAGTTTGCTTTCAAGTCATTTCCCTTACAAGCATTCCTTCTATCCCTTTCACTCCAAAAGTTTTACTTTCATGTCTAAAAGAAAATTAGGGTGATTATCCAAGAGGAACCAGCCTAGAACCAAGAGATTTCATCTCAGTTAGCAAAGGTCCCACAACCTTGAGATGATTCTCATGTTATACTGAGTTATCAAGACCAAGAGAGCTTGAGACAGAGGCGCAGACTTAGTGTATAACATTTCTGGCATGTCTGGTGGGACTCTACAAGTTATTCAAATTCAAAGATATGCTATCTTTGATATGCAGATTGCATAGTGTAAGCTTGTAGAAGTCATTCTATCAAGTATATCTGGCGACTCCACCGATTTCAAAGATCCAGGCTACCTTGTTCAAAGTTTTATGAGAGAGATTTAGACTAGAAGCTCAAAGCCTACCCAATTTTCAGAGTTGCCCTCAAAGAGAAGTCACAAAGGTAGATCAACTCAAAGAACATCTCTTGCAAGAAGAGTTCAATCAACACCTCTTGATACTTCATAAAGGAGACATTTTCCCTTTCATTTCAGAAGAAGAGGTAGATCTCTAACCAGAGATCTAGAAGAAGACTCCAATCAAGGAGCAGATATAACTCATATAGTTGTCAATCTTTGGATTCCAACACCTACAATGGCAAGACAGCTTCCTTTTGCACCATTCAACCAAGGCAGCTGATTGGCCTTTGCTCAACATCATGATGTGCCTTTGGTGGCACTTAAGAGTATACCTAATTTCACAGGTGAAGGGTAGACAACTACTTTTGAGAACATAAGAGATGTGACCACCATATGCAGCATACACAATATTACTCAAGAAGATGTGGCCACAAAGTTATTAGTAGCCTCTTTAAAAGGTAAGGCTCTAGAATGGTTTAGAACTCTAACTGTTGGTTCTATTACTTCTTGGGATGAGTTAGGGGATGCATTAAGTAAACATTTTGAGGATAAATTAGATAATTTATCTCTAGTTGAATAGTTGACAACTATTAAGAGCGACCCTCAAGAACAAATGACAGATTACAATAGTAGATTCCTTAAAATATGGAATAGAATCCTAGTCTTAGTGAGACCATCAGCTGACCACACCTTCCTTTACTATTTACAAAGTCTAAATGGTCAAATTTCTGTCATGATCCAGTCTATGGGTGGTATTTGCTTACCTCAAGCTTTTGACATAGCTGTCAGGGCTGAAAATTGTTTACTCCAAGCACGAATGATTGCTAGAAGGCCTCTAATGCCCATTTTTCCTAGCCTTCAACCCATTGCACCTGCCCAAGTACCCCCATTTACCCCTATTCCCACCATATTGCCACCCCAAGCTAGTACTAGTGGCCAAGAGTTAACAACAAGCTTCTCTCAAGAGCTGCAAGAGATAAATAATAGTCAGCAAAGCAGTTAGCAAGAAATGACTAACTTGTTGCAAACCTTGACTAAAGAGGTCACAAATCTAAAGAAGCAAGGTCAAGGAATCAGACCACCATTTCAGACACAAGGCCAAGGTCCTAATTAGCAATATCAAAGTCAAGGACAACCTTATCAACAAAATAGGCCACCATACCAAGGAGGCTATCAAGGACAAAGACAAAGTTTCAATCAGAGACCATTTCAACCATATAATCCTGCACCTCTAAATTATGCTAATCCAATGAGGGATGTGGTTCCTAGTCAAAATAATATGCTATGGATAATGAATGGTGTTTTCCTTGTAATCAGCCTCATAATCAGGCTACATGTTCAAATGGATGGATGAACCAAGTTCTAATGGTTCAAAATTCTTCACAAGCTCAATCAGAGGTTTCATCCAATGGGTCAGTGCCACAACAAGAATCACAAGAGAATGATACTGCCCTTTTCAATTGGGAGCAACCAGACTTCAATGGAGTCAATGATGAGGCTGCTTTTGTTGCCTTTACAAGAGCAAAGAGAAGAGCTCAAGACATGGAGAGAGCGGATTCCAACTCCAAAGCTACTACATCTGCAAAGCCACTACAGCAAGCTAATCCCATCGCACCTAAGGAGACTCTTGTCATTGCAAGCAAGGAAGGCCAACATTCCAAAGAGGTGGAGCCCATCATGCCAAAGATACAATGAAGAGTACACACTGTGACACCTTGTAATATTATGGACAACATGAAGAAGATGAATGTCACCATGTCCATGTGGGACTCTTTGGCTCTTCCAAGACAGGCCAAAATTTTGAAGAAGGCTATGTCAGAGGTAGCAGCTCCTCAACCTAGAAAAGAGGCTGCAAAGCTAGTGTTGGTTAACATTGATCAAGAAAAAGAAGCTCCAAGTAGCAACTCCAAGGCCACCTCCCTTTTATGTATCTTTAATCATTGGAAAATCTTTGGTAGATAATTGTATGGTAGATAGTAGAGCTACTAGCACTGTAATGCCCAAGAAAGTAGCTGACCAGTTAGGACTAAAATATGAGCCCTTCCAAAAGAAGGTTACTATAGGTGTGGCTAAGGGTACCAGTCTAATCCTCCATGCTAGTCCTAATTTTTCAATCCTCCTTGATATGTATATCATAGATCTCCCTGCATTATTTTCTATATGTCTTTCAAGGGAGTTTACAACTGAGATAGGAGGCTATCTATCTTCTGATTGGTCTCACATGTTATTTCATACAAGGTATGGGACCAAGGTTACCATTAAATCAGAACCATTAGCATCACACCATATAGAACCATATGTATCCAACAGCATCAATGTAAACTACCCTATATTTCATGACAATGACTTCCAAACCATTAGTGAAGCAAGCACCAAGATAGAAAGTATCCTTGATATTCTTCTAGATGAAAGAGCTTTAGAGGCCCAAGAAAGTTTGATTTGGGATTTTGGTTTGGGAAGTTATTTAATACAAGAAAGTGGAGTCATAGAGCCAAACCTTCTCAAAGAGGATACTGATTCAGATGACCAGAGTAATCAAGTTTGGGAACTATTTTTTGATGGGGCTAGAAGTAGACATGCTTCTTGTTAGTCCATTTTCCTGTCAGTGCAAAATCCTGTGAAAATGGCCTGTTCCCTGCAAATGTTTGTCATATTGTCCTGCCATGCCTGCAAGTCATAGTTTTAATGTGTGATGAAAATCCACTTGATTTCATGTTGTGGGATCTTAGCCCTATGTTCTTCCATGTCTCACCTTGCTTCAGTCCAGATCGCATCTCCTAAATTGCAAAACCTAGGGAGTTATTAAAGTTTTAAGGTGTGCGGGAAACAGTTTTAGAATCTGCCACAGTGTTGAAAACCCACAGTGTTTTTGAAAATCCATGATGTTTTCGATCTGTGTGAAAACCTTCATTATTTTCGACCTTATGCCTTCCAGCTTTTGTGCACTTATTTTTGGCATCTGAAACCTTGTGTGTTTTTTATCTTTTCCGTCGAAAACCCTATGTGTTTTTGACCTCATAGTTTCCTATTTTATGGCGTTTCCTAATTGCGCAAGTGCGATCGATGGTGGGTCTAGGTCTACAGGCTCTTCCTGATTGGTTGTTGCATGGCCGCATGTCAGACTTTTTTGACATGCGATCATGTGACCGCTTGCCACCTATCCACGTGGGTCCCAGTTCTTCTCAGTTGCCAGGTGTGGTTAAAGCTCTGATAGAATCGGTGGTTGTCGCATGTTCGCATGGTGAAGATGCACGGTGTTTATCCTTCACTCTTTTGCGATAGCTATTCAATTTTCTTATATGGGCATGCAGTGGAACCTATCTGCTCGGTGGCACTGATGTGTCAATTTTCTATTAGTTGCTTGTGATGAGTTGGATTTCATGTCAGCGGGGCTCGGTGTCAGAGATTTAAGATCTATGGTCAGTGTATGATCGCATGGAATATTCTCACCCCATGCGATCATGCACCCATCATTCAATTGGATGCCGATGGGTTTGTTCACAGTGGGGTCGTTTGGGCTGAGGTGTCATCACCTGATCTGATGAGTTGGGCAATGATTTGGACTTGTTAGTGGGCCCAGTATTTCTCAGGTGGAATGACAATGTAGAAGACATCTACGGTTGCTGCATGATCGTGAGGAATATTCCTCCCCTTCACAATCATGCGACCACTGTCTGATCTTCCCAAAAGGTAAGGCTTTTTTCAGCAGTGGGTCCAGTGTTAGGTGTTGCAGAGATGGAAGCTTTTCATTGGTCAATGGGTTTGTGACAAGGCATGCAGCAAGGTAAAGGGGGTGAGGTGGCATTCTTGTTGCCTTGTTGCATGATCGCAAGGGCCATCTTTTGGCTATGCGATCATGTGACAAGAGTGTCACATTGGCAGGTAGCGGTGGTGGTTATGCTAGCAGTTAAGGTTTGCAGGTTGTTGCATGTTTTCATAGCCCATCTCCGTGCTATGCGATCATGCGACAACTGTTGTACGTCACCGTTGCGGAGTTAACCCAAGGTGTTTGGATGGGTTGAAAACATAAAGCCCATGAAGTATGAAGATCTAACGACGCAGATATAAAATTCATCCTGGTTTAAATTAGGACTGCCGATTCACTGCTGGCACCATAAGATTGACCATTGCTTTTCAAATTCAAACTTTTGAGAGGGTTTCCAGCGATAGGAAGTACCAAAATTGAATGCTTGCATGGCTAATTTGGTGGGAATGATCTCACTAACTGTGCAGTGTGGTCTAGGGAAGCCATGTGGTTGATTTGCAAAGGTTTTTTTGTACCTGGTGGAGTATGTTTTTGAGCTCGAGAAGCTTGTTGCAGGTGGTGATTTGACTATTTTTCATGGAAATTCCTAGTTTTCTGTCCTGATCTCAATGATACTCATGATTGAAAATTTGTCTGAGATTTGTTTTTCTCCAGGTTACCTATGTTTCCTACCCCTGCATTAAATTTTGATGAAATTTTGATTGGTGTGGTGGGTGAGATCCTAACCCTGGTTACCCGTAGCTTGTTGCATCCTACTGGTTTAGGATTCCAAGGTAACCAGTGGTATAAATAGTTGATTTTTTGACTGAATAGGGGTTCAAATTTGGGATGAGTCTAGAGGTTCTAATTTTGATTGGTTCCAGGGGTTTGTAGTAGGGTTGTATCACATTACATGTAAGCTGAATAGAATTTCTGGAAGTCTTTTGCAGGTTATTGAACTGGTTTGATCTCTGTCCTACTTTGATCATGTACATGACTCATCATACTTAATATAACTATTTCATGTTTACAAGTCTCTCCTTGGTGTCATTCATGTGAGTTTTGGATTTTCTGATCCATTGCATAGGGTTACCTTTGCATATGTTCTTATCTTTAGTTCTTGATCTAGGATCAAGTGAAATTTACTTTAGAAGGGACATAGATTCATTTTGGTTGTCTACAGAAGGATCTTATAAGTAGTGGATGGGCTAGAACATTTATATTCATGGCTATGAGTCTTTGACAATAGTTGGTTCATGTTTCATTGTTTGTATGTGAGGTCTGCCCAATGGATAATGGCACTGATCAAGGATTAGTACATTTAGTTGAGTCCAATGTCTGATTAGCTCTTGTCTACTTTCCCTATCCTCATTAATCAAAGACCATTTTAAGTTTTAAGTATTGTTGTTGGTAGTAATACCCTTCACAAGACCATTTTACCCTGCATAGTAGAGTTGATTCAATGAATACCAGGTTAGTATTTAGTAATCCTTTACTATGATCTACTTTATGAATCCAAAAGTATAAGGTGTGTAGTGAGTAGAGTTTTGTCTAGATTAGGTGCACCCGCCTTGATTTTGCAGATCTAGAAGTAGAAGAGGGCATATTAAGACCCTATAGTTGGTCCAGTTGCCTTGTAGAGCTTTCACACTTAGATTTAACCAGTCCTAACATGAGTCTCAAGGCATATTGGCAGCCCTAAGTGGCATAAGAGTTTTTAAACACCAACAAGATGGTGACTGTGCTGAGGAAATGAAATAAGTTTACTAATAAGAGTATCCCAGAGTCTTGTTGTATTCAATTTTGGGAAGAGTCTTATACATTTTGCAATCTAAGAATATCTTTTCAGATTTACAAGTGTGCTACCTGGATTTGTTGATTGATTTATATGTGGCTTTACTGTGGGAGTGCTCAGAGTCTATTGGTGTTTCAAGACAGATCAGTAAATTTTGTGTCCTCTGAAGAGAGGTGGTGACTCTATGCTAGAAAGAACCCGAGTTGTGAAGTTTTGTTGGGACTTCATTTAGCTGAGAAGAAGGCAGCAACATTCAGCAGGGTGATCCAGGTATTCTCCATCAAAATTTTATGTATATGCATGGTCCTAATAAAATTATTGTGTCATTAAAGGGATAGGACAAGTGTGAAGTATCTCAGAATAGCTAAGTGAGAGGTGGGAGTTATTTACAAGTGTTTTGATTCCTTATTTTTGATTTACAAAGAATCAAGTGTATAGGCACAAGGTTGTATATCAATGATAGATGTGCTTAGGGGTCCTATTGGTAGGGGTTATGCACCATTTTGTTATGATGGCATACCTGGTTTCCCCAACAAAGTCCCTGATGAAATCAGAGAGTATCTACCAAAGTTCAATATGAATCGGTGTCCATCAGCAAGAAACCATGTGCAGACTTTTTCTGATTTAATGTGCGATTTTGATGTCTGCCATGAGGATTGATGGATGAGGCTATTTGTGCAGACTCTTGAGGGAGATGAAAGGGAGTGGTTTTCATTTTTGCCTGCAGCTTCTAATTCTTCATGGAATGAGTTGAGTTATTGCTTCATTTATTATTTTGATAGTGGGGTAGATGTAAAATCAATGTTGGACAATTTGATGGAAATTCAGATTGAGGAAGGTGAGTTGATTCAAAGATTTAATAGCAGATTCACTAGGACATTATTGGATATCCCTAAAAACTACAGACCACATGATCAGATTTATTTAGTTATATAATTGAGTGCATTTAACCAAAAAATGGGTTTCTTACTAAGGGATAAACAACCACAAAGTCTACATCAGGCAATCCGAAGTATGGAGTTATAAGAAGACATGCCTCTACTAGTTTGCATATTCAGAGTAGGGTGAATGATCGGGAGGAGGTTGAGAAACATTAGTTCTCTCATCCCTCTAATTGTTGTATTAATCACAGTGTTGTATATGAAGGTGAAATGAGTTCTACTGTCAAAGGTGCTGAGAAAAGTCCTGACTGTGGGAGCATGGATGAGGTTGAGAATAAATTACTTTCTAATGATATGTCACAGGGTTTCTCTCATATTGCAGAGGATTTTTCTTTGCAATCTTCTATGCCAGTGGGTGGTAATGATGATGATTGTAAAGTCTTGAAAGTTGAAGATTTGTGGGGAAATCCATTGAGTGATACTTTTGATGATGATGAGACTAACTACAACACTGATTGTTCATATGTTGACAGCAGTAATGGTGAGTCATGTTCTGATTTAGATTCTAATGTTTCTTCATCTATTGGAGATGTGTATGATGATAGATATAATGACATATATAGTGAGGTTTCTAATGTGTTATTTGATGAGGACATTAGTGAAGACTAGATGGAGCTTTGTCTGAATTACTATGAGAAACAATTCCATGTAGTCTCTAACCCATTATTTGAGGAGTGTGCTCAGAGGATGGAATTTGTTGAGGATTACTCACCTTCTGCACTTAAAGTTTCACATACAGTTGATCTAGAGTCTCCCTCACAAATGAGGCCAGTTGAAAGAAAGGTAATGTAGGATGAATGTCACTCTATTGATGAAGATGCATTACATTAGGACAATGTTTTTCTTCTGCCACCAAGTAGTGAGAATAATGGTGATAATCTAGTTCATGATGTTGATCATGTGAATCATCCTTATGAGGATAAAGGTGTGATTTATCAAGAGAAATCAGACTTGATAAACCCGAGTAACCTGATATATAAGTATGTTTTAGTTGCCTTAGCTGAGGTAAGTGAAAGTGAGTATAGTTTCTTTTCTTTTGATATGCAAGAATGCATTAAAGATGAGCTGGATGATTGCAGCGAGGAAGAAAAGGTAGCATTTTCTTGTCCCCTTTCATATGTTTCAATCCATGATGATTTTGATGATGCATGTTTTCCAAATAGTGAGTTTGTGGGGGAACATGTGGACGAAGGCATAGGTGATGATAAATTCAGAGTTGGTATGCGGCTTGTACTTGATAGTGTTTTTTATCATCACATATGTAATAGAGGTTTCAGACTCTTGTTTGATTTTGTGAATAGAAACCAAGTTTTTGATAAAGGAAAAGGATGGCACTCCTTTGGCATCTAGATGTTGCTTGTGTATATTCTGTATATCCTGTATAGTGGTGTTAGAGTTTTTGGTAGGGAGCCAGTTTGTGAAATTTTGGGTTTTAAAGTGGGGAGAGGGCCTAATTGTTTTGTCTGGGTATGGTCTGCTTTTCCCAGAGATCTGAATTCTTTCCATGCCTGCAAGAGGCATGCATCCCCAACTAGAGCCACTATTAGTCCATTTTCCTATCAGTGCAAAATCCTATGAAAATGGCCTATTCCCTGCAAATGTTTGTCATGTTGTCCTGCCATGCCTGCAAGTCATAGTTTTAATGTGTGATGAAAATCCACTTGATTTCATGTTGTGGACTCTTAGCCCTATGTTCTTCCATGTGTCACCTTGCTTCAGTCTAGATTGCATCTCCTAAATCACAAAACCCAGGGAGTTATTAAAGTTTTAAGGTCTGCGAGAAATAGTTTTAGAATCTGCCATAGTGTTGAAAACCCAAAGTGTTTTTCAAAATCCATGATGTTTTTGGTCTATGTGAAAACCTTCATTGTTTTTTACCTTATGCCTTCTAGCTTTTATGTGCTTATCTCTTGGCGTCAGAAACCTTGTATTTTTTTGATCTTTTATATCGAAAACCATGTGTGTTTTTGACCTTAGTTTCCTATTTGATGGCGTTCCCTAACTGCGCAAGTGCAATGGATGGTGGGTCTAGGTCTGTAGGCTCTTCCTGATTGGTTGTTGCATGGCCGCATGTCAAAATTTTCTGACATACGATCATGTGACCGCTTGCCACCTGTCTGCGTGGGTCCCAGTTCTTCTCAGTTGCCAGGTGTGGTTAAAGCTCAGATAGAATCGGTGGTTGTCGCATGCTCGCATGGTGAAGATGCATGGTGTTTATCCTTCATGCTTTTGTGCCAGCCGTTCAATTTACTTGTATGGGCATGCAGAGGGACCTGTCTGCTCAGTGGCACTGATGTGTCAATTTTCTATTGGTTGCCTATGATGAGTTGGATTTCATGTCAGCGGGGCCCAGTGTTAGAGATTTAAGATCTACAGTCAACGTATGATCACATGGAATATTCTCACCCCATGCGATCATGCACCCACTATTCGATTGGATACTGATGGGTTTGTTCGCAGTGGGGCCATTTGGGCTGAGGTGTCGTCACTTGATCCAATGAGTTGGGTGATGATTTGGACTTGTCATTGGGCCCGGTATTTCTCAGGCGGAATGACAATGTAGAAGAGATCTATGGTTGCCACATGATCATGAGGAATATTCCTCCCCTTTGTGATCATGCGACCACCGTCTGATCTTCCCAAAAGGTAAGGCTTTTTTCCGCGGTGGGTCCAGTGTTAGGTGTTGCAGAGATGGAAGCTTTTCATTAGTTGACGGGTTTGTGACAAGGCATGTGGCAAGGTAAAGGGGGTGAGGTGGCAGTCTTGTTGCCTTGTCACATGATCGCAAGGGCCATCTTTCGGCTATGCGATCATGCGACAAGGGTGTCACATTGGCAAGTAGCAGTGGCGGTTATGATGGTGGTTAAGGTTCGCGGGTTGTTGCATGTTCGCATAGCCCATCTCCGTGCTATGCGATCATGCGAAAAATGTTGTACATCACCATTGCAGAGTTAACTTGAGGTGTCTAGATGGGTTAAAAACATAAAGCTCGTGAAGTATGAAGATCTAACGAGGGGGATATAAAATTGATCCCAGTTTAAATTGTGACCGCCGATTCACTACTGGCACCATAAGATTGACTGTTGCTTTTCAAATTCAAACTTCTAAGAGGGTTTCCAGTGATAGGAAGTACCAAAATTGAATGCTTGTGAGGCTAATTTGGTGGGAATGATCTCACTGACTATGTAGTGTGGTCAAGAGAAGCCATGTGGCTGGTTTACAGAGGTTGTTTTGTACCTAGTGGAGTATGTTTTTGAGCTCGAGAAGCTTGTTGCAGGTGGTGATTTGACTATTTTTCATGGTAATTCCTGGTTTTCTATCCTGATCTCAATGATACTCATGATAATAGATTTTCTTGAGATTTGTTTTTCTCCAAGTTGCCTGTGTTTCCTACCCCTGCATTGAATTTTGATGAAATTTTGATTGGTGTGGTGGGTGAAATCCTAACCCTGGTTACCCGTAGCTTGTTGCATCCTACTGGTTTAGGATTCCAAGGTAACCAGTGGTATAAATAGTTGATTTTTTGACTGAATAGGGGTTTGAATTTGGGATCAGTCCAGAGGTTCTAATTTCGATTGGTTCTAGGGGTTTGTAGCAGGGTTGTATCACATTGCATGTAAGCTGAATAGAATTTCAAGAAGTCTTTTGCAGGTTATTGAAGTGGTTTGATCTCTGTCCTACTTTGATCATGTACATGACTCATCATACTTAATATAACTGTTTCATGTTTACAAGTCTCTCCTTGGTGTCATTCATGTGAGTTTTGGATTTTATGATCCATTGCATAGGGTTACCTTTGCATATGTTCTTGTCTTTAGTTCTTGATCTAGGATCAAGTGAAATTTACTTTAGAAGGGACATAGATTCATTTTGGTTGTCTACATAAGGATTTTATAAGTAGTGGATGGGCTAGAACGTTTATATTTATGGCTATGAGTCTTTGACAATAGTTGGTTCATGTTTCATTGTTTGTATGTGAGGTCTGCCCAATGGATAATGGCACTGATCAAGGATTAGTACATTTAGTTGAGTCCAATGTCTGATTGGCTCTTGTCTACTTTCCCTATCCTCATTAATCAAAGACCATTTTAAGTTTTAAGTATTGTTGTTGGTAGTAATACCCTTCACAAGACCATTTTACCCTGCATAGTAGAGTTGATTAAATGAATACCTGGTTAGTATTTAGTAATTCTTTACTATGATCTGCTTTATGAATCCAGAAGTATAAGGTGTGTAGTGAGTGGAGTTTTATCTGGATTAGGTGCACCCACCTTGGTTTTGCAGAGCCAGAAGTAGAAGAGGGCATATTAAGACCCTATAGTTGGTCTAGTTGCCTTGCAGAGCTTTCACACTTGGATTTAACCAGTCCTAACATCAGTCTCAAGGCATATTGGAAATGCTAAGTAGCATAAGAGTTTGCAAACACCAACAGTTTTGGTGGTGGTGCTATGCTAGTGTCCCCAAAAGGAGAAAGGTATTATATTGCCTTTAGATTTAGTTTCTCCTGCACTAGCAATACTGCAGAGTATGAAAGCCTAGTCAATGGACTAGAATGGGCTAGGAAAAGAGGGCTTAAGGCCTTAAAAGTTTATGGTGATAGTGAGTTACTTGTCAGCCAAGTGAGAGGGATAAGCGCAACTAAAAATGATACCATGAAAGCATACAAGCATAGAGTTTGGGATGCAATTGAAGATTTCCATGCTTTCAATATTGTTGCTACCCCTAGAAAGTTAAATCAAAATGCAGATAGGTTAGTTGCTGTTGGATCCCAATATGACATCCCAAATAGCATTTCAAGAGAAATGGATCAACAGCATATCAAAGTGATTGTCAAACCTTTTATTCCTGATAATGATGCCAATTGGTAGTGTTTGACAATGATGAACAAATTCTGCAGTTCTTGTTTGAAGAAGATGTTTTTTCAGAACACAATCAAGATAGGCTATCACAAAACTATGGTGATCAAGTGATACAACTCAAGTCTAATAAGATGCCTAGAGGTCTTGTCACTTTGGAGACTATCTTCAACAAGGATGATGAAGTTAAGAAAATCAAGGTTGGCCTGGTAGTCCAACAAGAACATTGTGTTGAGCTAGAGTTGGAACCAGGTAGGAGCTTACAATTTGGAAAAGTGAACACTGAATTGGAGAAGCAATCGTAAACACTCAGTCATTCAAAGAATTCAGTGATGTTTTTGCATGGCAATATGAGGATCTCAAAGGTTTTGATCCTACCCTTTCTCAACACACTATTGAGTTAGAACCAAATGCCAAACCAGTGAGGCAAAAGAAAAGGCCTGTTAATCCCAAGCTTGAGCCACTTATGCATAAAGAAGTGCTCAAATTGATAGAGAGTGGTATCATCTACCCCATTAAGCATACTAGTTGGGTTTCCAACCTTGTTCCTATCAGAAAGAAGAATGGGGAGCTAAGGTTATGTGTTGACTTCAGGGATCTTAATAGGGCCTCATTAAAGGAGCGCCATCCATTACCCTCTATGGAACAAATCTTACAATGTGTCTCTGGATCTGAGAGATTTTCATTATTGGATGGCTATTTAGGATACAATCAGATCTTAGTTAATGAAGAAGATCAATATAAGATTTCATTTACAACCAAGTGGGGAACCATGGCTTATCAAAAGATGCCCTTTGGTTTGTCAAATGCAGGTCCTACATTTCAAAAGGCAATGGATATGGCCTTTAAGAGCCTAATGTACAAGTTTGTGTTGGTCTACTTGGATGACATAACTGTCTATTCAAAGCATGCAGTAGATCATATCAAACATTTGAGAAAGATTTTTGAAAGGTGTAGAGAATTTGGGATATCTCTTAATCCCAAGAAATGTGTGTTTGCAGTTCATGAAGGAAAACTATTGGGATATCTAGTATCCAAAGAAGGAATTATAGTGGATCCTGAGAGAATTGCAGCTATCTTAGAGCTGCCCCTACCACATCATAAGAAAAGTCTCCAATATTTCATAGGAAAGATTAACTTTGTTAGGAGGTTCTTGCCTAACATTGCAGATTTACTCAAGCCTTTCACAACCATGTTAAAGAAAAGTTCAGCTTTTAGTTGGACCAAAGAAGGGAAAGTCAATTTCCAGGCTATCAAAGAGGCCCTAACAGAAGCCCCTGCTCTCCTAAACCCAAATTTCAATAAGGACTTCATCCTTTATGCTTATGGAGGTCATGATGCCATATCTGCAATGTTGACTCAAGAAAATTCAGATGGATTAGAGCAACCTATTGCTTTCTTTAGCAAAGGTATAGAGGAGTATGAACAGAGATACTCTTTTGTAGAAAAACATGTGCTTGTTGTGGTAAAGAGCCTTAAAAAGTTTAGATATCTATTGACCCATAGCAAGGTACATTTAAAAGTTACTCATCCAAGTGTCAAAGAGTTTTTGATTTCCAAGGACCTACATGAGAAAAGAGCTGGTGGGATCACCAAGGTGATGGAATATGACATTGATATTCAAACTACCAAGCTAGTTAGAGGAAGAGGTCTTTGTGAACATTTGGAAAGGGATGAAAGTTCAAAGAAATTAGAGCAAATGGATGCATCTTTGGTGGTGCATTCTATAAAAGAACAAGCCAAGGCAACAAGTTGGTTGCCTAATATGATCAATTACTTGAAGACAGGACAATATCCTGCAAGTTTGGATTCAACCAAAAGAAGGTATTATAGGTTACAATCTATTCCTTTTTTGTTGATTGATGATGTTCTTTTCAGAAAGGATCATAGTGGTGTCTTTTTGAGATGCATAGATTCAGAAAAGATAGTAGATGTCCTATTTGAGTTTCATGATGGACCTTCCAGAGGTCACTTTTCTCCTAGGACTATTGCTTTTAAGATCATGAGGGCTAGATACTATTGGCCATCTATCTTTAAGGATAGTCATGATTATGTCAGGAAATGCATCAAGTGTGCCATGTTTGCAGGAAAAGAAAGGCTTGCAGCCTTGCCCCTATAACCAGTCAGAATAGAGCAGCTCTTCATGAAGTGGGGTATAGATTTCATAGGAATGATCAATCCTCCATCTAGTGCAAGCCATAAATGGATAATTACTACAACAAATTACTTCACCATATGGACATAAGCAATTGCATTAAAAGAAGAAAATGAGTGTGTTGTATTGAGTTTTTATGATGACTTAATTCATAGGTTTGGCACTCCTGATTCCATCATCTCAGATAATTCCTTAGCATTCACAGGTCTTAAAGTCTCAGAGTGGGTAGTCAAGAATGGCATCTATTTGAATACCAGTTCAAATTATTACCCTCAAGGAAATGGCTTAGCAGAATCCACCAATAAGAATCTGATCAGGATAATCAAGAAGATTCTGCAAGATAATCAGAGAGATTGGCATACTAAGTTGAGGTCTGCATTGTGGTTAGACAGAAATACCCCAAAGAAAATCATTGGTAATTATCCTTACATGTTAGTGTATGGTAAGGAGGCCAGGTTGCCCATTTCACTTGAATTACCAACTTTTGACCTGGCTACTCAGTATGCCCTATTTGATGAAGAAGATCCCTTACAGATCAGATATGCTCAATTGATGAAATTAGAAGAAATTAGAGGAAAGTCAATGCAAGATATGGAGTTCCATCAGATTTAGACAAAGAAGAGCTTTGATAGAAGGGCCAGAATCATAAATTTCAAGGTTGGAGACATAGTCCTCAAGTGGGCTGAGTTCAGGTCTAAACCTGGTAGGCACACCAAATTTGACTCCTTTTGGAGTGGACCATTTGTAATCACAAAATGTAGGGGCTCCAATGCTTTTCAACTATCAAATATGGGGGGAGTCCCCTTACCTATTTCTGTGAATGGTTTTCACCTAAAGCCTTGTTTTGAGGTTAACCCCTCTCTGTAAATTTTGTAAAAGTTCCCCCTTTTGTTTTCTTTTTTTTTCCTTTCCTTGCTTTATAGTTAGTTCCTTATTTTCTAAGAAGTGCTCTGAGCATAGTTCCAGTTCTACCTCTCTGAGAGAGTTTTGAAATTTTGATGGCCCCATGCCCAATGGATTGTCAAGGTCACTGGTTTCCTATGTCTAGCAGGCTAACATCCAGCAGAAATCACCAAAATGTTACCCAAATTTTTATATGCATTCAAATTTGGCTAAAAACCATACCCAAGCCTCTGTTTTTACCATGTCTACCATCCCTAAAATTTTCATGAATTTATTCCATGTTCTCTAGTCTCTGCAAATTATTTTACTCCCTAGTCTACAATTGAAAAGTTTAAAAAACTAGCCGTTGGTATTCAAAATCCTAAAACCCTTTGGCCCTGTTATATTTTCATGTTACCTTTTCCCAATCATTTAAGTTCCCAATTTTCACATGCCTTTATTAATCCTTCAGTCAACAAGTCTCTAATTCCTGGCGGTTAACCCCTAAACACTCAGGGATCCCGTGAGTGGTTACCATTTAGGTTGGCGGTCTTAGTTCAAGTGGCCAGGTCAAGATTCTCAATCTAACGGTTGTCACATGATCTCATAGGGTTGGAAGATTCCTTGAGACCTTGCAATGATCATCGATTTGTCCTACCTACAGAGTTTAACGTGTCAGTGGGACTGGTGCCACCTCAACCAATTTGGCAGCTCCTGATTCATCGACGGTGTCTGATTCAGAAAGTTGTCAGTGGGGTTGTCTTCCTTCAAGGGTTAAGTTTCAATCAGATCGTGTGGTCATCATTATACCGGGGGCTCAAGATGCACGTGTTTTATCATGGAGGTATAGCGACAGCCGTAGATCTTACTTTATGGTCTGAGAACGTCAGTGGGTCCTATGTCAAAGACAAATGCTACATGGATCTATTTTGGTGGCTTGTGATTGGCTGAGGTTGAATATAGGTGGAAGGTTGTTAGTGGGGACAAGCCCTTTCAGTGATCAGGAGGCTCTAACATCTGTAGAGGATCGACGACTGACATGTGTTCTCAGGGGTTTGTGTCAGAGCTCGCGATCTTACAACAACCGCCAATCTTGGTTGGTGTCAAAACTTCCTTTGGTGGGTCCTTATGTGTTGACTTGCTTGATTCTGGATGGTCCGCGTGGCTGATGTCAGTGGGCCCGTGGGGTCAAGGCTTTCTAAGAAGGTAAAGCGCGATCAGATCTTGCGGCTATCGTTACACCGCGGGCTCAAAGTGCTCGATCGTTATGATGGCAGTATGGCGATAGCCATCCGATGATGTTCTCAAGGACGTGGGTCCAGTGACTTGTCAGAGATGCTGATTTGCTCATTTTTTATTGGTTTCTGACTGCTGCGGTGGCAGTTGACTTGTCAGAGGGGTTTTAGACTATTTTTAAAGGGTGCATCTGGGCCGTTCATCTACCGGGAAGGTTATTTGTTAATGGTTACATTTTGAAGTTTGCCACTAGTCGTTAATATTCAAATTTGAATATCTCTGCGAGGATTTTGCTAGGGTTTTTCATTCTTTTGGCCATGCACAACGTTAGTTAGATCAAGAATTAATCTCTCAGGATGGTTGTGGTTGAGAGGGTGATGGAGGTGACTGATGGCCAGTGTTGGAGGGTACTGTGCCACATTTTTATGCCAGGAAGTGCTAGAAGGAGTTGGCACCACCTTTTCAAATAGTACCTCTTCCAGGGAAATAGATCGGATTTGAAGCCTTCATGGCTTAGTGGAGTTGCAGGTGGGTAGATGGGTCAAAGTTGTGTCTATAGGTGGACTCAGTCCAGATCAACACACAAAGAGAAAGACCTGATCTGTTGGCCGATGTTCTTAGAGTTTTTCATGATGAGTAATCAGTGTACCTTTAGGGTTTGACATTATTGTAGATCTATAACCCTAGTTAGGTTAATTTTGACTCCTACCTGCATGTAGTTGAGTATGTATATATTGTTTTGGAGCCCTTTCGAGTGGAGGAGTTGGACAATTTGTAGAAGAAATTCATACTTTCTTAAGGGCCATCTGTGGTATCATTTCTACCCTTTGGCTTATACAGTTGTATTTCTCCCATTGATGATTCAAATATTGCAGAGGTATTTTGTGACAATCCTTCATGTCCCTATGCTGCCAAGTTATTCAGATTATCTCTTATTGGATTAAAGTATATGCATGTTTTCAATGACCATTTTAGGGTTCCTGATCCCTCTTGCTTTCTGCAATTTTGTGTGTTACTATGTTTGATTTGATTTAGATGTTCTTGTGGGTATACCTCATCCCCTTTAACAGTCTTGTCTCAATCCTACGCCAAGTTGTAGAAGTGAATGTCTATTTGCAGGTCATAAGTTGTGCCTCATTCTCAGGCCCTCTTATGAAATATTTATGCAAGCCTATTCAGTAAGTTGTGACCTACTAGACCTGAGCTTTTCATTGATTTCATTCCTACATACTGAGATCCAAACCCTAGTTTCGGTGCATCACCTAGTAGGTAGTTTTCTTTCAAGTCATTTCCCTTACAAGCATTCCTTCTATCCCTTTCCCTACAAAAGTTTTACTTTCATGTCTAAAAGAAAATTAGGGTGATTATCCAAGAGGAACCAGCCGAGAACCTAGAGGTTTCATCTTAGTTAGCAAAGGTCCCACAACCTTGAGATGATTCCTATGTTATACTAAGTTATAAAGACCAAGAGAGCTTGAGACAAAGGTGCAGACTCAGTGTATAACAGTTACATTTGTTATACTCTTTATTAGGAGATTCTCAGCTATCTATAGAGTGATCATTTGTTGAAGTGATCTGAAGCCTAAATAGCATAGCAGTGAAGACCTTATCCACTAATCAAAAGCTTACTTGAAATATAGTAACCTATTTATAGGCAATACTCACCTGAGTCCTGTGGAGCTCGAAGCAGAAGGAGGATCTTATCCAATCCGCATCAATTAGGCTTTTCTTGCAAACTTGGAACCCTTTTAACTAAGAATCAAGCCTAAATTTTTGCCAAGTTTGATCCCACAAGAAAAATCCCTAACACCTCCCACTTGGACTAGAGGAAAAAATACATGTAGGGATTCCATAAGAATCTCCTAAATAAATAAATACAAGGAAAGATTAAATATTCTGACACTAATTAACAAATTTCCACCATACCATTCAGAGCACTTCCACCATACCAATCAACACACTTCTACCATACTAGTCAGAACACTTGCACCGTACCAATTACAAACTTCCATTGTACCAATGAACACACTTCTACCAAACCAGATAGCATAGTTCAACCATACCAGTAGCACACTTCCACTATACTAGTCAGCACACTTTCAAGGTGATAGTAACCACACTTCCACTATATAGTCACTACACTTTCACCATACCAGTAACCACACTTCCATTGTATGAACTCAATCCTCACATGTGGGGCTACACCCATATGACCTAGAAGGTGAAATGCCTTATTCACAATGATTATCTATTTTTTGATCTTTTACTAAATATTATAGAATGCAAATGCAAGAAAGGAACATACTCAAATGATGGACTCAATTTCCAAGAACTGAATATTTGTGTTGTTAGATTATAAAAATATTTATCAAATTACATCAAATATGTCTTGAATTGAAGACTTCACAAATTCATACTAATAGGTAGAATAGGGTGAGGAGTGACTGGACCACCAAAACTGCAAATGCCAGAATGGGGAAGATCTTGCACCTTTGAAATAGTGAACAACACTAAATGTTAACTAGAATTACAAACACACAAGAAAATAAAATCCATCATGATTACATATGGTGTCAGCCAATGCCTTATAAAGGCTTGCAAGAAGTTTTTGGAAAGGTACAATAGGCCGAGATAAAAAAAATTTATTCTTTAATTAATTTGGCCCCTTTTATTTTATAACTAAATTAATTCATTAGAGAAGTCCTTTATAACATTATATCTAAATTTTGAAAAAAAAATATATAAATATAAATATAAACTATGTTACAAATTCAACATTATGCTATAAATGTTTCAAATAAAAAGGTCAGACCCATGTTGGTCATTTTCTTTATAAATAGGTAGTACAATTCACCATAATGCAAATTTATGTTATCAAAATGCAATCAAATTAGTAGATGATTTTTTTAGAATTAATGTTAAAGTCTTTAAATGTAATCTTTGTGTGCAATTTAAATTAAATAATGCCTTGTCAACATAATAGCTATTAAGGGAGGAAAATGTGATTTCACATTTAGAAATGCAAATTTAACATTCCAAGGCTTAAAGTTGTGTTAATGGATCTTGCCTCCATTAACTCTACATTTGTAAACAAAAGTAGATTAATAAATTGGTAGATTTTTTATATTATGAGGATAAATGATGATGAGGATGTGATAAGATAAATTGAATTGTCAATTTATATGAGAATGAATTATGACAAGAATAAGATAAGATAAATTAAATTGTTAACTCGCATAGATATATATTTTATCTTCTACTAATTTACACATTTAAAAAATTTAATGACTATAATTCAAAAGATATAAGAAAAATAAATAGTATATATTTTTATCATTATAAATACATAATGAAAATTATAAAAATACATATAAAAAGTTAATCAAAATTAAATTTTCTTTGTCATGCAAAACATTATAAAAGAAAACCACTCTTGTCATCTTTCAAGACTAAAAGTGTGAAATTCAAATATTAACATCACATTTATTATAATTAAAAAATGAAAAACAAATAAAATTATAATTCCGTAAAGTTGTTGACCTTAATTAAATATCAAAGACATGACAAACAAATAAATATATACTTTCACCTTTATTATATAAAAAAATCATTATTTAGCACCACATTTATTGTACTTAAAAAAGACATGAAGTATAAAGTTAAGACTATTCACCCTCCTTGAACATCATTTTTGTTCACACAAAGAACGTTCATTAATAAATTTACAGCTTATTCTATGAAGAATGATAAATAACTATCTTGCCCGTTTAAGAAGAAGTAAAAGTAAATATATGTGAAATTCCAAATTGGAGGACTACAGAGGTATATAGAAACTCAAAATTCTCAAAATCAAAGATGGAGGTCATCGACAAAGAGATGCACACACAAGCATAGAAAGATCCAACAACCCATATGTTGTTTGTTATTTAGAACACCAGTTTATGATGGACGAGGTGTGATACGAGCTTCCAATGGATACTTCATCAACATGAGCAGACTTGAAATATCCTGAGTAATATCAGGAAGACTACCTTCCTTCGCAGGTCCCCACCGAAACGTTTTAAGCAAATTGGCGAGAGTGATGGGAACATACGCGTTAGCCACCTCCATTCCTGCGCACACCCGCCTCCCTGCTCCAAATGGAAGATATGACATTCTCACATTTTCCGACTCATTCTTCTCAAAAAATCTCTCAGGCCTGAACTCATCAGGCTCCTTCCAAACCTCAGGATCGTTGGACACGCTGTGAAGATTAAAAAGCACCATTGAATTTGCAGGTATGGTGGTACCCATCACCTTACACTCGTTCTCCGTCTGGTGAATCATCCCAAGTGGCGCAATCGACTCTTTTCTTAGGGTTTCCTTCACCACACTTTGCAAGTATGGAAGCTTCCTCAAATCCTCTAAACTCAACAACCCACCTTTTCCTTTCCCCGCCGCTTGGCTTATTTCTTCATAAGCCCTCTCTTGAATGTGAGGATTTGTTATCAGGTAAGCCAGAGCCCACTCTAAGGTCGTTGATGTGCTGTCTACTGCGAGAACGAACAGCTCATGCAAATTGAAAGCTATTTCTTCATCTGATAACTTTGACATGTATTCATCTGATTCTTCCTCCATGGACAGTAAACAATACAAGAAACTGCTGGGAGCACTTCGCTTAAAGTGTCCTCTATAACTTCGAGCAAATCGGATTAGGGGCAACATGAGATGCAGAATATCAGCTCGCAGAGACTTCCATTTTCTTTCTGTTCTGATTGATGAAGGAACAAAGAAGCGAGAAAGAGGAAATTGATCCAGAAATATATCTCCTCTTTTAGTCAGACTAATATCTTCAGCTATGCATTCTTCCAGCTTGGACAAGAAATTATCGTCTTGAAAGTCCAAGCGAAAGAATAAGGAGGCAATAAAACTCATTGCCATCATTTTCAATGCATGGAGGGGCCTCACCAAGCCATTCTTCTCATTCATCTCCATTTCTAATTTGGCGATGAGTTTATTCATACTTGCTTGGTGAGAAGAGCTCTGAAGTGCAACATGGGCGGGGCTGAGAACATTGTTGTGCAGAAGCCTTCTGAGCTTAATCCAGTGCTCGTTGTAGGGAGAACTAAATATAGTCCTGTAAGAGGCAGTGGTCAATTGCCTGGAGTAGAAAAGTGGCCGGCCAGAAAAATTGACGACCTGGTTAACCAGGGCCTCCCAGATTGGAGCTTGGCCGGTGACGACTATAATTGGCATTGGACCCATCCAGACTGTGATGACAAGACCGTATGTTTTGCCCATGTCTGTCATGGCGGAAAGAAGATTTTCACCCTTGTTCAGCTGATGCAAGTTGCCCAATAATGGCAGCCTTGGTGGAGATGGAGGCCATTTCTTCTCTTTAGTTGATGACAGCTTAAAAGCTAGAGCAACAAATGTAGAAATGATTGAAGCTGCAACAAGGAAAATAAAAGTCCCTTCTAGAGTGGGAGTACGAAGGAAATGGAGTGGTGGAAGATAATTCACAACAGCCGGCTGTGTTTCCTCCATCACAAATGAATGCACTACTTAGGGTGCTGCGATTGCCATTCCAATTCTTAAAAAGATTATATTAAACCAAAACCGAATAGTACAAAAACATAATCTTTAATAATCATTTTCTTAATTGCTCTTTAATAAAGAAATCATATATTAAAACCAATTAAGAACCCTGTCTCTCTCTCTCTGTTTCAAAAATTGATGAAATCATAGGAAGCGATTATCTCAATGGCTCACTAGACGTTACCCTCGACGGTTAAGACAATTTTATCGTCTATGTATTCAGAGTTGGTCGACGGCAAAGCAGAGACCACAAGAGATTTCTTGCTAAACAAAGTATATATCTCTTACATTCTTTACATTACTTTTCGATCGAGGAAGACGGCGAAAGAAGTTTGGATTTCGCAACATCAGATCAAGGTATCTGAGTTTATATCATAACACGGCTTGGCTTAAATTTTTTGATTGTTATATACAGTTGATTTTTTAGAGAATTTAATAAATTTTATTACATGTCCTTTATGGATTTTAGGTGAACATTTCAACGATTGCATATTAATTTTATCTCCAACGGGAGATTTGTACCAAGTCAAAAATGCATTCAGGATCTATAGAGTTAATGAGAATCTTAATCGAGCATTTGCTTGCTCATTGGCCTCAATATTTTTTCTTTTTATTATTCTAATAATGTGCCTTCAAAATTAGTTTTAATGGAATAGAGTCAAACATTTGAAGCTTTCTTCTAGTCCACAAAGATAGTCCATTGTTGGGAACTTGTTTCAAATGGGCCATGTTTCTGATTTACTTATGCAAAAATTTATTCAAAATAGTTTCTATTCACATTTGATTGGTATCAACAATCACTAAAGATGACCTCAAATGTGTAAGGAATTCTTGATGAAGCAAGACCATTTTTTGCTTCTCGATGAAAGAATATTGCCTCTAAACACTTCACACTTAGGAGCATTGGCATTGCTTTTTCTCCACATGGTCTACAATGGAAGGAAGTGAGAAAACAAAATTAATGAAGCTTTTGAGTATAAAGAAGATAGAATCTCTCAGACAGGCAAGAATTGAAGAAGTCCAATGCAAGGTTAAGGATGTATAAAGGGCATCTTTGGAAGGCAAAGGCAAGAACATGAGAAACCTCTTTGAGAATCCTGCAAGCAATGTTATTACTAGGATGGTATTGGGACAATAGAATTTTAGCCTTAAAGGTGTATGCTAGTACAAATGGTTCATTGATTATCAAGATTCCTAGCAATATGATAAGTTGGAATTTAAATCGTGCATTTTCTTCTCATTATGCATCTCTCTCTCTCTCTCTCTCTCTCTCTCTCTCTCTCTCTCTCTCTCTCTCTCTCTCTCTCTCTCATTTTCTTCTCATTATGCACATCTCTCTCTGTGTCTATTTATTCTAGGTCAAATGTTCTACTTGCTCCACTATTTTAATCATATAATATTTTTTTCTATTTTCATTTTTATATATTTATATATGATTTTCTAAACCCTTTTCTAGATTTTATATTTTTGAATAAAATTGTGCTTCTAAAATTTCTTTGTCTAGCATGAATTTTTAAAAATTCTTATTATTGGAAATGTAATTCCTTTAATCAAAAAATAACATGTCCTCTCATTATGGAGCATTTTAAAGTCACTAAGGAGAAAGGTAAGACTCCCAATATCTCATGTTTTAAAAGAACCCTTGAAACCATGTTGAGGAACGAACCATATTATATGCACTGGACAAATGATTTTGTCCCTTTCACCATTTAGTTTGGTCTAGAGTATCAATCTTTATAATTGAGCAATTTGACCGATAATATGAAATGAATAACATGTTGGAATAAATGACTTTTAATCACACAACATGAAAAACTAGTGTGTCACAGAATCAAATTTTTTTAGCGTAACTTCTTGTTACCCCAAATTTTAAAGTTTTTAGTCTCTTTCCTTTTTGAAATTCAAATTCCCCCATTTGGCTTAACTCTTTATTCTTGTTCATGTTACCCTTGCTAAACACCTGGTCAGTCTGACTTGCTAACCACCCACATTTAACTTTGACTCAACCAAAAGTTGGAAATTTTTTGACTTCATCGGCTGTATTAATGCCTTACTATCGAATGGTCAAGTGAAATCTCAAACTGCCTAATATCCATTATAGTTTGAGGTATTAAGTGATCCCTTGATCATCGACAATCCAACATTCACCACACAAACTCTTGATGGTCACCGAGATAAGATTACAATCAGACCTAGGTTTTTTTTGACTGAATATTTGATTCCTACTACCTGTCAACTCTCTAATTATAATGTGTGGCACATCTTTGAAGACTTAATATCTTCAAATCTCGGGCAAGTGCATCTCTTTAATGGTAAACATAATGAAGAGAATTTATTAAGGTGGAAACAAGATATTTAACAAATAAAAAGTTATTATTACCTACCACCGAAATTAAATGAGCTTAAAGTATGACTATAAAGAAACGTGGTGGAATCTTTTATCTTAATTTTCAATAGCTAAAGGATTTTTCTCAAGATGGGGCTTTCTGAAAATAATAAAATATGGATTGAAAAACCAATGTCTATTGTGCAAACTAACTTGAATTGGCTAGAAGTAAAACAAATTAATAACATGTCCTAGATACACTCGATCGTGCGGAAGGAGAAAACCAGCTATGTTGAAGATCACAAGGTAATGTTCATCTTCAAGGATTTGAAGAAGAGAGTGTTGAACTTTACAACCTTTTCATGGAACATGGGGGCTTCTCTTAGTGAACCAAAGTCATAAAACGTGTGTTCATGGCATACTAAAGAATCCCCCTATTTTTTAAAATATTACCCCAAAATCCCCTTTTTTCACCCCCTCCAATACCCCCCACACCCATTTTCCTATAGAAATCTCCGCCCCTCACCCTAAGAAAACCCCCTGCCCCCTATTTAGGCAGTACAGTTGCCCCCATTTTTTCCCATTTTAAACTCCCCAATATGAGCACATGTGGTATTGTATTGCCCCTTCAATGAAGGCCACGTGTCATGGAAATACGGCTCGAAGTGGACAAAGACCTTGCACCCAGAGTTGTTTGATTTTTTTGATTTAGAACGCATAGAATCTTTTATAATTAGTAGTAGTAGTAGTAGTGGTGGTCAATTTTAATGCGTTAAAACTATTTCGGTTCCAAGACCCTTTCTTGATACTAGTCACTTTCAAAGATCGTTATTTTAATGAATGTTCTCATTTCTATAAATATATAGGATTTTTAAAAAGTTAAAGGAGATGATGAAAAATGAATTAAAGAAAATAGCTCTGAAAATAAACTCAGCAATATGGCAATTTCTAGTAGAAAAATATATCAAATTTTGTGTCATTCTTTTAAGAATCTTCCGAAATGGAAAGATATATATCAAAATTGTGTGATTTCTATATTGTTTCTGTACTATGAATTAAAATTTGAGCTATGACAGTTTTTCTTATGGTGGTTCCCTATCTAATTTGGTTATAAATTCTTTCTCTTTAAAAAACAAATTGTTCTAGAGTGCTTATCCATTTGAGGTTAAAAATATCCACCCTTTTATTTTCAATGCACTATGTAATAGAATGAGCTTTGTATCATTTTATCTTTCCTTTATCTTATCTGTAAATTTCTTTTGTGTGTGTGTTACAGTTATGTATGGATGTTAGTTTTTTTTTCCCTACTTTCTAGTCAAAAGCATACCCCAGAAACCTAATTACGTCATAACAGGGAGTTTTACCTCTAAAATTTAGAGGAAGATCATCCATTCAATAGAGATCTCTCCAACTATTAGTTTCTAAGTTTCCTTCCATCTCAAGCATAACGAGTCATTTTTAAGGTTATTTTGGGAAGGAAAAATCTGCAACTAACAAATTTTTTATGACTCCTCTTGGGAAAGGAAAGACTAGTGTGCTCTCTTTATTCCTTCTAGAAATGAAGGCTGGAGACTTTGCTTGTTTAAAAGACCCCTAAAAAATGGTTCAATTATAAGCTAAGCAAGAAAATCAATCTTCACCTAGAAGGCGATCTATACTAACCTTCCAAGAAATATTAGTTGAAGATGATAAAGTACTCCATTCATTCTAGAATGCCTTTACATAAAGTATTTGTGAAGTTGGAAGGAAGAATTAATGTTTTTCTCAAGATCATAAATCTTTGATGTTGTTAAGGGGCATGCATGTTAGATAATATTTACTCAAAGATTTGGACAAAAGGATTCAAAAAATACAAACTTTCATAGAAAGATTAAAATTGTTAAAAGAGAAACCAAAAAGTGAAGGGATAGTGTCTTATAACTTCTATATTCTTAAAAAAAAAGATTCCATACTAACCTTGAATGAACCAATTCTATGCTGTGACATTAATCAACAACAAGGGAGATTTTTGCACCAAGCTGAAGGTAAAGAGCCCAAACGTTTCTCAGCATACATTCAAATGGGACATACTTAGTGACCACCTATTTCTTCAGGGAAGGAATTATTACCAAAGGAAAGAAAAAATCCATTCTTCCAAGTTGGTATCTAAAAGGGTCAGATGACGAATTGTGGTTGTTGCATCACAATTCTTCTAATTTAGTATCTAAAAGGGTCAGATGATGAATTGTGTTTTTGTTAAGGGGCATGCATTATGAGTTCCCAATCATTCAAATAATAATTAAAAAGTACAAATCATACTATTTCTATGCCCTATCTCTCTTCTGAGTTAGAAACCTCCACTTTTGAAATAGAAGATAATAATCAAGACTAGAAAGTGGAAGATTTTATTTTTGATGACACCAATTTTAGGCATAGATTATCTTAAAAAGGATCTATAAGTGTAATGGTTGTGGACAAGGTCATTCAATTAGATTATTTCATATCACAACTTGAATGCTTGTCTTTTAAATCTCTTGACCAAAGAGACAAGAAGAAGAAGGAACGATTCCTAGCAATATGATAAGTTGGAATTTAAATCTTGCATTTTCCTCTCATTATGCACATCTCTCTCTCTTGTTAATATGATTTAGAACAATAGAGAGGGGGGGTGAATCCATTGTTCTCAAGTCCTGATGTATAAAAAAACTTCAAAAACTTTTCTTTAAATTAGATCAAACAACCAAAACCAACTCGGTCATCACCGATTCAATAATAGAAACATATAACATTGCAGTCCACTACCCAGCAGTATCTAACTTGTAAAACATAGAAATGTTCAAACTAAAACATTCACACAAGTATTGACACTAGGATTTATAATGGAAACCCAATCTGGGAAAAACCACTTTGTAACATGCTACTATTATTTTCACTCTTCTGAAGTGAGCTCGATTAAAAGCCAACCCTGTCAAAGGTTACAATACACACTGTCAGGTGTGACCCAATTAAAGGATTTCAATCACCCTATTAAAAGTGAGCCTTGTTATAGGACTTTCATACACTCAATTAGAATGCAACCTTTTTCAAAGGGTTTAAACATATGACTGTTAGGTCAACCTCTGTTAAAAGGATTTTGACTGTTACAATGGTTAGAAAGTAGTAGTAATATTGATATGAAAAATATACAACTCACTTTGCAAATATCAAATCCAATTCGGTACACAAATGCTGGTTTACTGACTTTTTAACTTTTCCATCTCCATCTCTGATATGCTCGGAACTTTTCTTCAAGCAATCACCACACTTTTCCTTCATCCTTTTCTACTTATTCAGTCAATAAAATCTACTGATCTTCTAGCATCTTCTTCACCCATGCATATGCTATGACCTAATGCTTAGGTTCCCTTAATACTTTCTCAATTAGGTTAACTTATCTTTTGCCACTCAATCTCCTTCGTAGATCTTAGGGTTAGGTCAGATTCATTGAATCTACCCACTTTATGTTCTTTGGCTCCTTTTCTAGAATCATCTCAAATCTCATAAAAATTTACAATAAAATGTTTTACAGTGCATTAAATGCTTTCAAACAATCAATAAATAAAGTCAACACATTTTACATAATCTAAGAATTCAACAATGTCGGCTCCAAATCTGAATTCTCTTCAAATATAAAAATGCTGATGCTTGGTCAATACTATGATCAACTACTCGCTCTTCATGTAGAAAGCTCGGTCATTACTAAAACTATTTCCTCGGCATACACGGTCTCCCTCGGCAATTAATTGATGTTCGGTCGACACTGGAATTTTTCTCAGCATACACTGACTCGGTCGACACTAACATTACTCGGCTTAAACATGATTTCTCCATTTTTGCTCGATTAAGCCTACTAGTTTAGTCTTCAATCTTACTAAGATAAACAATACATTATCTCATCATTGTACAACATAGTGAAGTACACTTTGCAGTATCAAGATAACTCAAGCTTTCCCTAGGTGCTATTTTTACCAATCTTTCTATCCCTTCTTCACAACAATACAATAGATATAGTACTTTCCTATGTAGCAACAGTCTTACTAGTTAAGGTTTGACATCAATGACAATACAACAATTGTTTCAATTGTCATTTCCAACAATCTCCCTCTTTGGCATTGATGGAAACACCATATGATATCACCTAAATAACACATGGATTACCAACCAATCCAAAAATTTATATGTCCATCATAGAAAATTTGTAATATCCTTAGCTTCATTCTAATTCAAAATCTGTAAACCTCACTTCTGTGACCGTCAGAAGTATCTGGATCTCCCTCTATCCTAATCTTTCAATTTAGTTGATCATCTCCCTTACTTTCACTTTCAGTGTCATGTGTTTTTGTATCATCTCAGATCATCTCCCTCTTTGACAAAAATGCCAAAGCAGTAACAAAAAAACTTACATCCAATAGATGTAGATAGTATCTGTACAGCTCAATGTTTCTCCCTCTGTCTTTTATTTTCTTCACAACTCTAGGCCAGTCCTAAAGTGTGACAATCTTCTGCATCAATTTGTCAAATGTTCTGCTGTAGCATATTTGATGTAGTGCTCTTAGCTTGACTAGGTAGCCTCAGTTAGGGGAAGGACCCCTAATTGACTTCTCAGATACTCATGAGCTTCTTTAGGTAAAGCTTTAGTGAATATGTATGCTAATTGTTCTTTTGTATTCACATATTCCATTCGAACTTCCTTATCTTGTGCCAATTCTCTCAAATAGTGATACTTTATTGCTATATGCTTGGTCTTAGTGTGCATCAATGGATTTTTAGAAATGTTGATATCACTTGTGTTGTCACAAAAGATAACAACAGGTTCAGTGATTTCTTCTTTCATGCCTACCAACAATTGTTTTATCCATACCAAATTTGAACAGTTTACTATAGTAAAAACATACTCAGCTTCGGTAATAGATTGGGAAATGCAATTTTGTTTCTTGCTCATCCAGGAAACTAATATCTATCCAAGAAAGAAAGCTCTACCACTAGTGCTCTTCATGTCATCTACATTTCCTACCCAATCATCATCTATATAAACTCTTAGTTCAAATTTGTCATTCTTTTTATAATATAGCCCATAATCAACAGTTCCTTTCAAGTATCTCATAATTCTTTTCACTACCATCATGCGTGTTTCCTTAGGATTGGTAGAGAATCTTGCCACAATCCCAATAGCTAGTGTAATATCTGGTCTACTATGTATAGCATATTGCAATTTTCCAATCATGGATATGTACAAAGTTTGGTTCACTTCTGCAGCATCATCATTCTTAGATAACTTTTTGTCCAGTAACCATAGGAGTACTCACTGGTCTAGCATCTTCCATCCAAAAAGTTTTTAGTATTTCATTAACATACTTAGAATGTGTAATGAAAATACCTTTCTTCATCTAATATACTTGTAAACCAACAAAGAATTTAATCTCTCCAAACATGCTCATTTCAAATTTAGTTTGCATTTCATTTGAGAATCTTTTACACAATGCATCTTGTCCACCAAAAATAATGTCATCAACAAAAATTTTGGCCAACAGGATACCTTTACCTTCTTCATCTTTCATGTACAGATTGCTTGTGTCATTTGTTCTTGAGAATCCAAACTATATCAAATAGTTATGCAACCTCTTATACCATGCTCTGGGAGCTTGTTTTAATCCATATAGGGCTTTGTTCATTTTTCATACCATGTGTCTTCTATTTGGATCAATAAAACCTTCTAGCTATTCTATGTAAACTTCTTCTTCTAGTATACCATTTAAAAATGCAGACTTGACATCCATTTGATATACCTTGAAATCTTTATAAGCAGCATATGCAAGAAGAGTTCTTACTCCTTCCAATCTAGCTATAGGGGCAAATGTCTCCCCATAATCAATTCCTTCTTCTTGTGCATAGCCTCTGCATACTAGCCTAGCTTTGTTCCTAGTGATTTCACCTTTTTCATTCAACTTATTTCGGAACACCCACTTTGTTCCTATAACATTTTTGTCTTCAAGTCTCGGCACCAGAGTCCAAGTATCATTCTTCTCAATCTGGTCAATTTCTTCATTCATTGCTTGTATCCAGTCTTATTCTCTAATGCCTCTCTAGTTGACTTAGGTTCAAACTCACACAGTAAAAATGTTGGATCTTTTGGCTTACTTCTTGTCTGAATTCCAATATGTTTGTCTCTAATTGTCTGTTCAGGCTTGTGATGTCTTAGTATATACTTTTCCAAAATAGGTTCAGCACTTCTCTCCTCTATTTCATCAGGTTCCCCAACAATATTGTCAGATTTAGATTTTGAATGCTTTGCAACCTCTTCCTAATACTCGGTAGCATTATCTTGTAGCTCGACATGTTCTTGTTCTTTCTCAGCACTGTTTTCCTGATACTCAACAACCTCTTCCTGTTGCTCGGTATTGCTTTCTCGAGACTCAGCATCAGGTGAAAATCTGTTACTTGCCTCTTCTATTTATTTAATGTACACAAAAGATCTATAATCTTTTGGTTCTCTTTTGTTGTCAGCTTCATTTATTTCTGCATACTCATCAATTTTGACATTCACACTTTACACAATTTTGTTAATGTTAGAGTTCAAACACTTATAAGCTTTAGTTTTTGTGGAGTACCCTAGGAATATGCCTTCATCACTTTTAGCATTGAAATTTCCATTCCTATTGTCTTTTAATATGTAACACTTGCTTCCAAATATTCTAAAGTATTTAGCACTTGGTGCATGTCCATACCATAATTCATAGGGTGTCAGATTTGTACCTTTCTTGTCTGTACCTAGTTAAGAGTGTAGACAATTGTACTTATAGCTTCTTTCCAATATTTTTGTGCCACATTCTTTTCGATCAACAATGTCCTTGCACAATCCAAGATAGATCTATTTCTTCTTTCTGCTATACCATTCTGTGGAGGTGTCCTAGGTGCAGACATTTGTCTTTTGATTCCTCTATCATTGCAAAATAGATTGAATTCATTTGATGTAAATTGTCCACCTCGGTCAGATCTAAGACATTTCAAGTTCCTACCTGTCTCCTTCTCAACCTTAGCCAAATACCACTTAAAGAATTGAAAAACTTGTCAGATTTTTCTTTTAGAAACATTACATACATCATCCTGGTATGATCATCAACAAACAAGATACAATATCTAGCACCATAGAAACTTTGTACACCCATAGGTCCAAAAAGGTCAATATGAACCAAATCTAAAATGTTTTTAGAAGTAAAGGATTTTCTCTTGAAACTTGACTTAGTCATTTTTCCTAACTGCCAACATTCCTTGCACATTACATTCTTAGGTTTCTTCAATCTAGGTAGACCTCTTACTTTGTTCTTCTTACTTATCTCTACCAAATTGTCAAAATTAACATGACATAGCCTCTTATGCCATAACCAAATGTCATCAAGTTGTGCAACCATACATATTTCTTCAAATAGGTCAAGATAGAACAAATTACCTCTAGTTTGTTCTCCACTTCTGATCAGTTCACTAGTAGCATCAAATATCTTAGCTTTCTTGTGATGAAATTCCACTCGGTAACTAGTGCTATTGAGCTGAGCAACACTTAGCAAATTATAATTCAAACCTTCAACCCAATATGCATTTTCACAAGATATCTTATCATTCAGTTTAATCAAACCTTTTCCTCTAACAGGACATGATGCATCATTACCAAATTTTACACTTTTACCTCTATAATGATGTAAGGTCTCAAACTTACTCTTGTCACCAGTCATGTGATGTGAACAACCACTATCAATAATCCATTTATCATTCTTGTTCACATAGGAAATCAATGTAGTTTTCTCATCCTCATCAAATTCATCTTTTATTGCAACATAGACTACCTCAATTTCAAATTCATCACTATCAGTGTCAGCTTCTTCTTCAGCAATGTAGCAAGATTTCTTACCTTTTCCTTTGTAGTCTTCGTACCTTCGGTAGCTTTTATCATCTCTTCTATCTTTGTGTTTTCTATTTCTTTCTTCATATTTATCATTCCTCTCAAGACATCTAGCAGCTATATGACCAACTTTATTTACATGCAAAACATATAATAGGGAGTTTACCTTTATATCTTCCTTTTCCTCTTCTCAGTCTTCTAGCCATAAGAGCTTCTAGATTTTCAAGTTCTTCATCAGAAGTGTCACTATCACCTTCACTTCACTTTCACTTTCACTTTCACTTTCACTTATGCATCTTTCTTTTTCCTTCTTAGGCTTGTTCAAAACTAATTGTGACTTAAAAGCAGTTTCAACATTACCAATACTACCAATAATGAAGTTATCATAGTTAGAGAGTTCAAAAGCAGTCATCTTACCAACCAAACCTTCCAAAGTAAACACATTAGAAAAGTTACATCTAGATTCCTGAATAGCTGAGATCTTAATAGCATATATAGGACACAACATTCTTAGTACTTTTCCAATGATAGTTTCTTCATCAATAATTATATTTTCTCCTCTAATAGCATTCACAACTTCTTTTATTCTACCACTATGTTGTGCAATGTTTTCACCTTCTTGCATTCTCATCTCATCAAACTTACCTCTGAGACTCTCAGCTTTAGCTTTCAGTACATATAAATCACCACCATAGATCTTTGCAAGAGTGTCCCACATCTCCTTAGCAGTTGTACAATCTTTAATGTTCTCAAATTCTGGATAGCTTAGGGAAGATGCAATTTCTAGCATTGCCTAATTATGTTCTTTCTTAGCTCTCATTTCCTCAGTAGTCAAAGGTACAGTAGTGATGCAGGAGCATCCTAGGTGTAAGAGCAATCTTGCATCACCCAAAAATATTTCTATTTTTGTAATCAATAAGGGCTATCTTGTGTAGAGCTGCTATTTATGGAAACTTGCTATTTTTAGCAAGTTAGTCATCCGATCTTGAAATGTTCTAATTTCTTCCCTGGAGCTTCATTTTGGTCATATCAGCCTGCCAATAAAGTTTCATTGACAAATCAAGTCTGGTTTTGAAGATATTGAAAATTTTCAGTTTTGGAAGTAGGGTACAAAAACTTTGAACTCAATTTTGAAGGCTTTAGAGGCCTCGGATGAGGTCAAATTTTGGGCTGAATGAAGCTTGCTTGATTCAAGTGTTGTAGAGCTCCTCGCACCCTTTTTGAAATGGGGTTATAATAGTCAATCGGGTCAACAGGTGATGACTTATGGTCTCTAGAAGTTGGGTCACTTGAAATGGTAGAAAATAATTTTCCTTTAAAATTTTTGTTCGGGTTTCAAAAGTTATTTTGAGTCGACTTTGATGTAATAAATTGAAAAATAAAATAATTCTAAGTTTGGTCGGCCCTATGGGCGAAATTTTTGGAACCTTCTCAAGCGGTGGAAATTGCCTATATAAAGAAGGCCCGTAGTGTTGTCTTAGGCAGTTCAGAATAGTTCTGGGTAGTAGATCTAGGTATTGATTCGAGGCTTTGTCCTACAAAATATTGTAAGGGGATGCCCATGTGGCTTTGCATATTGTAATTTTGAAAGTTTGTAATTCCACATTTGTGGAGATAATAAGAAGCCAATTTTTTGTTCTTGCATATTGTTGTTGTTGTTTCTCTGTTTCTATTATGTGTTTGTGGTATTAAGGGGGAGCACCCTTCATCAAGTGGTATCAGAGTAGGAGTTCTTAAGTGTGTAAATAGATCGTCGATTGTGAGACAGTTTGCACTAGGACTGTCGGTTAGTGTTTCTATGTAAATAGATCACCGATTGTGAGGCAGTTTGCACTAGGACCGTGGGTTAGGGTTTCTGTGTAAACAGACTACCGACTGTGAGGTAGTTTGCACCAGGACCATGGTTAGGGTTTTAGTGAGAAGCGTGAAAATGCCTCCATGAAGGGAACGTGGCGGAAGAGTTGGTGTTGTAACACCTGAGGTTAGGGCACTGCAGAGACAAGTGTAAGCATTGCAAGAGGAGATTCACAGAGGAATGAATCTTAATGTCAGAGATGAAAGCGAGGATGAAGCCAAAGAAGAAGATCAAGAAGGAGAAGTCAAAGTTGTGAACCCAGAGGAAGAAAGACTTTTTCGGGCCATTTCCAAGATCAAAAAAAGATCTAAGATTGAGGTTCCTACATTTTTAGGAAATCTTAACCCAGAAGAATTGATTGACTGGATCAATGAATGTGAAGAATATTTTGAGTATGAAGATATTGAGGATCCTGATCGGGTCAAGTTTACAAAGGCCAGACTAAAAGGTCATGCAAAGATCTGGTGGCAAGAGATTCAATTGGAGCAAAATAGAAGAGGGAAAGATAAAATCACAAGATGGGATTGAATGGTGGATAAATTGAAGTGGTAGTTCATTCCTGTTGATTATGAGCTTGACCTACTAAGGAAAATGCAAAGTTTGAATCAAGAAGGAAGATTTGTTCAGGAGTATATAGAGGAGTTCTATCGAATCCTCATTAGAACAGGCCATGCAGAAGCTGACAAGGAGAAAGTTTCCCGTTACCTTAATGGGTTGAGGCCGAGCATTCAGGAGGAGCTGAATCTGGATCGAATGAATAGTATTGAAGAGGCATACCAGTTCACCCTAAGAGTAGAGGAAAAGATGAACAAGAAGTTTGAGAGAAGAAAAAGTGGAAGAGGTTGTGATGGAAGATCTGGTGGACAGTCATATAAAGATTGAAATGAAGATTCAAAAAAGCAGCATGAGGCCAGTAATAGTCAGAATCAGAGAGGAGATAATTTCAATCATTTCCAAGATTAGAATAGTAGAGATCAGAAGGGAAGAGGAAGAGGACAAGGTTCACGAAGAGGAGGCTTCCATGGAACATGTTTTCACTATGGAGAAGAAGGTCATAGGGCATTTAAATATCCTCAACGCCAAGGAAGGACAGATAGGAGGAATGGAGGCCAAGTGAGAGTTACATATGTAGATGAAGATGCCAGATCATCACATTTTGAAGATGCTAAAAGAGGAGAAATGTTGATTAACAAAGAGTCCTGTTGAGTGGTGAAAATGTACCTGAGCAAAGAAGGAGCTTGTTTCACACCAGGTGCAAGTGTGAGGGTAAGTGTTGTGATGTGATTATTGATAGTGGTAGTACTAATAATTTGGTGTCAGAAGAAATGGTGACAAATTTGAAGCTCAAGAGGTAGAAACATCCGCATCCATATCAGGTTGCCTAGGTGCAGGATGACCACAAGGTCATGGTTAGTGAACAATGCCTAGTAAAGTTCAAGATCGGCAGGTATCATGATGAGGTACTATGTGATATCATATCTATGGATGCATGTCATATGTTGTTGGGTAGACCTTGACAGTTTGATAGATGTGTTGTACATGATGGTCGTGCGAATACCTATTCCCTGACAAAGGATGGAGTGTGACATAAGCTAAAACCATTGAAGGAAACAGAAGAAAAGGTATGTGGTAATGCAAGAATAACTTTTGTTGATAGAGGAAATTTCTCAAATGGTATGAGGCATGAGCATATGTGTTTTACCTTAATTCTAAAGGCAAGGAAAGAGGAAGTAGAAGATGTACCTATAGAAGTTGCAAAATTATTGAATGAGTTTCAAGATATTGTGCTCGATAATGTGCCTGAAGGATTACCACCAGTAAGAAAGATCAGTCATCAGATGGAATTGATTCTAGGAGCCAATTTGCCAAACAAGGCAGCAAACAGAATGACACTAGTAGACAGTGAAGAGTGGAAGATAGATTTGAAGTTTAGTTCATCACATCATCAACAGATTGTATATGGAAGTAGTCCCAGAAATGCATCTGAGTTGAGAAAGATAGATAAAGGAGAAATAAGTAGTGTTGAAGCTGAGGATTTTGCAGAACACTTGAAGAACATCCATGAGGAGGTGATGAAGCATATTACCAAAATGAATACACAATATAAGGCTAAGGTAGATGAAAGGAGGCATAAGGAATTTTAGGTTGGGGATGAAGTCATGGTTCATTTACAGAAGGAAAGATTTCCAGTTGGTACATATAACAAGCTGAAAATGAAGAAGTTTGGGCCATGTAAGATACTGAAGAAGCATGATTCAGAAAATGTATATGAGGTTGAGTTGCCTACTGAGCTGAATATTTCACCAGTATTTAATGTTTCAGATCTGACAGAGAATCATGAAGGAGGTGTTGAAGATGAGATCACAACAGCACAGTGGAGTATTCCAACAACCAGTTTAGATATCAAGGAGATTGAAGACATACTGGATAGTCATTTTGGTAGAAGCATAAGGAATGGGACATATGAAGAGTATTTGGTCAAATGGAAAGGATGACCTATTGAAGATTCATCATGGCTGACAAAGGAGGAGGTTAACCATCTTGGTTTTCCTCTTCACACCTGAGTCGTGATAGGGTCACTTCTCAAATTACCCTGGGTGTCTGATGCAGGAGCATCCTGGGTGTAAGAGCAATCTTGCATCACCCAAAAATATTTCTATTTTTGTATTCAATAAGGGTTATCTTGTGTAGAGATAATATTTATGGAAACTTTCTATTTTTAGCAATTTGGTCATCCGATCTCGGAATGTTCTAATTTCTTCCCTGGAGATTCATTTTGGTCATATCAGCCTACCAGTAAAGTTTCATTAACAGATCAAGTCTGGTTTTGAAGATATTGAAAATTTTTGGTTTTGGAAGCAGGGTACAGAAACTTTGAACTCATTTTTGAAGGCTTTAGAGGCCCCGGATGAGGTCAAATTTTGGGTTGAATGAAGCTTGCTTGATTCAAGCATTGTAGAGCTCCTCGCGCCCTTTCTGAAATTGGGTTATAATAGTCAATTGGGTCAACGGGCGATGACTTCTGGTCTCCAAAAGTTGGGTCACTTGAAATGTAATAAATTGAAAAATAAAATAATTCTAAGTTTGGTCGGCCCTATGGGCTAAATTTCTGGAACCTTCTCGGGCAGTGGAAATTGCCTATATAAAGAAGGCCCGTAGTGTTGTCTTAGGCAGTTCAGAATAGTTTTGGGTAGTAGATCTAGGTATTGATTCTAGGCTTTTTCCAACAAAATATTGTAAGGGGATGTCCATGTGGCTTTGCATATTGTAATTCTAAAATTTTGTAATTCCACATTTGTGGAGATAATAAGAAGCCAATTTTCTATTCTTGCATATTTTTGTTGTTGTTTCTCTATTTCTATTATGTGTTTTTGGTATTAAGGGGGAGCACCCTTCATCAAATAGGTGAGACATTGTCATTCTCAATGTAGTACTTTGCAGAATCACCAATACCAGCAAGATGCAGCTTCATCAAGTTTTTCCATGCAGGGAAGTTTTCCTTATTCAACTTCGGTACCTCC
>BSBK01008515.1:230000-272500 GCA_027943335.1 Chamaecyparis obtusa
ACTATGCTCTTAAGTGGCAATGAAAAATCAGCAAATTAGGGTTAGTCAACGTGACGTGAAAATTTCAACTAGCTATGAACCTAATATCAAAAATTTGTAAGAATAGAATCTATAGAAAATTGAATTTAGTTTCTTAACTACTAGGCCTTTTTTGATAAAAAGTTAGTATGATTGGTGAAAAGTATAGATTTCAATGCAGCAGTACAAAAATTTCTAGAAAAAAATAAGACTGACCACCTTAATCATAATCAAATGATAATATTTTATTATAAGATTTTATATATAAGTAGTAGACTCATGCCCCGATGTGACACATATTTATTTGTAATTTTTTTCCAAAAAAATAATTAATTATGAATTTTCTGCTACAACATTTTAGGAATAAAAAATCTCCCATGTCTGACCACCTTAACTCATTCAAAACTTTACAAAATTCAAAAAAAAAAAAATTCCTTATAGTAGGCGAAGCATAGAATGTGACGCATTTTTCAGATTTCAAAAATGGTATACCGTCTGAAAGTTATAGTCATTTTTCAATCAGTATATAAATCAGTACTTTAGAGGTAGCTCAATTAGAAAATAACTAATAATTACTTACCAAATTCAAAATTTGACAACAATTATATCGATAGAAAGCTGATAATCTCCTTAAGATACCCTTTTCATTTTATCAAATTCGGGTGAAAAAAAAGTTGTCAACTACATTGTCAAAGTTTGGAACTCAGAGAAATAGGGGAAAAATGCATATTTGAGACATTTCAATAGTTGACCATGTATGTTTGGTGCACAAAGCAATACCGACCCTAATCGGGTACCCGATATTTTTGGGACCCAAATATGATGCCATAATTTTGAATTTTCACTTTCCCTCCACTTTATCACTCCCATTTCTCCATCCTTCATACGATATATTATATATAAAAAACTATATATTAGAATTATATATTAGATTATATATTATATATAATATTATATATTAAATATTATATAATATACATTTTACATTTTAAATATTATTTAATATATATTAATATTAAATGTTACATTATATATCATATATTATATATTATTTTATATGTATAATATATTAATATGTATTTTATGACTATGTACGAAAGGTTGGAAGATTGCAGAAAAATCATGGATGGCCATTGAAAGAAGCAAAGGAAATTAATCAGCCATTTAAAAAATTCATGGGTGGCCATTAAGGAAGAGAGAGACTAAGAAGGTGGCGGGGGCTGAGAGAGGAAGAGAGAGAGTAAGAAGGAGAGAGAGAGAGAGAGAGAGAGAGAGAGAGAGAGAGAGAGAGAGAGAGAGAGAGAGAGAGAGAGAGAGAAGGGGAAGGGGAGAGAGTAGGGGAGAGAGAGAGAGAGAGAGAGAGAGAGAGAGAGAGAGAGAGAGAGAGAGAGAGAGAGAAGGGGAAGGATAACCAATTCATTACAATATTAATCAGTAAGGAGCAAGGAAAAATTAAATAATATCATAGCAGGCATTAGAAATCCAAATTCTAATCAGGAGTTTTAAGCAAAGTGAGTAAGGTCTTGGATAGGGACATTACAGATCCACACATTATTTAGTAGATACCTCCAAGAACCCACATACACAAGAGTAGGTTTGAAGTAAGACTAAGATTGTTTATCGGTTCAAAAATATTACTATGTTGTACTTTTGATTAATATCCAATGATTGGATGTGAAATTCAGAAATTTGATTATATTGCCACTGGTTCTATTTCAAATTCTGGAAAAAATGGATATTTGACATATGTTCATAAATTTCAGTCAACACCATTTTAAAATAACACATCAGTCTATTTTTACACATTGAGAATATCATCCTTAGGAATTGAACTAAAATTGACATAGGTCATAGGAAATAAATGCCCCAACTATTTGGTGTCTTCTGCATTTTGATTTTCTTATTACAATCAGGAGAAGAATATTACTCTCCAAATGGTTTTGGACAGTAACGTTTGTACTTCCTCTTCACAAATATATTTTTTCCCTCATCTTGTTTCCTATTGATACTAACAAAGTGAATCTGGGCATTTCTGCCATGTAATGGGAGAAAAATGGTTTCCTAATTTATTGATATGTGTCTAAATAACACATGCAAGAACCTTTTCTTTGGTATTGCTCACTAACGCTTTAGAACTGAAAATGTTTACAAAAACTAGCATGTACTTGCATCAAGACATTATATATTACAGGAATCCCACATAGACGCAGCTAGCAAACCACTCAAAAAGTAGTAACTGATAGCAAGTGGGATAATGCAAATGCTTTAATAAACTACTATCTTCTTTACTCAAGCAACATCTGGTTCATCTACTCGAATGGGGCATGTTTGGGAATAGACAATCTCCATTTAAAATCAAGTCTCTGGAAGTAGTTTTATTTGTCAGTGGAGGAGATACACCCATTGGATCTACAATTTAACTTTATGCTCACTGGAATTTCCATTTCTCTTCAATTGGGATACTCTTAAAAAAATTGCATCTACCCTTTTACCAATTTGGGAAATCAATGGGTCTATTTGTGGACCTTGAAGGAGTTGGTCACCTAAACGAGAACCTTGAGATGAATCAGGAACTTCTCTATGAAAGAGATCAGTACCTTGAGAAGCTCTCCACTTGTCAGTTGAATTAAAACCTTGGACCATAGATGGCTTCCCTTTGTTGTAAAATGAGGAGTGAGACTACCTTGCCAAAGGTGGCAATGAATTTACATTTGAGGGATAATGCCCAATATGAGTAACCTGGTTTCCCAAGTCCTATAAATTCAAGGCCATTGATGAATAGGCATTTCTAATAGAAATATTTTTGGTGCTAGAATGAAGTGCATGACCAAATTCTTTGTCTGCTAATGAACCAATTTGAGGCTTCATTTCACATTGCTCTATGGATAATTCCACAACACTTGTTACTTCTCTATCTAAATTTTTTATGTCAGTGTACATGTGCACTGAAGAGCTTCTATCACTACTTGAGCTACTACCAGATGGTGAGTACTCATCATCATCATCATTTGAAATAGGCTCACACACATATCTTACTTCTTTCCTTTGCTACTTTCCTCTTCCTAGCTCTTCCTCCTTATCTATAATTTATATCATGGGTCCAAGAAGCTCTTCCCACTCTTTCCCATTAATATGCAAATATTTTTGTCCATAACAATATTTTCTACATTTATTATGATATTGATCTGATTTAATGCACCATCGCTATTTGATCCATACTTCCCTTTCATTTTACTTGCTTTTCTCCTTTTGCATGTCATAGGCCAGAATTTGATAGTGGGTATGACCTTGGTACTACTAGCGTTAATGATAAATTTTACCTTTTAGCTATAAATTTTTTGTCATTTTTCCTGTATGATTCTTTTGTATATGAATTGTTTATATTCTCTAGGAAACTTTTCATTTTTTCCTATAAGATGTCTTTGTATACAAATTATGGAGAATCTCTATTAAAGAGTAGGTAAGGATGGCTAAGTTGAGTGCAATAGAGAGGGAGATGACTAAATTGAGACAATAGAGGCAGAGAGAAATAATGACAAAAAAAATTTAGGCCTTGCAAAAATATGGAAATTATAATCTTCCTCCCAGAGTAGACATTAATGAAGTTCTTCATGCCTTAGCAGAGGAAGCCGATTGGATTGTTGAAGCTGACGGTACTACATACAGAAATCCGGTATGTATTTTTGGCCTAATTTTTATTTTTCATTTCTTCTAGGTCTTTAAAGGGGTTTGGCTAAATCTTTGTATTAAATGTTAAGGAATGCATGAAAATAATATGATTCTAAGCACAAGCATGAGTCCCTATAGGGGCATAGTTGTTCTTTTTACAGGCACCGTAAACCCTAGCTACGCAGAAATGGAGGCTTTGAAGAATAGTTCACACTTGGAATCCTCAAGTGTGTCCTAGGGGTCCGAGTACACCTTATCATGCATTAGGACCCCTAGGAAATCCTCATGACCCCTTTTGACACATTAGAATGCCCAAGTGTGTCCTAAGGGGTCCTACGACGCCTTTGAACACACTTGAGTGTTCCAATGTGTCAAAAGGGGTCATGGGGACTTCCTAGGGGTCCTAGTATGCCTTATCACATGTTAGGACCACTAGGAAGTCCCAAAAACCCCTTTTGACACATTGGAAAGGTCAAGTGTGTCCTAAGGGAACCTTCAAACCCTTCAGACAAACTTGAGTGTTCAAATGTGTCAAAAGGGGTCATGGGGAATTCCTAGGGGATCTAGTATACCTTATCACATGTTAGGACCCCTAGGAAGTCCCCACGACCCCTTTGGACACATTGGAACCCTCAAGTGTGTCCTAAGGGGTCCTACAATGCCTTCAAACACACTTGAGCATTCAAATGTGTCAAAAGGGATCATGGGGACTTCCTACGGGTCCTAGTACACCTTATCTCACGGTAGGACCCCTAGGAAGTCCCCATGACCCATTTTGACACATTGGAACACTCAAATGTGTCATAAGAGGTCCTAAGACCCCTTCAAACACACTTGAGCATTCAAATGTGTCAAAAGGGGTCATGGGGACTTCCTAGGGGTCCTAGAACACCTTATCTAGCCTTCGGACCCCTAAGAAAATGTTTACAAAAAATGACATGTACTTGCATGAGGACATTATATATTACAGAAATCCCACATAGAAGTAGCTAGCAAGCCACTCAAAAAGTAGTAACTGATAGCAAGTGGGATAATGTAGATGCTTTAATAAACCACTATCTTCTTTACTCAAGCAACATCTGGTTCATCTGCTCGACTGGGGCATGTTTGGGAACAAACAGTCTCCATTTAAACTCAAGTCTCTAGAAATGCAGTTATATTTTTTAGTGGAGAAGATACACCCATTGGATCTACAATAACTTTATGATCACTAGAATTTCCATTTCTCTTCATTTGGGATACTCTTTCAAAAATTGTCTACCCTTTTACAAATTTGGGAAATCACTGGGTCTACTTGTGGACCTCGAAGGAGTTGGTCACCTAAATGAGAACCTTGAGATTAATCAGGAACTTCTCTATGAAAGAGATGAGTACCTTGAGAAGCTCTCCATTTGTCAGCTAAATTAAAACCTTGGACCATAGATGGCTGCCTTTTTTTGTAAAATGAGGAGTGAGACTGCATTGCCAAAGGTGGCAATGAACTTATATTTGAGGGATATTTCCCAACATGAGTAACCTAGTTTCCCAAGTCCTATAAATGCAAGGCCATTGACAAATAGGCATTTATAATAGAAATATTTTTGGTACTGGAAGAGGAGAGAAAGACCTCCTAGGGATCATGGGGACTTCCTATGGGTCCTAGTATGCCTTATCATGCATTAGGGTCCCTAGGAAGTTCCCATGACCCCTTTTGACATATTGGAATGATCAAGTATGTCTTAAGGGGTCTTGGGACCCCTTTGGACACACTTGAGCATTCAAATGTGTCAAAAGGGGTCCTGGAGACTTCCTAGGGGTCCTAGTACACCTTATCACATGTAAGGACCCCTAGGAAGTCCCCATGACCCCTTTTGACACATTGGAATGCTCAAGTGTATCTTAAGGGGTCCTAGGACCCCTTCAAACACACTTGAGCATTAAAATGTGTCAAAATGGGTCATGGAGACTCCATAGGTGTCCTAGTATGCCTTATCATGCATTAGAACCCCTAGGAAGTCCGCATGACTCCTTTTGACACAATGGAATGCTCAAGTGTGTCTTAAGGGGTCCTAGCACCCCTTCAGACATGCTTGAGCATTCAAATGTGTCAAAAGGGGTAATGGGGACTCCCTAGGTTTCCTAGTATGCCTTATCATGTGTTAGGACCCATAGGAAGTCCCCATGACCCCTTTTGACATATTGGAATGCTCAAGTGTGTCTTAAGGAGTCCTAGGACCCCTTCAGACACACTTGAGTGTTCAAATGTGTCAAAAAGGGTCATGGGGACTCCCTAGGTGTCTTAGTATGCCTTATCATGCATTAGAACCCCTAGGAAATCCCCATGACCCCTATTGAAGGGAATGCTCAAGTGTGTCTTAAGAGGTCCTAGAACCCATTCAGACACACTTGAGCATTCAAATGTCTCAAAAGGGATCATGGGGACTCCCTAGGGGTCCTAGTACACCTTATCATGCATTAGGACCCCTAGGAAGTCCCCATGACCCCTTTTGACACATTGGAATACTCAAGTGTGTCTTAAGGGGTCCTAGGACCACTTCGGACACACTTGAGCATCAAAATGTGTTAAAAGGGGTCATGGGGACTCCTTAGGGGTCCTAGTATGCCTTATCATGTGTAAGGACCCTTAGGAAGTCCCGATGACCCCTTTTGACACATTGGAATGCTCAAGTATGTCTTAAGGGGTCCTAGGATACCTTCAAACACACTTGAGCATTCAAACATGTCAAAAGGGGTCATGGGGACTCCCTAGGGGTCCTAGTATGCCTTATCATGTGTTAGAGCCCCTAGGAAGTCCCCATGACCCCTTTTGACAAATTGGAATGCTCAAGTGTGTCTTAAGGGGTCCTAGGACCCCTTCAGACACACTTGAGCATTTACATGTGTCAAAAGGGGTCATGGCGACTCCCTAGGTGTCCTAGTATGCCTTATCACGCGTTAGGACCCCTAGGAAGTCCCGATGACCCCATTTGAGATATTGAAACACTCAAGTGTGTCTTAAGGGGTACTAGGACCCCTTGGGACATACTTGAGAATTCAAATTTGTCAAAAGGGGTCATGGGGACTCCCTAGGTGTCCTAGTATTCCTTAAGATGTGTTAGGACCCCTTGGAAGTCCCCATGACCCCTTATAACACATTAGAATGCTCAAGTGTGTCTTAAGGGGTCCTACGACACCTTCAGACACACTTGAACATTCAAATGTGTCAAATGGGGTCATTGGGATTCCCTAGGAATCCTAGTACACCTTATGACATGTTAGGACCTGTAGGAAGTTTCCATGACCCCTTTTGACAAATTGGAATGCTCGAGTGTGTCTTAAGGAGTCCTAGGACCCCTTCGGACACACTTGAGTATTCAAATGTGTCAAAAGGTATCATGGGGACTCCCTAGGTGTCCTAGTACATGTTATCACATGTTAGGACCCCTAAGACATCCCCATGATCCCTTTTGACCCATTGGAATGCTCAAGTGTGTCTTAAGACATCCTAGGAGCCCTTCAGACACACTTGTGCATTCAAATGTGTCAAAAGAGGTCATGGGGATTCCCTAGTGGTCCTAGTATGCCTTATCAAGCATTAGTACCCCTAGGAAGTCCCCATGACACCTTTTGACACATTGAAATGCTCAAGTGTGTCTGAAGGTGTCGTAGGACCCCTTTGGACACACTTGACCATTCAAATATGTCAAAAGGGGTCATGGGGACTCTTTGGGTGTCCGAGTACAACTTATCACACATTAGGACCCCTAGGAAGTCCCCATGACCCCTTTTGACACATTGGAATGCTCAAGTGTGTCTTAAGGAGTCCTAGGACCCCTTCGGACACACTTAAGTGTTCAAATGTGTCAAAAGGGGTCATGGGGACTCCCTAGGTGTCCTAGTATGTCTTATCATGTGTTATGACCCCTAGGAAGTCCCAATGACCCCTTTTGACACACTGGAATGCTCAAGTTTGTCCTAAGGGGTCCTAGGACCCCTTCGAACACACTTGAGCATTCAAATTTGTCAAAAGAGTTCATGGGGACTCCCTAGGGGTCCTAGTATGCATTATCATGGTTTAGGACCCCTAGGAAGTTCCCATTACCACTTTTGACACATTGGAATGCTCAAGTGTGCCTTAATGGGTCCTACGACCCCTTCTAACACACTTGAGCATTCAAATGTGTCAAAAGGGGTCATGGGGACTCCCTAGGGGTCCTAGTATGCCTTATAACATCTTAGGACCCCTAGGAAGTCCCCATGACTCCTTTTGACACATTGGAATGCTAAAGTTTGTCTTAAGGGGTCCTAGGACCACTTTAGACACAGTTGAGTGTTCAAATGTGTTAAAAGGGGTCATGGGGACTCCCTAAGGGTCCTAGTATACCTTATTACGTGTGAGGACCCCTAGGAACTCCCCATGACCCCTTTTGACACATTGGAATGCTCAAGTGTGTCTTAAGGGGTCCTAGGACCCCTTCAGACACACTTGAGCATTCAAATGTGTCAAAAGGAGTCATGGGGACTCCCTAGGTGTCATAGTATGCCTTGTCACACATTAGGACCCTGAAGAAGTCCTACTAAGCCCTTTCAACATATTAGAACATGCAAGTGTGTCGTAAGGGGTCCTAGGATCCCTTCTAATGCATTTGAGCTTTCAAATGTGTCAAAAGGGGTCATGGGGACTCCCTAGGGGTCCTAGTATGCTTTATCATGGGTTAGGACCCCTAGGAAGTCTCGATGACCCCTTTTGGCACATTGGAACACTTAAGTGTGTCTTATGGGGTTCTAGGACCTCTATAGACACACTTGAATGTTCAAGTGTGTCAAAAGGGGTCGTGGGGACTCCCTAGGTGTCCTAGTATGCTTTATCATGTGTTAGGACCCCTAGGTTGTCTCGATGACCACTTTTGACACATTGGATTGCTCAAGTGTGTCTTAAGGGGTAGCTCATATTTGGAGTTTTTTGAGTCAAGGCATGGGAAAGGGGAGCATGATAGAGCAGGTGCATGTGTTAAGAGAGTTCTAGTTAAGAAGCCATTGAGGATTTCAGGTGCTATACTTCTTGATTCTTGTTCTATTATTGATTGGTGTACTTTAGCATTGTCATAGGGGGGACTCTTAATTCTACAGTGCATAGATTATTTTGGTTGGTTGAGGAGGGAACTATAGGAGATAGATTGGATTCTCAAATAGTGAAAGACTTAAAAAATGCATTCATTCTGAAGCTCCAATAGTAGTACATGGACCATTTGGACACGAGAATTGGCTTGTTTTTGCCCCATGTGTTTTTAGTATGATTGGGAACATTGCAAGTCAAGTGAGTGGGTGGATACATGGGTTCCACATTATTTGAATCCTTTATCTTTGACACTCTATAAGAAATGATGACATGGACACTTCAATTGACTATGACCATATTTTAGATCTTCTGAAGCCGAGAAATGTTTTTGCATTGGTTGCACCATAGGGGAATGATGAGAGGTTAGATTATTGGTTAACACATTGTGTACAAGGTAAACAAAAGCTTGTACAACTGATGATAGATGGTGATGGGTTCACACATCCTACTAGTTTAGTTGTTGTTGTGGCAACATGGCTATGAACATACACGATTAGAAAGAATGGAATTCCCGCATTTGAAGACTATGAGAAGCACAAAACTATTCTCATGTATTCACACCTTGTTATAGCAACAAATGTGATGAAGGGTGCTCCCCTTAATACCACAAACACATAACAAAAATAGAGAAACAACAACAATATGCAAGAACTGAAAATGGGCTTCTTATTATCTCCACAAATGTGGAATTACAAACTTTTAGAATTACAATATGAAAAGCCACATGGGCATTCCCTTTACAATATTATGTAGGACAAAGCCTCGAATCATTACCTAGATCTACTACCCAAAACTGTCCCCCAAACTACCCTAGACAACACTATGAGCCTTCTTTATATAGACATTTTCCACCACCCAAGAAGGTTCCAAAAATTTAGCCCTTAGGGCCGACCAAACTTACAGTTATTTTATTTTTCAATTTATTACATCAAAGTCAGCTCAAAATAACTTTTGAAACCCGAACATAAATTTTGAAGGAAAATTATTTTCTGCCATTTCAGGTGACCTAACTTCTGGAGACCACAAGTCATCACCAGTTGACTCAATTGACTATTATAACCCCATTTCAAAAAGGCCATGAAGCACTCTATAGGCTTGAATCGCACAAGCACCTGCTACCCAAATTTTCAACCTCATCCAAGGCCTCTAAAGCCTTCAAAACTGAGTTCAAAGTTTCTGTACCCTGCTGCCAATACCAAAAATCTTCAATATCTTCAAGAGTAGACCTGATCTAGCCATGAAACTTTACTAGCAGGCTGATATGACCGAGATGAACCTCCACATGTAAAATCATAACATTCTGAGATCGTATGACCAACTTACTAAAAATAGCAAGTTTCCATAAATAGTAGCTCTACACAAGATAACCCTTATTGAATACAAAAATAGAAATATTTTTGGGTGATGCAAGATTTCTCTTACACCCAGGATGCTCCTGCATCAAACACTTGGGGTAATTTGAGAAGTGACCCCATCATGTCTCAAGTGTGAAGAGGAAAACCAAGACAGTTAACCTCCTCCTTTGTTAGCCATGATGAATCTTCAATAGGTCATCCTTTCCATTTGACCAAATACTCTTCATATGTCATGTTCCTTGTGCTTTTGTGAACATGACTATCTAGTATGTCTTCAATCTCCTTGATATCTAAACTAGTTGCTAGAATACTCCACTGTGCTGCTGTAGCCTCATCTTCAACACCTCCTTCATGATACTCTATTAAATCTGAAACATCAAATATTGATGAAATATTTAGCTCAGTAGCAAATTCAACCTCATATGCATTTCTTGAATCATGCTTCTATAGTATCCTACATGGTCCAAACTTCATTTTCAACTTGTTATATGTACCAACTAGAAATCACTCCTTCCGCAAATGAACCATGACTTCATCTCCAACTCAAAATTTCTTATGCCTTCTTTTCTCATCTAGCTTAGCCTTATACTATGCATTCATCTTGGAAATGTGCTTCCTCGCCTCCTAATGGATGTTCTTCAAATGTTTTGCATAATCCTCAGCTTCAGCACTACTTATTTGTCCTTTATCTATTTTCCTCAACTCAGATGCATTTCTGGAACTACTTCCATATACAATCTGTGCATGATGTGATGAACTAAACTTCAAATCTATCTTCAACTCTTCACTTTCTGCTAGTGTTATTCTATGTGCTACCTTATTTAGTAAACTAGCTCCTAGAATCAAGTCCATCTAATGACTGATCTTTCTCACTGGTGGTAATCCATCAGGCACATTATCAAATACAATATCCTAAAACTCATTCAATAATTCTACAACTTCTACAAGTACATCTCCTACTTCCTCTTTCCTACCCTTTGGAATCAAGGTAAAACACATATGCTCATGTCGTATACCATCTGATAAATTTCCTCTATCAAAAAAATTTATTCTTGCATTACCACAAATGTTTTCTTCAATTTCTTTCAATGGCTTTAGCTTATGTCGCACTCCATCCTTTGTCAATGAATAGGTATTCGCATGACCATCATGTATAGGACATCTATCAAACTGCCAAGGTCTACCCAACAACATGTGGCATGCATCCATAAATATGATATCACATAGTACCTCATCATGGTACCTGCCAATCTTAAACTTCACTAGGCATTGTTCATTGACCATGACCTTATGGTCATCCTGCACCCAGGTAACTCGATATGGATGTGGATGTTTCTACCTCTTGAACTTCAACTTTGTCACAATCTCTTCTGACACCAAATTATCAGTACTGCCACTATCAATAATCACATCACAACACTTACCCTCACAGTTGTACCTAGTGCGAAACATGTTCCTCCTTTGCTCAGGTTCATTTTCACCACTCAACGAGACTCTTATGTTAATCAATGTTTCTCCTCTTTTAGCATCTTCAGAATTTGAGGATCTAGCATCTTCATCTACATGTGCAACTCTAGCCTGGCCTTCATTTCCCCTATCTATCCTTCCTTGGCATTGAGGACATTCAAATGCCCTATGACCTTCTTCCTCACAATGAAAACATGTTCCATGGAAGCCTCCTCTTCCTAAACCTTGTCCTCTTTATCTTCCTCTTTGATCTCTATTATTCTGATCTTGGAAATGATTGAAATTATCACCTCTCTGATTCTGACTATTATTGGCCTCATCCTACTTTTTCAGATCTTCATTTCGATCTTCATATGACTGTCCACTAGATCTTCCATCACAACCTCTTCCGCTTTATCTACTCTCAAACTTCTTGTTCAGCTTTTCCTCTACTTTTAGGGCAAACTGGTATGCCTCTTCAATACTATTCATTCGAACTCGATTCAACTCCTCCTAAATGCTTAGCCTCAACCCATTAAGGTAATGGGCAACTTTCTCCTTATTAGCTTCCGCATGTCCTGTTCTAATGAGGATTCGATAAAACTCCTTTGTATACTCCTGAATAGATCTTGCTTGCTTCAAACTTTGCATTTTCTTCAGTAGGTCAAGCTCATAATCAACAAGAATGAATTTTAGCTTTAATTTATCCACCATCCACCCCCATCTTGTGATTTTATCCTTTCCTCTTCAATTTCGCTCCAACTGAATATCTTTCCACCAGATCTTTTCATGACCCTTCAGTCTGGCCTTCGCAAACTTGACCCGATTAGGATCCTTGATATCTTCATACTCAAAATATTCTTCACATCAATTGATCCAATCAATCAACTCTTTTCGATTAAGATTTCTTGAAAATGTCAGAATCTCAATCTTAGGTCTTTTCTCGATCTTTGAGATGGCTCAGAAAAGTCTTTCTTCATCCTGGTTCACAACTTCGACTTCTCCTTCTTGATCTTCTTCTTCAGCTTCATCCTCACTTTCTTCTTTGACATTAAGATTCATTCCTCTATGAATCTCCTCTTGTAATGCTCCCACTTGTCTCTGTAGTTCCCTAACCTCAGGTGTTACAACACCAACTCTTCCACCACATTCCCTTCATGGAGGCATTTTCATGCTTCTCGTTGAAACCCTAACCACGGTCCTAGTGAAAAATACCTCACAATTAGCAATCTATTTACACAGAAACCCTAACCAATGATCCTAATGCAAACTATCTCACAATCAGTAATCTATTTGGACACTCAAGAATTCCTACTCTAATACCACTTGATGAAGGGGGCTTCCCTTAATACTATAAACACAACAAGATCAGAGAAACAACGACAACATGCAAGAACTGAAAATGAGCTTCTTATTATCTCCACAAATGTGGAATTAAAAACTTTTAGAATTACAATATGAAAAGCCACATGGGCATTCCCTTTACAATATTTTGTAGGAAAAAGCCTCGAATCATTACCAAGATCTACTACCCAGAACTGTCCCCTGAACTACCCTAGACAACACTACGGGCCTTCTTTATATAGGCATTTTCCACCACCCAAGAAGGTTCCAGAAATTTAGCCCTTAGGGCCGACAAAACTTAGAGTTATTTTATTTTTCAATTTATTACATCAAAGTCAGCTCAAAATAACTTTTGAAACCTGAATAGAAATTTTGAAGGAAAATTATTTTCTGCCATTTCAGGTGACTCGACTTCTGGAGACCATAAGTCATCACCAGTTGACCCAATTGACTATTATAACCCCATTTCAGAAAGTCCACGAAGCATTTTACAGGCTTGACTCACACAAGCACTTGTCACCCAAATTTTTGACCTCATTCAAGGCCTTTAAAGCCTTCAAACTTGAGTTCAAAGTTTCTGTACCTTGCTGCCAATATCAAAAATCTTCAATATCTTGAAGACTAGACCTGATCTAGCCATGAAACTTTACTGGCAGGCTGATATGACTGAGATGAACCTCCACATGTAAAATTAGAATATTTTGAGATCGAATGACCAACTTACTAAAACTATAAAGTTTCCATAAATAGTAGCTCTGCACAAGATAGCCCTTATTGAATACAAAAATAGAAATATTCTTGGGTGATGCAAGATTGCTCTTACACCCAGGATGCTCCTACATGAAAATGTCAAGTTGTCAAAGCATGAAGGAAGACCAAAGACAAAAGAACTTTGGACTATTAGTACTGCTGATCATGAAGCACTATTGGAGACCTTGAAGCAAAGAGATGACCCTTCAGGAACACTTGACTAGGTAATAAGTTAACTTAGTGCATTGTTTTCTAAGTTTGTTAAGCTTAATTTCACCTTTCTTAGATTGTATTTTGAGTCAATAAACTTGGTTTTTTATGTGGATTGTAACTTGTGTAGGAGCACCTATGAATATGCCTACGGTCACCATGGATCCAATCAGAGATAGAAGGACAAAATGATCCTTAATGGTTAATTGAGATCTTTTGAAGCCTATAATGGCAATTTGTAACAATCAATTTGATTTAAAAGTTAAATGTCCTAAAACTCTTGATAAATACTTATGACAAAAATCATGTATGGGTGGCCAATAGTACCAAGAAGGGATCTTACATGTCATATACTTATGTCATTTGCATGGTTTGAATTCTTACATGTTTGATTGTTGTTTCTAATGCTTTAAGGATATTATTTTTTATCATTTCAAACAATCTATAAAATTTAAACCTCAAACATAATAAGCTCCATAGTTCAAATTTCACAAGCTTAATCATGATTAGTTTCACAGTTCAAATTTCAAACATACCACTAACAGTTAGTTGAAAGCAGCTCATTAGTGTATCTTTCAAACCAGTAGTGATCTTTCATGGCTCGTATCTCTGACCTCGTGAGAGTTATCAACAAACCATCAGGGGCTATGGGATCATGTTTTTGAGGTCTACAATAACCTCTCTCAGTTTTGGGCGATTCAACTTCGTTTGCATTTGGCAAGGTGATCTCAGTTGATGCCAAAACTTGTAGTGAGGGTCAATTGAAAGTGACTTAGCAGCATATCTTTCAAACCGTCTGACTTGACATTGAACCATCTACTCCATTAGCTCCATTTGGCTAGGTAAACACTAGTGACAACCCCATTCCACCCACGGAGTCACCAGAATGCTCGCAACCACGCTTGACCCAAGTGACCACAAGGTGCACTATGCATGATTGGGCAGCGATCTTCCATGGCTCCTATCTCAGAGCTCGTGAGAGTTATCAATAAAATATTAGAGGCTATGGAATTGTGTTTCCTAGCTCTACAATAACCTCTCTTAGTTTTGGGTGATTCGACTTCATTTGCATTTGGCAAGGCCATCTCAGTCAATGCCAAAACTTGTAGTGAGGGTCAGTTGAAAGTGGCTCAATAGTGTATCTTTCAAACCGTTTGACCTGGCATTGAACTATCTACTCCATCAGCTCCGATTGACTGGGTAAATTCCAATGACAACCTTGTTCCACCCACAGAGTCACCGGAACGCTTGCGACCATGCTCGACCCAAGTGACCCCAAGGTGCACTAAGCACGATTGGGTAGCAATCTTCCGGGGCTCGTATCTCAGACCTTGTGAGAGATATTGACAAACTATTAGGTGCTATAGGATCATTTTTTTGAGGTCTACAATAACCTCTCTCAATTTTGGGCAATTCAACTTTTTTTGCATTTGGCAAGACGATCTCAGTTGATGCCAAAACTTGTAGTGAGGGTTAGTTGAAAGTGGCTCAGCAGCATATCTTTCAAACCGTCCAACCTATAATTGAACCATCTACTCCATCAACTTTGGTTGGCTGAGTAAATGCTAGTGACAACCTTATTCCACCCACGGAGTCACGGGAACGCTCGCGACCATGCTTGACCCAAGTGACCCCAAGGTGCAGTAAGCATGATTGGGCAGCAATCTTTTGTGGCTCGTATCTCAGACCTCATGAGATGTATTGAAAAACCATTAGGGGCTATGAGATCATATTTTAAAGGTCTACAATAACCTCTCTCAATTTTGGGCGGTTTGACTTCATTTGCATTTGGCAAGGCGATCTCAGTCGATGCCAAAACTTGCAGTGAGGGTCAGTTGAAAGTGGCTCAGCAACGTATCTTTCAAACCATCTGACATTGCATTAAACCATCTACTCCATTAGCTTTGGTTGGCCAGGTAAATGCTAGTGACAACCTCATTCCACCCATGGAGTCATCGGAACGCTCGCGACCATGCTTGACCCAAGTGATCCCAAGGCTCACTAAGCACGATTGGACAGTGATCTTTCATGGATCATATCTCAAATCTCATGAGAGGTATTGAAAAAATGTTAGGGGCTACAAGATTGTGTCTCTGAGGTCTACAATAACCTCTCTCAATTTTGGACGATTCAACTTCATTTTCATTTGGCAAGGCGATCTTAGTCGATGCCAAAACTTGTAGTGAGGGTCAGTTGAAAGTGGCTCAGCAGTGTATCTTTCAAACCATCCAACCTAGCATCAAACCATTGGCTCCATTGGCTCTAGTTGGCTGGGTAAATTCCAATTACAACCTCATTCCACCCACAAATTCACTGGAACACTCGCAACCACGCTCGACCCAAGTGACCCTGAGGTGCACTAAGCATGAATGGGCAGTGATGATCTGGGGCTCGTATCTTAGACCTCATTAGAGGTATCGAAAAATTGTCAGGTGCTACAGGATCATCTTTCTAAGGTCTACAATAACCTCTCTTACTTTTGGGCGATTCAAATGTGTTTGCATTTGGAAAGATGATCTCAATCAATGTCAAAACTTGTAGTGAGGGTTAGTTGAAAGTGGCTCAGCAGCGTATCTTTCAAACCATCCAACTTGGCATCAAACCATCTACTCCATCAGCTCTAATTAGCTAGGTAAATGTCAGTAACAAGCCCATTCTACCCATGGAGTCACGGGAACACTCACGACCATGCTCGACCCAAGTGACCCCAAGGTGCACTAAGCACAATTGGGCAGTGATCTTTCATGGTTCATATCTTGGACCTCGTGAGAGGTATTGACAAATCATCAAGGGCTACAGGATATTTTTTCTAAGGTCTACAATAACCTATCTCACTTTTGGGTGATTCGACTTCATTTGTATTTGGAAAGGCAATCTCAGTCGATGCCAAAACTTACAATGAGGGTCAGTTAAAAGTGGCTTAGTAGCGTATCTTTCAAACTATTTGACATTGCATCGAACTATCTGCTCCATTGACTCCATTTGGCCAAGTAAATTCTAGTGACAACCTCATTCCACCCATGGAGTCATTGGAAAGCTCGCAACCACGCTTGACCCAAGTGACCCCAAGCTGCACTAAGCATGATTGGGCTGCGATCTTTCATGGCTCAAGTGACCCCAATATGATGAGTTATATACATAGTATTGAAACAATGTAGTACTAAGTGGTTCAAGTGAGTATATATAATGGTATGAAACATAGGAACATAAGAAATCTATAGAAGTTAAACCTTAAACATAATAAGCTCCATGAATAGGGTATTTCAGAGTAAAGAAAAACAAATGTAACTTCAACAAGATATAATTTAAATCATAATGATAATCATAGTCAAGATATAACTTCACCATTCAATTCCATAAACATGAATAATAAATATGTATATACAAAAGATGATGCAAATATAACATATAAATGAACATGTTCTATATATACAAAGTATCAAATGTATCAAAAGTATCTCCATATACAAATATGGCACATGCCATTTCAAAATGTCTACAAAATCAATGTTTTAAGGTGTACAATGTGGCATATATGCCATCTCAAAATGTGCCAAGTGGCATCTCTAAATGACCACAAAACTAAAACTACATCCTATGTCATAGGGGGATCATCAAAATGTAGCCTCTTTGAAGAAGTGTTGGGCTTTGATTGATCTTGCATAAAAAATGAGTACAAAGCCAAGTTAGATTTCTTACTTTATATGATTTGTACACACACATATATATATAATTCATAATTCAAAGACTAATTTAATTAAAATTATAACTAAATACAAATATCTGTACCCAATCTCTCGATCGCCTACCATAATCAGGTGTCCTAGCATAAGTCCTGGGTAGTGAAGGGACCATGACAATAATACCAACTTTGACCTCTAAATATATATTTGCAATAATGAGATTAGTAGAGTGGTGCAACATAGAGTAATAAATCTACAAAATAGGATGATAGAATAATAAAATTACAAATTGATTGAACTAAAATTAAAACTTACATCTGGTGATCCCTCCTCTATAATAGTGGGCTAGGTCAACAAAGATACAAAAGATTCTCGTAGGCACTCCCTCATAGTCGGAGTAACCTATGAGAGTAAAAATATTGTCAATTATATATCAATGTACTTCATCATAACAACCCTAGTTACAAAATACAAATAACAATATGTAAAATTCTATGTACAATCAGGCTGTCACTCCGAATTGAGATGCCTGTAACCCTACACTCTCGAACTGGTGTTGGAACATCATCAGTAGCCACACCCTATACAATAAAGTGAAAGTAAAATATTTATTACTACACACAAGTGGCATACATATGCATGCATAATTAATCTTAAACAATTAACTACCTTTCCTTTGTCGAAACCTGATGAAGGAACCCCCTCGTGCCCCCCACTAACATCGACTGTAGCCTATAAGAACACAATAAGATGACAATATATTAGTAAATATATGCATTGTATTGATCTAATTGATAGATATTTAAGCATGTACACCAAATGATATAAAAAAAAAACTAATGGGTACATAATTTATAATATGCCGTATAGTCATCAAGGCTAAATGAAATGGCCAAAAGTGTGGACTCATCCACCTGTCTCACCTCCTCCTATGTCATCGACTGAACATAAATGGAAAAAATATATATACATAAGTGCATGCAATCATTAAAACTAATCTAAATAAATAAATTATTTTTAAATTAAATAAGTCATGTGACAAATTTATTTATAATGTTTACTCTTATTGTATCAATAGGAGTCAATGGTTTTGCGTACACCTCCTGAGCACTCTCATGAGATGTAGATGATCCATGAGGTGTTGCAGCCTCTATAGCTATGTCTCCTATATCCTCCTCATCAATAACATACTGATATGTATCAGCATCAGTAAGTGGTCCGAGGCACACATTCATGCATATAATGAAAATATGGTGCTCACATACATGTGAACTCCAATGAGATGTTGATGCACCAGCATCATCCACACCAAGAGGCAACACTGACCTGGTCTGTGTGATCAACTAATCACTCAGTAAATGAATGTCCCTAATAGTCTATGAGGAAGCCTCTGCAATGATATTGGGATGCTGCACTCGAGGAGGGGGTGTGACATCAGTGGGGGGGACAAAGGTAGTGGCCTTTTAGCACTGGGAAAATGGCCTAGTCTAAGGAGCTCCTCCACCTATGCCCATGTTGGGCCTTATACTCCAATAATTAACATGGTGACCAAGCACAAACTCAGCATACAATTTTTTTATGAAATAAAATGGGACCTCCAAATTGCTATGAGGTGGTTCATCAAAAACCATCCACCAGCGATCCCAAAAGTGTGTGTGCATTGCTCATTTGTGCACCATTTTATTGATAATTTGGGCTTTTTGGGGTCAACTTATATTCTAGTTTTAGGATTGACAAAAAGGGCGGCTATATCTTCTTTACTTATATTAAGGGCTACAATCCCATCATGGTCAAGCCTGTCATCAAATTGGGCGTGCATATCATCACGCCAATGAAGAGAAACATTATGTTGCTGCATGAGTGTGTCAATATTTTTAACAATTGTATTTAGTGTGGCAAGCATGGGACCTAATGTAGGTATATTTTGATATGTGTTTTGGAAACCTCATATTGTGTTCAAATTATTTTGTATCAAATCTTGTAAAGATTGAGGGTTTAGATATGGGGGATTATTTTTGGGATCGTTATTTGGTGCGGGAGGGTTATTTTCTTCATTGTTGTTAGCCATGCCTAATTAAATAAAAAACAAATCTAAATTTCAATCTAATTTCATATATTATTACAAATATAAATATAAAACCCTATTTCAACAAAAAAAACTACATTTAGCATGAAAATGAAATAAAATAATCAAAATATACAAATAATTTACTTACCGAGTATGCTGGGGAGTTGAATTTGTTGTTACCAAAATCAGATACCTGAAAATATATTGTGTATATGATATATCAAGTCATTTTCGCAAGAAAAAGGTGAAAAGAAATGAAGAAAAGGGCTTTCGGGTTTTGAATTTATGCCACAAGTATCGGGTACTTGATAACATATCGGGTACCTGATATGGTATCGGGTACCCAATTAGGCCTGTGCTTTGGTCTCAAGTTTTCCCAAGTGTACTGACACCCAGGCCTACTAAAAAGTCAACAAGCATTTTCATGCACTTTTGGACGAGTGAAAAGTGAATATTTTTCAAATCGCCACTTTTTGGCCCCTCATGATTTTGCACATACCCTTGAATCAATCAATTCTATGTTGTGACATTAATTAGTAACAAGGGAGATTTTTGCATGAAGATGAAGGTAAAGAGCCCAAACCTTTCTCGACATGCATTCAAATGGGACATATTTAGTGACTACCTATTTCTTCAAGGAAGGATGTATTACCAAACGAAAGAAAAAATTCATTCTTCCAAGTTGGTATCTAAAAGGGTTGATGATGAATTGTAGTTGTTGCATCATAATTCTTCTAATTTAGTATCTAAAAGGGTTAGATGATGAATTGCATTGTTATTAAGGGGCATGCATGATGAATTTCCAACCATTCAAGTAATAATTAAGGTACAAATCATACTATATCTATGCCCTCACTCTCTTTTGAGTTAGAAACTTTCACTATTGAAATAGAAGATAATAATCAAGACTAGAAGGTGGAAGATTTTATTTTTTACGACACCAATTTTAGGCCTAGCTAGTCTTAAAAGGGATCTATAAGTGTAATGGTTGTGGAAGAAGTCATTTAATTGGATTATTTCATAACACAACTAATCATTTACCTTATCTTTTAAATTTCTTGACCAAAGAGATGAGAAGGAGAAGGTAGAAGAAAAGGTGGAGAGTCTCTACACCCCTAAGAATCTTATCCTTGAGAAAGAAGTCATGTAGATACAAAGGATCCTATTTCAACCCCTTACTAGTAGGTGTCCGACTAGTGCTAATAGAGATGAAACACCAAATAGTTTAATCTATTTTAGAAAATAAGAGCTTCTAACAACTAGGTTTGACCCCATGATAGTAGAATGTCATATTCATAAATTATAATTGACAATCATGTTTTTAGAGATTAATTTTCATCCTATGAATTAGGAGAGGCATGCACAGTTATTGGTGTTCTTTTAATGCTTCCTAAGGAAATTTATAATATTATGGAGGTCATGCATGTAGTCAATAAAATATCCTATTATGATTCAAAGGTTTATGATGGGAAATGGCTATTTAGGTATGTGTGTATTCACACATTCTCTTTTATTTCCTTCATTCTATTAATTGGCATTAACTTCTTTATCTGGTGTGGTTTCCCTTAACCATGATATAGATCCACAATCCCTTGTTTCATAAAGGTTCATATAGGTCATCAATTATTTCAAATCAATAACCTGATGTGTTTCTTGAGGTAGGAGCTCCTTGTTCTAGCTTTTTGTAAATAAATATTTGGGTGTGTTATAGGTTTAGCCATTTTTCTAGTTTTTTAAGCTCTTGTATTTTTCCTAGTTCCCCTCAACCTTTTCACAAGAAGCTCCCTATTTTACGTTACTCCTTGAATCTATAGCCTAATAGACAAGGAACTAATTTTTGTTTGTGAATTCTATAATTCTTGTCATCCTTCTAGTTCTCATCCCCACACAGAGCTTGTTATTACCCAAAAATTTAAAATTTATGGTCTCTTTCATTTTTAAATTTCAAATTTCCCTATTTGGCTTAGCTTTGTGTTGTCAACCACATTGACTCTACTAAACGCCTAGTTAGTTTGACTTTCTAAGCACCCACACTTAACTTGAATCACTCAATCAAAGTTTAGAAATTCCTTGACTTCACTAGTTGTGTTAACCCCTTAGTATCAAATGGTTAGGTGAAATCTCAAACTACTTAACCTTCAATATAGTTTGAGGCATTAAATGAGCCCCCAATGATTGACAATCTAACATTCACCACACCAACTCTATATGGTCAGTGAATTAGGATAGAAATCAAACCTTGGTTTTTCTAACTAAATATTTAATTCCCACCACCAGCCAACTCTCCAATTATATTGTCTGGCACATCATTCAAGACATAATCTTTTCAAATCCTAGGAAAGTACAAATCTTAAATGGTAAGCATAATGAAAAAAATTTCATTAGGTGGAAACATGATTTTTAATAGATAAATTTTTTAATTATTTATCATTGAAATTAAATGAGCTTAAAATATAACTACAAAGAAAGGTGGTGCCATTTTTTAGGTCAATTTTCAATATCCAAAGGATTTTTCTCAAGATGGAGCTTCCTACAAATAATGAAATGAGAAATAAAGAACTATTGCCTATCATGCAACCTCTCCTAAATTATCTTGAGGTATAAAAAATTGATGTCATCTCCTAGCTACGCTTAGCTGCATTGAAGGAAAACAATAAGGTAAGGGACAAAGTGAGAATAAACCATCTGCTATTGAATTTTCAACAATAGGAAAATATGAAGATAGGAACTAGAATCTACAAGGTTCTCAATTTACTCAATAATTACATTTTTATTTTCCCTATTGGAAAAAAAATTGATTTGTATGATATAATGAAACTATGGCAAGTATAGTGTAGTGGTAAAAGTGTGGTAAAACTAGCTATGCTAAATATCGCAAGGTAACCTTTGTCCTAGAGGAAGAAGAAGAGTGTTCTGAACTTCACAATATTTTCATGGAAATATGCCAGAATTAGATAGAGACCCTACACCCATGGAACTTTGATATTTCTAATTTAGAATGCATACAATATTTTTAAATAGTAATAGTAATAGTCAATTTTTAGTGCTAAAATCATTTTCAATCCAAGATCCTTTCTTGATACCAATCACTTTTAATGGCCATTATTTTAATGAACGATCTCTTTTTTTGTATATATAGGCTTTTAAAAAGGTTAAAGGAGAGGATAAAAAAGGTAAATAAAATAGCTCTAAAAAGAAATTCTAGGATATGACCAATTTTGCTAGAAAATACATCGACCATTGTATCATTTTGTTTTAAGAATATTTTTAAAAGGAAATATATATATATCAAAACTCTCTATTTGTTATATATTTTTTACTATGAATTAAGCTTTGAGTTATGATAGTTTTTCTCATGGTGTTTCCCTATCATATTTCATCATCAATGCTTTTGGTTTTGGAAACTTTGTGTTCTAGATTGCTTATCCATTTGATGTTGAAAATATCCAACCTCATTATTTTATATGCTCTATGTACTTGAATGAGCTTTGTATCATTTTATATTTCCTTTATCCTATATGTAAATCCCTTTCACATCTATGTCATGGTTATCTATGGATGTTAGTTTTCCTTTCTTACTTTCTTGTCAAAAGCATAACCCAGAAAACCCAATTACACACTAGTACAAAAATAGCAATATATCACTAAATAAACTACTAAAATTTACACATAAATGATTAATTTTGGTTATGCACGACCATTAGTAGTTTATTGCTAGTCATTTATCTCATGGCCAAATTTATGACTAAACTATTTTAGTCATTTATTTGGTCATTGATTTGGTCTTCGATTTGGTCATTGATTTAATCATTGATTTAGTTGTTAATTTAGTCATTGATTTTTATTAAAAGGTCATTTATTTAGTCGTGGTAGTGGTATATTTAGTCATTACTTTTTTTATTTATTCAATCATTAATTTCATCATAATTTAGTCATATATTTAGTCATATTATGGCACGATGGAATTGACCCACCATCCTCCTACTTACACAACAAGTGCTCTTCTATTGAGCTAGTATCCTTTAAATAATAATCATACCATGTATACTAGCTTTTTTCATTAAACATGATTTCATGTTTTCCCATCTATAGTTCAAGGGTAGCAAATCCCAAGGGGAGGATGACTAGTGATACTCCAAACTCAATGGTGAAGTTATTCAATATGCAATATAAGGATGAAGCTGATGATTCCATTGGAAAATCTATTATGTGTGACTTTTTTCCCTTATTATAATAATGTTGTGGCACAATAAAGAAAGACCTTCATTTGTGCTTGATCAAGAGAGACAAAACTAAAATTGGCAATTTTGGATAGAAATTCATCTATTGTTCCATTTTTTAAAATTCTTTTGTTGCTGAGTGGAACTAATTTAGTTGTAGCTTCGACCAATATATTAATGTTAATGGGTGACCCCACAATAGTGGGTTACACTTTTTTAGACATACTGATTTTTGCTAAAATAACAATATTTTTAATAAAATGTGATGATTTAAGCCTTGGGAGGTTCCATTTGAAAGAATTAATTACAAATGGTTAGCTCAAATCCTCTTAGATAAAAAAAAATATTGATATAACATCTATACTCCTCATTCATACCTACAATGGAGTTTCCTTGGCACCTATTAAAATGCTGACAAAAAATCACTTCAACTTTATCTTTTGGCAGATCAAATGAACCCATTTGACAAACCTATCTATGTAGTAAGGTACTAATGAGAAAATTATTTCCAATGATGATAATTTTAATATATGTTAAGTTTATTATGACTTTGTATTTTTTAGTTTTACAAAACATAGATATTTCACCGAATGTCTACTTCTATATTTGATGCTTATGGAAAAATAGTAAATGAGAGAAAATTTTTTTAAAAAATATCTATGTCCTAGGTATGGAAGTTCTCTTTCTATAAAAAAAAAAGAAATTTGACAAATACACGACAAGTTATAAGCTATGTAGTCAAGGTATGTCAAAATTACAGTTTAGTCAACTTCAAATGTTAATAAAATATGAAATAATTGTGATAATTTTATCAAAACAATTGCATGCCCTCTATATGGATGTTACAAAACTAAATTTGAAACAATCACATTGATATCTATTTTAGAAAAAAAGTTGTGGTCTATGAAAACAATGTAACTCTTTAAAAATGACGTTTTCAGAAACATACTAGTTTTCATGGGAGAAAGAAAAAACCATTCAAATAAATTAAAAAATAAAATTAAAAAATTATAATTTAGAATCTATACAAAAAATCCTAAAAGACTCTAATTTACTTCATCTTCCAATTTCAAATGGTTTTATGCCAATGTGCATTCAAATCTAAATTTTTTTTTTCAAAATATAGAGTTCAGTGTGCGTTCTGGTGAAAAAGTGTAACCCACTATTGTGGGTTCATCATAACATGCTTACCTTTAAGAAAGAAAAAACCTTTTTCTAGAATCCTCCCTTTGTGAGCATTCTACCATGTTTTCCAGCATTCTCCCTTCTTATGCCAAAATGGGATCTCTAGAACAACGTATGGATATCCATGAAAGCATATTGGAAGGTGGGTTTTTTGTTAGACACTATAGTTGGAAATGCTCTTGTAGGCATGTATGAAAAATGTGTAAGTATAGATAAGGAAAGTGAATTGGTTTACAAAATGCCTAAAAGAGACCTCTGATCATTAAAAGAGATGTTTGACCATTAATGTCTACAAGAGCATTTCCAACTATAGTGTCTAGAAAATAGTTAATGGTTGCTTGCATGAGTTGACAAAAAATAGTTAAATACTTCTTACATTCATTAAGTCTACATTATAAATTAAATAATTATTTATTTTATTGATCTTGTTCATGCAAATGAAGATATACATGTAATTCCTTCAATATCATCAAGAACAAAATTCAAAATTAAATAATCATAAGTAAAATTATGATGCATTAAACTACATTTAAAGCTCAAACTATGAAAAATAGGAACCCTCACATCCAATCAAGGAGGCCTAAATTGGAGTTCACCGCTATATTCACCTCGCCTTTGTTGCTAGACATCATTTCTAAACATCTAGAAGAGGGAGAAAGTCATTTTTGGTGTGAATTTTCAGGTTTGGTACAAAGAGATGGAGGGTTTTCCTTCTGATGAAGGGTGCTCCCCTTAATACCACAAACACATTACAGAAATAGAGAAACAACAACAATAATATGCAAAAATAAAAAATTGGCTTCTTATTATCTCCACAAATGTAGAATTACAAACTTTTAGAATTACAATATGCAAAGCCACATGGGCATTCCCTTACAATATTCTGTAGGACAAAGCCTCGAATCAATACTCAGATCTACTACCTAGAATTTCCCTAGACAACACTACGGGCCTTCTTTATATAGGCAATTTTCACCGCCCGAGAAGGTTCTAAAAATTTAGCCCTTAGGGCCGACCAAACTTAGAATTATTTTATTTTACAATTTATTACATCAAAGTCAGCTCAAAATAACTTTTGAAACCTGAACAAAAATTTTGAAGAAAAATTATTTTCTGCCATTTCAGGTAGCCTGAATTTCTGAGACCATAAGTCATCACTAGTTGACCCGATTGACTATTATAACCCCATTTCGGAAACACCACGAAGCACTCTATAGGCTTGATCAGTGCAAAGCGCCCATCACCCAATTTTTTGATTTCATCTGGGGCCTCTAAAGCCTTCAAAATTGAGTTCAAAGTTTCTGTACCTTGCTGCCAATACCGAAAATCTTCAATATCTTCAAAACTAGACCTGATCTAGCCATGAAACTTTGCTGGCAGGTTGATATGACTGAGATGAACCTCCATATGTAAAATCAGACATTCCAAGATCGTAAGACCAACTTACTAAAAATAGCAAGTTTCCATAAATAGAAACTCTACACAAGATAGCCCTTATTGAATACAAAAATAGAAATATTTTTGGGTGATGCAAGATTGCCCTTACACCCAGGATGCTCCTGCATCAAACACTTGGGGTAATTTGAGAAGTGACCCTGTCACGACTCAAGTGTGCAGAGGAAAACCAAGATGGTTAACCTCCTCCTTTGTTAGCCATGATGAATCTTCTACAGGTCGTCCTTTCCATTTGACCAAATACTCTTCATATGTCATGTTCCTTGTGCTTCTGCCAACACGACTGCCCAGTATGTCTTCAATCTCCTTGATATCTGAACTAGTTGCTAGAATACTCCACTGTGCTGCTGCAACCTCATCTTCAATACCTCCTTCATGATACTCTATCAAATCTGAAATGTTAAACACTGGTGAAATATTCAGCTCAGTAGGCAATTCTACCTCATATGCATTTCCTGAATCATGCTTCTTCAGTATCATACATGGTCCAAACTTCTTCATTTTCAGCTTGTTATATGTACCAACTGGAAACCGCTCCTTTCGTAAATGAAACATGAGTTCATCCCCAACCTGAAATTTTTTATGCCTCCTTTTCTCATCTGCCTTAGCCTTATACTGCGCATTCATCTTGGTAATATGCTTCCTCACCTCCTCATGGATGTTCTTCAAGTGTTCTACAAAATCCTCAGCTTCAGCACTACTTATTTCTCCTTTATCTATCTTTCTCAATTCAGATGCATTTCTTGGACTACTTCCATATACAATCTAGAATGGTGATTTAACAGTGCTCCTATTGACATAATTATTGTATGCAAATTCTGCCTGTGGTAAAATCAAATCCCATCCTGTTGGCTTATCTCCAACCAAACATCTCAGCAAATTTTCCAAACTTCTATTCACCACCTCTGTTTGTCCATTAGTCTGTGGATGATGTGATGAACTGAACTTCAAATCTGTCTTCAACTTCTTCCACAATGTATGCCAGAAATATCCAACAAACTTAGTGTCTCTATCTGAAACTATGGTCTTTGACAGACCATATAGTCTCACTACTTCTCTGAAAAACAATTCTGCTACATGAACAACATCATTAATCTTTTTGCAGGGAATGAAATATGCCATCTTGAAAAATCTGTCAACTACTACAAAAATTGAGTCATGTCCCCGCTGTGTCCTCAGTAAACCAAGAACAAAGTCCATACTAATATCCTCCCAAGGCTTCTTTAATACAGGTAATGGCTGATACAACTCTATATTTTTCTTCACTCCTTTCACCATCTAACATACTCTGCAACTCTATACAAACTTCTTCACATCTTGCTATACCTGTGGCCAATAATCATTTTTACTAACCAAAGTAAGGGTTTTATCATGACTAAAATGTCTAGCCAATCCTCCACTATACTTTTCTTTGATGAGATTCTCCCTCACAGAACTTCTTGGAATGCACAACTGACTCCCTCTGAATAGCATATCATCCTAGATGATAAAATCCAGCCATTTCATCCTATCTAGAGTAACAGGTTCTTTACAAGCTTTTCAAGCTCCACAAAAATCAGGATCCTCTGGATATAAATTCTTGAGTTCCTTGAACCCAACCACCTCAATCTGCATCTCTGTCAGCAATAGTTGTCTTCTACTAAGAGCATCTGCAACCCTGTTAGACTTTCCACTTCTGTGTTTCAAAACAAATTTATAACTCTGCAAAAACTTGACCCATTTCAAATGCCTCTGATTCAACTTTCCTTGACTATTCAAATATTGCAACGCTTGATGATCAGTATACAAAACAAACTCCTTAGGAAGCAGATAATGTCTCCACTTCTTTAATACATGAACTATAGCATAAAATTCCTGATCATAAACAGAATATTTTCTCTTGGCATCATTTAACTTCTCACTGAATTAAGCAACAAGTTTACCTTTTTGGCTCATAACAGCTCCTATTACAGTACCACTAGCATCACAATTTACTTGAAACACCTTATTCAAATCTGGAAGTGCTAAAATAGCTTGTTCTGTAACTTTTTGTTTCAACAATTGAAAACTCTTTTCTGCCCCATTAGTCCACTTAAACTCTTTTCTATCCCCTCTCATTGTTTTAGTCAAGGGTCCACAAATACTGCTAAAATTTTTGACAAACTTTCTGTAAAAACTAGCCAAACCATGAAAAGATCTTACCTTAGTAGCACTCCTCTGAGTAGGCCATTCAAGGATAGCCTGTACCTTCTCTGGGTCCATTTTTAGACCTGCTGCTGAAACTACAAATTCCAAATACACTAACTCTTTCTTCACAAAAATGCACTTCTTCAAATTAATCAACAATTTTTCATCTCTCAACTTCTCAAACACCATACGAATATGCATCATATGTTCCTCCAATGTCTTGCTAAAGATCAAAATATCATCTAGGTAAATAATGTTAAACTTACCTAAAAATTCTTTCAGAACCTCGTTCATGAGCCGCATGAAAGTGCTCAGTGCATTAGTTAGCCCAAAAGGCATGACTAACCACTCATATAGTCCTTTCTTTGTTTTGAAGGTAGTCTCCCATTCATCTCCCTCTCTGATCCGAATCTGGTGATATCCACTCTTCAGATCTATCTTTGAGAAATACACAGCTCCACTCAAACAGTCCATAATATCATCCATTCGTGGCAATGGAAACCTATACTTGATTGTGATCTTGTTTATTTCTCTAAAATCTGTACACATCCTCCATTCTCCATTCTTCTTTTGTGCTAATACTACTGGTACAACACATGGACTCAAGCTCTCCCAAATCAATCCCTTCTGTAACAACTCATGTACTTGTCTATTCAACTCTTCACTTTCTGCTGGTGTTATTCTGTGTGCTGGCTTGTTTGAAAAATTGGCTCCTAGAATCAAATCCATCTGATGACTGATCTTCCTTACCGGTGGTAATCCATCAGATACATTATCAGATAAAATATCCTGAAACTCATTGAACAAATCTACAACCTCTACAAGTACATCCTCTACTTCCTCTTTACCAGCTTTTGGAATTAAAGCAAAACACACATGCTAATGCCTCATACCATCTAGGAATTTTCTTCCATCAACAAAATTTATTCTTGCATTGCCACATACCTTTTCTTCGGTCTCCTTCAATGATTTTAGCTTATGTCGCACTCCATATTTTGTCAGTGAATAGGTATTCACACGACCATCGTGTACAGCACATCTGTCAAACTGCCACGGTCTACCCAACAACATATGACATGCATCCATAGATATTATATCACATAGTACCTCATCTTGGTACCCACCGATCTTGAGCTTTACCAGGCATTGTTCACTGACCATGACCTTGTGGTCATCCTGCACCTAGGCAATCTGATATGGATGTGGGTGTTTCTGTCTCTTGAGCTTCAACTTTGTCACCATCTCTTCTGACACCAAATTGTCAGTGCTTCCACTATCAATAATCACATCATAGCATTTACCTTCACACTTGCATCTAGTGTGAAACAAGCTCCTCCTTTGTTCAGGTTCATTCTCACCACTCAGCAGGACTCTTCTGTTAATTAGCATTTCTCCTCTTTCAGCATCTTCAGAATTTGATGATCTAGCATCTTCATCTACATATGCAACTCTAGCGTGGCCTTCATTTCTCATGTCTATTCTACCTTGGCGCTAAGGACATTCAAATGCCCTATGACCTTCTTCTCCACAGTGAAAACATGTTCCACGGAAGCCTCCTCTTCCAGATCCTTGTCCTCTTCCTCTTCCTCTCTGATCTCTATTATTCTGATCTTGGAAATGATTGAAATTATTTTCTCTCTGATTCTGGTTGCTACTGGCCTCATCCTTCTTTTTTAGATCTTCATTTCGGCCACCATATGACCATCCACCAGATCTTCCACCATGACCTCTTCCATTTTGTCTACTCTCAAACTTCTTGTTCAGCTTTTCCTCTACTGTTAGGGCAAACTGGTATGCCTCCTCAATACTATTCATTCGAACCAGATTCAACTCCTCCTGAATACTTGGCCTTAACCCATTAAGGTATCGGGCAACTTTCTCCTTATCAACTTCCGCATGGCCTATTCTAATGAGGAGTTGATAGAACTCCTCTGTATACTCCTGAACAGATTTTTATGCTTACTTCAAACTTTGCATTTTCTTTAGTAGGTAAAGCTGATAATCAACAGGAATGAACTATTGCTTCAATTTATCCACCATTTGATCCCATCTTGTGATTTTATCTTTCCCTCTTCTATTTCACTCCAATTGAATCTCTTGCCACTAGATCTTCGCATGACCTTTCAGTCTGACCTTCGCAAATTTTACCCTATCAAAATCATCAACATCTTCATACTCAAAATATTCCTCACATTCATTGATCCAGTCGATCAATTCCTCGGGGTTAAGATTTCCATAAAATGTAGGAACCTCAATCTTAGGTCTTTTCCCAATCTTGGAAATCACCCAAAAAAGTCTTTCTTCCTCCTGATTCAATACTTTAGCTTCTCCTTCTTGATATTCTTCTTTGACTTCATCCTCTCTTTCGTCTCTGACATTAAGATTCATTCCTCTGCGAATCTCTTCTTGCAATTCTCGCACTTGTCTCTGTAGCTCTCTAACCTCAGGTGTCACAGCACCAGCTCTTTCACCACGTTCTTTTTGTGGAGGCATTTTCACGATGCACGTTGAAACCCTAACCACGGTCCTGGTGCAAACTGCCTCACAGTCAGCGATCTATTTACACACTCAAGAACTCCTGCTCTGATACCACTTGATGAAGGGTTCTCCCCTTAATACCACAAACACATAAAAAAAATAGAGAAACAACAACAATAATATGCAAAAAAAGAAAATTGGCTTCTTATTATCTCCACAAATGTGGAATTACAAACTTTGATAATTACAATATGCAAAGCCACATGGGCATTCCCTTACAATATTTTGTAGGACAAAGCCTTGAATCAATACCTAGATCTACTATCCAGAACTGCCCTAGACAACACTACGGGCCTTCTTTATACAAGCAATTTCCACCGCCTGAGAAGGTTCTAGAAATTTATCCCTTAGGGCCGACCAAACTTAGAATTATTTTATTTTACAATTTATTACATCAAAGTTGTCTCAAAATAACTTTTGAAACCCGAACAAAAATTTTGAAGAAAAATTATTTTCTGCCATTTCAAATGGCCTGACTTTTTGAGACCATAAGTCATCACCAGTTGACCTGATTGACTATTATAACCCCATTTCAGAAACACCACAAAGCACTCTACAGGCTTGATCGGTGCAAAGTACTCATCACCCAATTTTTCAACCTCATTCGGGGCCTCTAAAGCCTTCAAAATTGAGTTCAAAGTTTCTGTACCTTGCTGCCAATACTGAAAATCTTCAATATCTTCAAAACTAGACCTGATCTAGCCATGAAACTTTGCTGGCAGGCTGATATGACTGAGATGAACCTCCATATGTAAAATCAGACATTTTAAGATCGTAAGACTAACTTACTAAAAATAGCAAGTTTCCATAAATAGAAACTTTGCACAAGAAAGCCCTTATTGAATACAAAAATAGAAATATTTTTGGGTGATGCAAGATTGCCCTTACACCAAGGATGCTCCTGCATCAGACACCCAGGGTAATTTGAGAAGTGATCCTGTCACGACTCAGGTGTGCAGAGGAAAACCAAGATGGTTAACCTCCTCCTTTGTTAGCCATGATGAATCTTCTACAGGTCATCCTTTCTATTTGACCAAATACTCTTCATATATCCTGTTCCTTGTGCTTCTGCCAACACGACTATCCAGTATGTCTTCATTCTCCTTGATATCTAAACTGGTTGTTGGAATACTCCACTGTGCTGCTGCAACCTCATCTTCAACACCTCCTTCATGATACTCTGTCAAATCTGAAATGTTAAACACTAGTGAAATATTCAGCTTAGTAGGAAATTCTACCTCATATGCATTTCCTAAATCATGCTTCTTTAGTACCGTACATGGTCCAAATTTTTTCATTTTCAGCTTGTTATATGTACCAACTAGAAACCGCTCCTTTTGCAAATGAACCATGACTTCATCCCCAACCTGAAATTCTTTATGCCTCCTTTTGTCATCTACCTTAGCTTTATACTACGCATTCATCTTGGTAATATGCTTCCTCACCTCCTCATGGATGTTCTTCAAGTGTTCTGCAAAATCTTCAGCTTTAGCACTACTTATTTCTCCTTTATCTATCTTTCTCAATTCACATGCATTTCTTGTTCTACTTCCATATACAAACTGAAATGGTGATTTACCAGTGCTCCTGTTGACAAAATTATTCTATGCAAATTCTGCCTATGGTAAACTAAAATCCCATTCTATTGGCTTATCTCCAACCAAACATCTCAGCAAATTTCCCAAACTTCTATTCACCACCTCTGTCTGTCCATCAGTCTGTGGATGATGTGATGAACTAAACTTCAAATCTATCTTCAACTTCTTCCACAATGTATGCCAGAAGTATCCAACAAACTTAGTGTCTTTATCTGAAACTATGGTCTTTGGCAAACCATGTAGTCTCACTACTTCTTTGAGAAACAATTCTGCTACATGAACAGAATCATTAGTCTTTTTGCAGGGAATGAAATGTGTCATCTTCAAAAATCTATCAACTACTACAAAAATTAAATCATGTCCCCGCTATGTCCTCGGTAAACCAAGAACAAAGTCCATACTAATATCCTCCCAAGGCTTTTCTGGTATAGGTAATGGCTAATACAACCCTGTATTCTGCTTCACGCCTTTCACCATCTGACATATTTTGCAACTCTATACAAACTTCTTCACATCTTGCTGTAACTGTGGCCAATAATAATTTTCACTAACCAAAGCAAGGGTTTTATCATGACCAAAATGTCTAGCCAATCCTCCACTATGCTTTTCTTTGATGAGATTCTCCCTCATAGAACTTCTTGGAATGCACACCTGAATCCCTCTGAATAGCATATCATCTTGGATGATAAAATTCAGCCACTTCATCCTATCTAGAGTAACAGGTCCTTTATAAGCTTTCCAAGCTCCACCAAAATCAAGATCATCTAGATACAAATTCTTGAGTTCCTTGAACCCAACCACCTCAATCTACATCGCTGTCAGCAATAGTTGCCTTTTGCTAAGAGCATCTACAACCCTGTTAGACTTTCCACTTCTGTGTTTCAAAACAAATGTATAACTCTGCAAAAACTCAACCCATTTCAAATGTCTCTGATTCAACTTTCCTTGACTATTCAAATATTGCAACGCTTGAAGATCAGTATACAAAACAAACTCTTTAAGAAGTAGATAATGTCTCCACTTCTTTAATGCCTGAACTATAGCATAAAATTCATAATCATAGATAGAATATTTTCTCTTGGCATCATTTAATTTATCACTGAAATAAGCAACAGGTTTACCTTCTTGGCTCATAATAGCTCCTATTACAGTACCACTAGCATCACAATCTATTTGAAAAATTTTATTCAAATCTGGAAGTGCTAAAACAGGTTGTTCTGTAACTTTTTGTTTCAACAATTGAAAACTTTTTTCTACCCCATTAGGAACTTAAACTCTTTTCTATCCCCTCTCATTGTTTCAGTCAAGGGTCCACAAATACTTTTAAAATTTCTGATAAACTTTCTGTAAAAGCTAGCCAAACCATGAAAAGATCTTACCTTAGTAGCACTCCTCGAAGTAGGCCATTCAAGGATAGCCTGTACCCTGTCTGGGTCCATTTTTAGACCTTCTGCTGAATCTACAAATCCCTAATACACTAACTCTTTCTTCACAAAACTACACTTCTTCAAATTAATCAACAATTTCTCATCTCTCAACTTCTCAAACACCATACGAATATGCATCATATGTTCCTCCAATGTCTTGCTAAAGAGAAAAATATCATCTAGGTAAACAATGACAAACTTACCCAAAAATTCTTTTAGAACCTCGTTCATGAGCCACATGAAAGTGCTCGATGCATTGGTTAGCCCAAAAGGCATGACTAACCACTCATATAGTCCTTCCTTTCTTTTGAAGGCATTCTTCCATTCATCTCCTTCTCTGATCCGAATCTGGTGATATCCACTTTTCAGTTCTATCTTTGAGAAATACACAGCTCCACTCAAACAGTCCATAATATCGTCCATTCATGGCAATGGAAACCTATACTTGATTGTGATCTTGTTTATTGCTCTGGAATCTATACACATCCTCCATTCTCCATTCTTCTTTGGTGCTAATACTGCTGGTACAGCACATGGACTCAGGCTCTCCCGAATCAATCCCTTCTGTAACAACTCATGTACTTGTCTGTTCAACTCTTCACTTTCTGCTGGTGTCATTCTGTGTGTTGCCTTGTTTGGAAAACTAGCTCTTGGAATCAAATCTATCTGATGACTGATCTTCCTTACGGGTGGTAAGTCATCAGGTACATTATCAGATACAATATCTTGAAACTCATTCAACAAATTTGCAACCTCTACAGGTACATCCTCTACTTCCTTTTTACCAGCTTTTGGAATTAAAGAAAAATACACATGCTCATACCTCATACCATCTAAGAATTTTCTTCCATCAACAAAATTTATTCTTGCATTGCCACATACCTTTTCTTTGGTCTCCTTCAATGGCTTTAGCTTATGTCGCACTCCATCCTTTGTTAGGGAATAGGTATTCGCACAACCATCGTGTACAGCACATCTGTCAAACTGCCACGGTCTACCCAACAATATATGACATGCATCCATAGATATTATATCACATAGTACCCCATCTTGGTACCCGCCAATCTTGAACTTTACCAGGCACTATTCACTGACCATGACCTTGTGGTCATCCTGCACCCAGGCAATCCGATATGGATGTGGGTGTTTCTATCTCTTGAGTTTCAACTTTGTCACCATCTCTTCTGACATCAAATTGTTAGTGCTTCCACTATCAATAATCACATCATAGCATTTACCTTCACACTTGCATCTAGTGTGAAACAAGCTCCTCCTTTGTTCAGGTTCATTCTCACCACTCAGCAGGAATCTTCTATTAATTAGCATTTCTCCTCTTTCAGCATCTTCAGAATTTGATGATCTAGCATCTTCATCATGTGCAACTCTAGCCTCGCCTTCATCTCTCCTGTCTGTTCTGCCTTGGTGTTGAGGACAGTCAAATGCCCTATGACCTTCTTCTCCACAGTGAAAACATGTTCCACGGAAGCCTCCTCTTCCAAATCTTTGTCCTCTTCCTCTTCCTCTCTGATCTCTATTATTTTGATCTTGAAAACAATTGGAATTGTTTCCTCTCTGATTCTGGTTGCTACTAGCCTCATCCTTCTTTTTCAAATCTTTATTTCGGCCACCATATGACCATCCAACAGATCTTCCACCACAACCTCTTCCATTTTGTCTGCTCTCAAACTTCTTGTTCAGCTTTTCCTCTACTTTTAGGGCAAACTAGTATACCTCCTCAATACTATTCATTCGAACCAGATTCAACTCCTCCTGAATACTTGGCCTTAACCCATTAAGGTATCAGACAATTTTCTCCTTATCAGCTTCCGCATGGCCTGTTCTGATGAGGAGTCGATAGAACTCCTCTATATACTCCTGAACAGATCTTCCTGCTTGTGTCAAACTTTGCATTTTCTTTAGTAGGTCAAGCTCATTATCAACAGGAATGAATTGTCGCTTCAATTTATCCACCATCCGATCCCATCTTGTGATTTTATCTTTCCCTCTTCTATTTTGCTCCAATTGAATCTTTTGCCACCAGATTTTCACACAACCTTTCAGTTTGGCCTTCACAAATTTGACCCTATCAGGATCCTCAACATTTTCATACTCAAAATATTCCTCACATTCATTGATCCAGTCGATCAATTCCTCTGGGTTAAGATTTTCAGAAAATGTAGGAACCTCAATCTTACATTTTTTCCAAATCTTGGAAATCGCCCGAAAAAGTCTTTCTTCCTCCTGATTCACAACTTTAGCTTCTCCTTCTTGATATTCTTCTTCGACTTCATCATTGCTTTCGTCTCTGACATTAAGATTCATTCCTTTGTGAGTCTCTTCTTGCAATGCTCACACTTATCTCTGTAGTTCTCTAACCTCAAGTGTCACAACACCAGCTCTTCTGCCACGTTCTCTTCATGGAGGCATTTTCACGATGTGAACTGAAACCCTAACCACGGTCCTGGTACAAACTACCTCACAGTCGGAAATCTATTTCCACACTCAACAACTCCTTCTCTGATACCACTTGATGAAGGGTGCTCCTCTTAATACCACAAACACATAACAGAAATAGAGAAACAACAACAATAATATGCAAGAATTGAAAATTGCCTTCTTATTATCTCCACAAATGTGGAATTACAAACTTTCAGAATTACAATATGAAAAATCACATGGGCATTCCCTTACAATATTCTGTAGGACAAAGCCTCGAATCAATACCCAGATCTACTACCTAGAAATGCCCTAGACAACACTACAGGCCTTCTTTATATAGGAAATTTCCACCACCCGAGAAGGTTCTAGAAATTTAGCCCTTAGGGCTGACCAAACTTAGAATTATTTTATTTTATAATTTATTACGTCAAATTCAGCTCAAAATAACTTTTGAAACCCAAACAAAAATTTTGAAGAAAAATTATTTTTTGCCATTTCAGATGGCCTGACTTTTAAAAACCATAAGTCATCACCAGTTGACTCGATTGACTATTATAACCTCATTTTGGAAACACCACGAAGCGCTCTACAAACTTGACCGGCGCAATGCGCCCGTCACCCAATTTTTCAAGCTCATCCGGGGCCTCTAAAGCCTTCAAAACTAAGTTCAAAATTTTTGTACCCTGCTGCCAATACCGAAAATCTTCAATATCTTCAAAACTATACCTGATCTAGCCATGAAACTTTGCTGGTAGGCTGATATGACTGAGATGAACCTCCATATGTAAAATTAGACATTCTGAGATCGTAAGACCAATTTACTAAAATGAGAAAGTTTCCATAAATAGCAACTCTACATAAGATAGCCCTTATTGAATACAAAAATAGAAATATTTTTGGGTGATGCAAGATTGCCCTTACATCCAGGATGCTCTTGCATCAGACACCCAGGGTAATTTGAGAAGTGACCCTGTCACGACTTAGGTGTGTAGAGAAAAACCAAGACGATTAACCTCCTCCTTAGTTAGCCATGATGAATCTTCTACAGGTCATCCTTTCCATTTGACCAAATACTCTTCATATGTCCTGTTCTTTGTGCTTCTGCTAACACAACTGTCCAGTATGTCTTCAATCTCCTTGATATCTGAACTAGTTGCTGGAATACTCCACTGTGCTGCTGCAACCTCATCTTCAACACCTCCTTCATGATACATTTTCAAATCTGAAATGTTAAACACTGGTGAAATATTCAACTCAGTAGGCAATTCTACCTCATATGCATTTCCTGAATCATGCTTCTTCAGTATCATACATGGTCCAAACTTCTTCATTTTTAGCTTGTTATATGTACCAACTAGAAACTACTTCTTTCACAAGTGAACCATGACTTCATCCCCAACTTGAAATTTTTTATGCCTCATTTTCTCATCTACCTTAGCCTTATAATGTGCATTCATCTTGGTAATATGCTTCCTCACCTTCTCATGGATGTTCTTCAAGTGTTCTGCAAAATCCTCAGCTTTAGCACTACTTATTTCTCCTTTATCTATCTTTCTCAATTCAGATGCATTTCTTGGACTACTTCCATATACAATCTGGAATGGTGATTTACCAGTGCTCCTATTGACATAATTATTGTATGCAAATTCTGCCTGTGGTAAAATCAAATCCCATCCTGTTGGCTTATCTCTAACCAAACATCTCAGCAAATTTCTCAAACTTCTATTCACCACCTCTGTCTGTCCATTAGTTTGTGGATGATGCGATGAACTTAACTTCAAATCTATCTTCAACTTCTTGCACAATGTATGCCAGAAATATCCAACAAACTTAGTGTCTCTATCTGAAACTATGGTCTTTGGCAAACCATGTAGTCTCACTACTTCTCTGAAAAATAATTCTGCTACATGAACAGCATCATTAGTCTTTTTGCAGGGAATGAAATGTGTCATCTTAAAAAATCTGTCAACTACTACAAAAATTGAATCATGTCCTCCCTGTGTCCTCGATAAACTAAGAACAAAGTCCATACTGATATCCTCCTAAGGCTTCTCTAGTACAGGTAATGGCTGATACAACCCTGTATTCTGCTTCCCTCCTTTCACCATCTGACATACTCTGCAACTCTGTACAAACTTCTTCACATCTTGCTGTAACTGTGGCCAATAATAATTTTCACTAACCAAAGCAAGGGTTTTATCATGACCAAAATGTCCAGCCAATCTTCCACTATGCTTTTCTTTGATGAGATTCTCCCTTATAGAACTTCTTGGAATGCACAACTGACTCCCTCTGTATAGCATATCATCCTGGATGATAAAATCCAGCCACTTTGTCCTATCTAGAGTAACAAGTTCTTTACAAGTTTTTCAAGATCGACCAAAATCAGGATCCTCTGGATACAAATTCTTAAGTTCCTTGAACCCAACCACCTTAATCTGCATCTCTGTCAGCAATAGTTAACTTCTGCTAAGAGCATCTACAACCTTGTTAGACTTTCCACTTCTGTGTTTCAAAACAAATGTATAACTCTGCAAAAACTCAACCCATTTCAAATGCCTCTGATTCAACTTTTGTTTACTATTCAAATATTGCAACGCTTGATGATCAGTATACAAAATAAAATCCTTAGGAAGTAGATAATGTCTCCAGTTCTTTAATGCCTGAACTATAGCATAAAATTCCTGATCATAGAAAGAATATTTTCCCTTAGCATCATTTAACTTCTCACTGAAATAAGCAACAAGTTTACCTTCTTGGCTCATAACAGCTCCTATTGCAGTACCACTAGCATCACAATCTACTTGAAACACCTTATTAAAATTTGGAAGTGCTAAAACAGGTTGTTCTGTAACTTTTTATTTCAACAATTGAAAACTCTTTTCTGCCCCATTAGTCCACTTAAACTCTTTTCTATCCCCTCTCATTGTTTCAGTCAAGGGTCAACAAATACTGCTAAAATTTTTGATAAACTTTCTGTAAAAGCTAGCCAAACCATGAAAAGATCTTACCTCAGTAGCACTCCTCGGAGTAGGCCATTCAAGGATAGCCTGCACCTTCTCTGGGTCTATTTTTAGACCTTCTCCTGAAACTACAAATCCCAAATAAACTAACTCTTTCTTCACAAAACTGCACTTCTTCAAATTAATCAACAATTTCTCATCTCTCAACTTCTCAAACACCATACGAATATGCATCATATGTTCCTCCAATGTCTTGCTAAAGATCAAAAGATCATCTAGGTAAACAATGACAAATTTACCTAGAAATTATTTCAGAACCTCATTCATGAGCCGCATGAAAGTGCTTGGTGCATTGGTTAGCCCAAAAGGCATGACTAACCACTCATATAGTCCTTCCTTTGTTTTGAAGGTAGTCTTCAATTCATCTCCTTCTCTGATCCAAATCTGGTGATATCCACTCTTCAGATCTATCTTTGAGAAATACATAGCTCCACTCAAACAGTCTATAATATCATCCATTCGTGACAATGGAAACCTATACTTGATTGTGATCTTGTTTATTGTTTTGGAATCTGTACACATCCTCCATTCTCCATTCTTCTTTGGTGCTAATACTGCTGGTACAGCACATGGACTCAAGCTCTCTTGAATCAATCCCTTCTGTAACAACTCATGTACTTATCTGTTCAACTCTTCACTTTCTGCTGGTGTCATTCTATGTGCTGCCTTGTTTGGAAAACTAGCTCCTAGAATCAAATCCATCTGATGACTGATCTTCCTTACCGGTGGTAATCCATCAGGTACATTATTAGGTACAAGATCTTGAAACTCATTCAAGTAATCTGCAACCTCTACAGGTACATCCTCTACTTCCTCTTTACCAACTTTTGGAATTAAAGCAAAACACACATGCTCATCCCTCATACCATCTAGAAATTTTCTTCCACCAACAAAATTTATTCTTGCATTGCGACATACCTTTTTTTCGATCTCCTTCAATGGCTTTAGCTTATGTCGCACTCCATCCTTTGTCAGGGAATAGGTATTCACACGACCATCATGTACAGCACATCTGTCAAACTATCACGGTCTACCCAACAACATATGACATGCATCCATAGATATTATATCACATAGTACCTCAACTTGGTACCCGCCGATCTTGAACATTACCAGGCACTATTCACTGACCATGACCTTGTGGTCATCCTGTACCCAGGCAATCCGATATGGATGTAGGTGTTTCTATCTCTTGAGCTTCAACTTTGTCACCATCTCTTCTGACACCAAATTGTCAATGCTTTCACTATCGATAATCACATCACAACATTTACCTTCACACTTGCATCTAGTGCGAAACAAGCTCCATCTTTGTTCAAGTTCATTCTCACCACTTAGCAGGACTGTTCTGTTAATTAGCGTTTCTCCTCTTTCAACATCTTGAAAATTTGATGATCTGGCATCTTCATCTACATGTGCAACTCTGGCCTAGCCTTCATTTCTCCTGTCTGTTCTACCTTGGCGCTAAGGACATTCAAATGTGCTATGACCTTCTTCTTCATAGTGAAAAGATGTTCCACAGAAGCCTCCTCTTCCAGATCCTTGTCCTCTTCCTCTTCCTCTCTGATCTCTATTATTCTGATCTTGGAAATGATTAGAATTGTTTCCTCTCTGATTCTGGTTGCTACTGGCCTCATCCTTCTTTTTCGGATCTTCATTTTGGCCACCATATGACCATCCACCAGATCCTCCACCATAACCTCTTCTATTTTGTATGCTCTCAAACTTTTTGTTCAGCTTTTCCTCTACTTTTAGGCCAAACTGGTATGCCTCCTCAATACTGTTCATTTGAACCAGATTCAACTCCTCCTGAATACTTGGCCTTAACCCATTAAAGTATCAGGCAACTTTTTCCTTATCAGCTTCCGCATGGCCTGTTCTGATGAGGAGTCGATAGAACTCCTCTATATACTCCTGAACAGATCTTCTTACTTCCTTCAAACTTTGCATTTTATTTAATAGGTCAAGCTCATAATCAACAAGAATGAACTATCACTTCAATTTATCCACCATCTGATCCCATCTTGTGATTTTATCTTTCCCTCTTCTATTTTGCTCTAATTGAATCTCTTGCCACCAGATCTTCGCATGACCTTTCAGTCTGGCCTTCGCAAATTTGACCCTATCAGGATCCTCAACATCTTCATACTCAAAATATTCCTCACATTCATTGATCCAGTCGATCAATTCCTCTGGGTTAAGATTTCCAAAAAATGTAGGAACCTCAATCTTAGGTCTTTTTCCAATCTTGGAAATCGCTCAAAAAAGTATTTCTTCCTCCTGATTCACAACTTCAGCTTCTCCTTCTTGATATTCTTCTTCGACTTCATCCTCGCTTTCATCTCTGACATTAAGATTCATTCCTCTGTGAATCTCTTCTTGCAATGCTCGCACTTGTCTCTGTAGCTCTCTAACCTCAGGTGTCATAGCACCATCTCTTCTGCCACATTCTCTTCATGGAGGTATTTTCACGATGTGCACTGAAACCCTAACCACGGTCGTGGTGCAAACTATCTCATAGTCGGCGATCTATTTACACACTCAAGAACTCCTACTCTAATACCACTTGATGAAGGGTGCTCCCCTTAATACCACAAACACATAATAGAAATAGAGAAACAACAACAATAATATGCAAGAACAGAAAATTGTCTTCTTATTATCTCCACAAATGTGGAATTACAAACTTTCAGAATTACAATATGCAAACCCACATGGGCATTCCCTTACAATATTCTGTAGGACAAAGCCTCAAATCAATACCCAGATCTACTACCCAGAACTACCCTAGACAACACTATGGGCTTT
>BSBK01008515.1:277500-405000 GCA_027943335.1 Chamaecyparis obtusa
AGCAAATTTCCCAAACTCCTATTCACCACCTCTGTCTGTCCATTAGTCTATGGATGATGGGATGAACTGAACTTCAAATCTATCTTCAACTTCTTCCACAGAGTACGCCAAAAATATCCAACGAACTTAGTGTCTCTATCTGAAACTATCATCTTTGGCAAACCATGTAGTCTCACTACTTCTCTGAAAAATAATTCTCTTATATGAACAACATCATTAGTCTTCTTGCAGGGAATGAAATGGGCCATCTTTAAAAATCTATCAACCACCACAAAAATTGAATCATGTCCCCATTGTGTCCTTGGTAAACCAAGAACAAAGTCCATACAGATATCCTTCCAAGGCTTCTCTGGTACAGGTAATGGCTGATACAACCCTGTATTCTGCTTCACTCCCTTCTCCATCTGACATACTCTACAACTCTGTACAAAATTTTTGACATCTTGCTGCAACTGTGACCAAAAATAATTTTCACTAACCAAAGCAAGGGTTTTATCTCGACCAAAATGTCCAGCCAATCCTCCGCTATGCTTCTCCTTGATGAGATTCTCCCTCATAGAGCTTTGTGAAATGCACAAATGACTCCCTCTAAATAGCATATCATCCTGAATGATAAAATCTAGCGACTTCATTCTATCTATAGTAACAGGTTCTTTACAAGCTTTCCAAGCTTCACCAAAATTTGGATCCTCTGGATATAAATTCTTGAGTTCCTTGAACCCAACCACCTCAATCTACATCTCTTTCAGCAATAGTTACCTTCTGCTAAGCACATCTGCAACCCTATTAAAATTTCCACTTCTGTGTTTCAAAGCAAATGTATAACTCTGCAAAAACTCAAACCATTTCAAATGCCTTTGATTCAACTTTTCTTGACTATTCAAATATTGCAAAGCTTGATGATCAGTATACAAAACAAACTCCTTAAGAAGCAGATACTATCTCCACTTCTTAAATGCTTGAACTATAGCATAAAATTCCTGATCATAAGCATAATATTTTCTCTTGGCATCATTTAACTTCTCACTAAAATAAGCAACCGGTTTACCTTCTTGGCTCATAACAGCTCCTATTGCAATACCACTAGCATCACAATCTACTTGAAACAACTTATTAAAATTTGGAAGTGCTAAAATAGGTTGTTCTATAACTTTTTGTTTCAACAATTGAAAACTCTTTTCTGCACCATTAGTCCACTTAAAATCTTTTCTATCCCCTCTCATTGTTTCAATCAAGGGACCACGAATACTGCTAAAATTTCTGATAAAATTTTTGTAAAAGCTAGCCAAACCATGAAAAGACCTTACCTAAGTAGCACTCCTTGGAGTAGGCCATTCAAGGATAGCCTGTACTTTCTCTGGGTCTATTTTTAGACCTTCTGCTGAAACTACAAATCCCAAATACACTAACTCTTTCTTCACAAAATTGCACTTCTTCAAATTAATCAACAATTTCTCATCTCTCAGCTTCTCAAACACCATATGAATATGCATCATATGTTCCTCCAATGTCTTGCTAAAGATCAGAATATCATCTAGGTAAATAATGACAAACTTACCCAAAAAAAATTTTAGAACCTTGTTTATGACCTAGATGAAAGTGGTCGATGCATTGGTTAGCCCAAAAGGCATGACTAACGACTCATACAGTCCTTCCTTTTTCTTGAAGGCAGTCTTCCATTCATCTTCTTCTCTGATCTGAATCTAGTGATATCCACTCTTTAGATCTATCTTTGAGAAATACATAGCTCCACTCAAACAATCTATAATATCATCCATTCGTGGCAATGGAAACCTATACTTGATTGTGATCTTATTTATTACTCTGGAATCTGTACACATCCTCCATTCTCCATTCTTCTTTGGTGCTAATACTACTGGTACAACACATGGACTCAAGCTCTCCTGAATCAATCCCTTCTGTAACAACTCATGTACTTGTCTGTTCAACTCTTCACTTTCGACCGGTGTCATTCTATGTGCTGCCTTGTTTGGCAAACTAGCTCCTGGAATCAAATCTATCTAATGACTGATTTTCCTTACCGGTGGTAATCCATCAACTACATTATCATATACAATATCCTGAAACTCATTCAATAAATTTGCAACTTCTACAAGTACATCCTCTACTTCTTCTTTAGCAGCTTTTGGAATTAAAGAAAAACACACATGCTCATGCCTCATACCATCTAGGAATTTTCTTCCATCAACAAATGTTATTCTTGCATTGCCACATACCTTTTCTTCGGTGTCATTCAATGGCTTTAGCTTATGTCACACTCCATCCTTTGTCAGGGAATAGGTATTCACATGACCATCGTGTACAACACATCTGTCAAACTGCCATGGTCTACCCAATAACATATGACATGCATCCATAGATATGATATCACATAGTACCTCATCTTGGTACCCGCCGATCTTGAACTTTACTAGGCACTGTTCACTAACCATGACCTTGTGGTCATCCTGCACCCAGGTAATCTGATATGGATGTGGGTGTTTCTGTCTCTTGAGCTTCAACTTTGTCACCATCTCTTCTAACACCAAATTTTCAATGCTTCCACTATCAGTAATCACATCACAGCATTTTTCCTCACACTTGAATCGAGTGTGGAACAGGATCCTCCTTTGTTCAGGTTCATTCTCACCACTCAACATGACTCTTCTGTTAATCAACATTTTTCCTCTTTTAGCATCTTCTTAATTTGATGATCTGACATCTTCATCTACATGTGCAACTCTAGCCTAGCCTTCATTCCTCCTATCTGTCCTTCCTTGGCGTTGAGGACATTCAAATTCCCTATGACCTTCTTCTCCATAGTGAAAACATGTTCCACGAAAGCCTCCTCTTCCTGAACTTTATCCTCTTCCTCTTCCTCTCTAATCTCTACTATTCTGATCTTGGAAATGATTGGAATTGTTTCCTCTCTGATTTTGACTGCTACTGGCCTCATCCTTCTTTTTTAGATCTTCATTTTGGCTTTCATATGACCATCCATTAGATCATCCACCATGACCTCTTCCATTTTATCTACTCTTAAACTTCTTATTCAACTTTTCCTCTACTTTTAGGGAAAACTAGTATGCCTCTTCAATACTATTCATTCAAACTAGATTCAGCTCCTCCTAAATGTTGGGCCTCAACCTATTAAGGTAACGAGAAACTTTCTCCTTATCAGCTTCCGCATGACCTATTCTTATGAGGATTCGATAGAACTCCTATATATACTCCTGAACAGATCATCCCGCTTGCTTCAAAATTTGAATTTTTTATAGTAGGTCGAGCTCATAATCAATAGGGATGAACTATCGCTTCAATTTATTCACCATTCAATCCCATCTTGTGATTTTATCTTTCCCTCTTCTATTTCACTCCAATTGAACCTCTTGCCACCACATCTTCGCATGACCTTTCAGTCTGGCCTTCACGAATTTGACCCTATCAAGATACTCATTATCTTCATACTCAAAATATTCTTCACATTCATTGATCCAGTCGATCAATTCTTTTGGGTTAAGATTTCCTAAAAATGCAGGAACCTCAATCTTAGGTCTTTTTCCGGTCTTGGAAATGGCTCAAAAAAGTCTTTCTTCCTCCTGGTTCACAACTTCAACTTCTTCTTGATCTTCTTCGGCTTCATCCTTGCTTTGGTCTCTGACATTAAGATTCATTCCTCTGTGAATCTCCTCTTGCAATGCTCACACTTGTCTTTGGAGCACTCTAACCTTAGGTGTTACAACACCAGCTCTTCCGCCACGTTCCCTTCATGGAGGCATTTGTTTTTTTTATGATGCGTGTTGAAACCCTAACCAACGGTCCCGGTGCAAACTACCTCATAGTCGGTGATTTGTTTACATACTCAAGAACTCCTTCTCTGATACCACTTGATGAAGGGTGCTCCCCTTAATACCACAAACACATAAAAGAAATAGAGAAACAACAACAATATGCAAGAATAGAAAATTGGCTTCTTATTATCTCCATAAATGTGAAATTACAAACTTTCAGAATTACAATATGCAAAGCCACATGGGCATTCCCTTACAATATTCTGTAGGACAAAGCCTCAAATCAATACCTAGATCTACTACCTAGAACTGCCCTAGACAACACTATGGGTCTTCTTTATATAGCTATTTTCCACCGCCTGAGAAGGTTCCAGAAATTTAGCCCTAAGGGCTGAACAAACTTGAAATTATTTTATTTTTCAATTTATTACATCAAATTTGGCTCAAAATAACTTTTGAAACCCGAACAAAAATTTTGAAGGAAAATTTTTTTCTGCCATTTCAGGTGGCCCGACTCTCGGAGACCATAAGTCATCACCAGTTGACCCGATTGACTATTATAACCCCATTTTGGAAATTTCATGAAGCGCTCTATAGGCTTGACCCACACAAGTGCCTGTTACCAAAATTTTTGACCTCATCCAGGGCCTCTAAATCCTTCAAAGCTGATTTAAAGTTTTTGTACCCTGCTACCAATATCGAAAATCTTCAATATCTTCAAAACTAGACCTGATCTAGCCATGAAACTTTGTTGGCAGGCTAATATGACTGAGATGAACCTCTACATGTAAAATTAGAACATTCTGAGATTTATGACCAACTTACGAAAAATAGCAAGTTCCCATAAATAGAAGCTCTGCACAAGATAGCCCTTATGAATAAAAAAATAGAAATATTTTTGGGTGATGCAAGAATGCGCTTACACCAAGGATGCTCCTACATTAGACACCTGGGGTAATTTTAGAAGTGACCCCGTCACATCTCAGGTGTGTAGAGGATCAATTAGTGATCTCATTCAAGTACTCAATCAGTTGTAGTTCATCAATCTCTCCCTTTGGCATTGATGGAAACTCAAGCAATATGAAATATGTCATGCACATACCAAACATGTATTCTACAACTATGTAAGTAAATGATGTAGCTCTCCCTAGCTTGATATTTAATATTTTTAATCACTACGTTACATAACAACATTACAAGTGCAGACTTTCCTCTACTGATTTGATCTTTTCAGCTCTCAAATTCCTTCTCTTCTCAGCAAAATATCGTCAAAACTCTCCCTCAATTTCATAGATTATCTCTCCCTTAGATAAATTTTCCATTGATCTTTATGTTTATCTCTCCCTTTAACAACAATGCCAAAGAAAAACATAAAAAAGCACAGCTCTGCAATAGCCAAGTAATTCACTGTTGTTCGGTGCAAACAATGTATCTCGGTATACTGATATGCAAATCTCTGTTCTTTTCACAACCTTAGATAGAATCCAAAGTGTCAGCTATGTTGCACCAACATGAATGATCTTCTCATAAGAATAGGCTAATGCAACCTCTAGATCACATTAGTGACCGATAGATAGGGGATGGACCCCAAGTCTAGTCCTCAAGTATTCAAAAGTGTCCTTTGGTAGAGGGTTGGTAAAAATATCAGCAAGTCACTCCTTTGATGTAACTTATTATAGTTTTACTTTATTCTCCTATACTTGTTCTCTTAAGTAGTGATACTTAATAGAAATATGATTTGTCTTCGAATGCATTACATGATTCTTAGATATATTTATTGCACTAGTATTGTCACAATATATAATCATTGGCTCAGTGGTTACCTCATTCATCCCTTCCAACACTTGTTTGATATAAGAAATGTTTGAACAGTTTGTAGTGGCAACAAAATATTTTGCTTCAATAGTAGACTGAGAAATACAAGATTGTTTCTTACTTGTCCAAGTAACAAGTCTTTCACCAAAGAAAAATGATCCTCCTGTTGTGCTCTTTCTATCATCTATATTTCTAGCCCAATCTGCGTCAGTGTAGACTCTTAGTTCAAATTTTCCTTCCTTAGAATACCATAAACCATATTAATGTATTTTCTTCAGATATCTCAAGATTATTTTTACTGCAACCATATGTGAATCCTTTGGATTGGCAGAAAATCTAGCAACAATCCCCACTGCATGTGTAATATCTAGCCTACTATGTACTACATACATCAGTTTACAAATCATAGATTCGTACAATATCTAGTTTACATCTATACATTCATCATCTTTTGTTAATTTTTAGCTTGTGACCATTGGTCTTCCAACTGGTTTAGTATCTTCCATGAAAAATATTCTCAATACTTCCATTATGTACTTTGATTGTGTGATGAAAATTCCATCATTCTACTGAATAACCTACAAGCCTAGAAAGAACTTAATCTCTCCAAACATAGACATTTCAAATTCTTTTCTCATCTCATCAATGAATTATTTATAAATATGATCTTGTCCTCCAAAAATTATATCATACAGCAGTATTTCAACAATCAAAATAATATCATGAGATCCTCCTTTCATGTACAAATTATTGTTTTCACTAGTTCTTACAAAACCAATACTTAAAAGATAAGTATGCAATCTTTCATACCAGGCTCTCGGTGCTTTCTTTAAACCATATAAAGCTTTGTGTAGTCTACATACCATGTCTTTCTGATTCGGATCAAAAAACCCTTTTGGTTGTTCTATGTAGAACTCCTCTTCTAGTAACCCATTCAAAAAAGAAGCCTTAACATCCATTTGATAGGCTTTAAACTTCTTATGTGCAACATATGCAAGTAACATGTAGATTCCTTCCAGTCTAGAAATAGGTGAAAAAGTTTCACCATAATCAATTCCTTTTTCCTATGCATATCCCTTGCAAACAAGTCTACCTTTGTTTCTTGTAACCTCTCCATTCTCATTCAACTTATTTAGAAAAATCCATTCAGTACCAATAACATTCTTATCTTTCAATCTAGGTACTAAAGTCCATGTCTTGTTTTTCTCAATTTGTTCTATCTCTTCATTCATATCATTTATCCATTCATCATTTTCAAGTGCAATATTAACATTCTTTGGTTCAAACTCACAAACTAAGCATGTGCTTTGTCTTAACTTACTTCTTGTCAGCATGCAAGCTTTCTTTTCTCCAATTATTTGGTTCTCAAGATGATGTCTTCTGACAAATCTTGCCAACACTTGATCTGTTCTTTGTTCTTCATCATGTTCAGGTTCATTTCCTTGCTCAGTAGCTTCTTCCCGATCCTCAATTTCCTTTTGTTATTCCTTGGTGTTCTTTTCCAGATGCTCGGTCGACTCAGCCTATGGCTTTGGTAGGTAATCTAGATGTTCAAAATATAAGTGAATCTACCAGAGTCTTCTGGCTCCTTATTTCTTTCTTCATCATTTTTATCATCAAATTCATTGAAACTATGTCATTAGCACTTTCAATCATCTTATTAGCAACCTTATTTAGACACTTGTAAGCTTTTCTTTTAGTAGAATATCTAGGAAATATTCCCTCATCCCCTTTAGAGTCAAATTTCCCATTCTTATCATCTTTCAAAATAAAACATTTTCTACCAAAAATTTTGAAGTAACTTACAGTCAGTTTGTGACCAAACCATAACTCGTAGGGTGTTTTATTTGTCTTTCTTCAATTGTACTCAGTTTGAAGAACATATATAGTTGTGCTAAGTGCCTCTCTCCAATATGTTCATGCTACATTATTTTCTATCATCAATGTCCTCATGCAATCAACAATTGATCTATTTCTTCTTTTAGCAATCACATTCCGTTGAGGTGTTCTCGGTGCAGATACCTATCTTTTTATACTATGCTCATTACAATAGTTAGTGAATTCATTAGAAATAAACTCACCACCTCCATCAGATCTCATGCATTTTAGAACTTTCTCAGTTTCTTTTTCTACTTTTTCTTTGTACCATTTAAATATTTTAAATGCCTCAGATTTATCCTTTAAGAACATTACAGTCATCAATCTAGTGTAATCATCAACAAAAAGAATGAAATTTCTATCTCCATAGTATCTCTAAGTTCTCATGGGGCCACATAGGTTGGTGTGAACTAACTACAAAATTCTCTTTGTTGATTAGTCTTTACTCTTAAAACTAGATTTTGTCATTTTCCCCTTTTGACATTCATGACATATAACACGATCAGGCTTTGTTGGGCTAGAAAGACCTCTAACCTTTTTCTTTCTACTGATCTTAATCATGTTATCAAAATTCATAGGACATAAAATTTTATGCCATAACCATGCATCCTCATTTTTCATCAGTAAACATGAAGTCTTAGCATTTTCAAGATAAAATAAGTTACCTTTAGATTGTGCTCCTATTCCAACAAGTTGTCCACCATCATCAAATATCTTTACCTTATTTCTTTCAAAAGATACTTGGTGACCTGAGTTGTTAAGTTGTGCCACACTTAGAAAATTTTAATTTAGTCCTTCTACCCAATAAGCATTATCACATTTGATTTTATCATTTATCAATAAAGATCTTTTTCCTCTAACCATACATGGTGTATCATTACCCATTTTTATAGAACCTCCATTATATTGCTCAAGATGATTAAAATTTTCTTCATCACCAGTCATATGATGTGTACAACCACTATTAATGACCCATGTATCATTTTTATTAACTTTAGAAATAAGTGTTGTCTCTACATACCTTTCTTCTTCCTCATAATCATCCTTCATTGCAACAAATACTACTTCAACATCATTATCTGTGTCGGTATCAGTATCATTCTCCTCAGTAATGTAACATACCTTTTTTCCCTTATCATTGTGATCTCGGTCATCTCTGTTGTTGTTTTAGTTACTTCTGTTGTTTCTCCTTCCATATCTTCCTTCACCAAATCAATCTTTGTTTCTATCTTCTTCTTTCCTGTTCGGGCATCTAGCAACAATATGGCCAACTTATTTGTAGTTAAAACATGCTAAAGACAATTTACCCTTATATCTACCTTTACCTTTAGGTAATCTCTAGGCCATAAGAGCTTCAAGTTCATCAAGCTCATCATCAGTATTACTATCACTGTCATCCCTATTATTTCCACTGCTAGACTTACCGATCTTCAGAGAAGTCATGAAAGAAGACTCAATAGATGGTACACTACTATTATCAAAGTTGTTCAATTCAAAATTTGTTAGCTTACCAATCAGACTATCAAGAGTAAGAGTGTTGCCAAGTGCAGACCTCATTTCATGTATAGTAGATATTCTAATTGCATAAGCAGGTAGCAAGGTCCTTAGACTTTTACTTACCACTATATCTTCATTAATGACACCACCAGATCCTTTGATAGCATTGAATACCTCCTTTATTCAGTTTGTATATTGTACTATGTTTTCTCCTCCTTTCATTTTCATATCATCAAACCTGCCTCTTAGGCTTTTAGCTTGGGCTCTCTTGATATTAACATCACCACCATAGACTTGACCTAATTTTTCCCACATTTCTTTTGAAGTACTGCAATCTTTGACATCTTCAAATTCAACATCAGATAGAGAAGCATCAATCTCTATCATAGTCATGTTGTGTTCATGTCGGTCTTTAATTTGATCAAGAGTCAAAGGTCCAGTCAATGGTTGTAAGTATCCATTTTCAAGTAGATGCAAGGTAGAATCTCTAATTCTGGATATGTGAAGTTTCATTGAACTTTTCCATATAGTAAACTTTTCCTTATTTAGCTTCCACACCTCCTTTTTATACATCTTGTGATCTTTCTGCTGAAGTCCTTAAAACTTTGTTCCAAGCAACCAATATGCTCTAATACCAATTGTTAGAATAACTAAGAGGAGGGGTGAATTAGTTAGATCAGTTATCCAATAGTCCTAATTACAAAGATGTATCACTTTAAACTATTTCAACAAATTATGTAGCTCAGTAACATATACTACTAAACTATTTGTTCCTTTACCAATTTTTAGTTAATTAATTCACTGTGATTACCAACCAAATTAAATATGCAATATCTAAAGTATGACAACAAATCAATCATCAAAAAAATACATAGCACAAATATTTCATATGGAAACCTTGTTAAGGGAAAAATCACCTAGGACCGGTAACCCAAAATAATTTTCACTCTTCTGAAGTGAGCCTGGTGAAGAGCCAACCCCATTAAACATTACAAACACATTGTTATGTGTGACCTTGTTAGAGGATTTAAGACTAACAATTATCATTCAACCAGAATTAACTATGGGGTTGATAGGATAACAATGTACATTCATTTAATGACGTAGGACATATCTTAAGATGGTTACGTCCACTTGGTTAAGAGATTTTTCTATATCAATGGTTAAACTGAAATAATAGTTGATCTGATTACAATACAACTCAATTTGCAGACGTTTAGATCTATTCTAAGCCCATACAAATCCTCTGATCAATATATCAATTCACTTCCTCAACTTACTTTCACTCAGTAATAGCTCTCTTATGCTCGGTACTGTAATGCAATTTGGTTCTTCTTCAACTAGTGTGATCAGGCATGCATGAAACTGTATTCATCTAAAATCTCTGGAGTCTTCCTTCTTCTAGCATGTTTCAATAAAGAAACTCATATCTATTATATAGATAGATAAACCGTTTTCATATCAACAATCATATTTTGCTGCTTAATCTCCTTCATTGATTTTTCCTCTTAAACCTTCCTCAAAAAATGTGTCAATAACATGTTTCAATTCCATCCTTTAGATATTATCTAAATTTTGTTAGTTGTGGATCTCATAACAACCTTTATTCTCAATCTTGAAATCATAACCATTCTAGCTCATCAATTTTGTCAGCTAAACTTAAGCAATTAATACTTTCATCCATACTCATTTAACAAAGAAATATGTCGGTGAGCACAAGCTTAGTTAATACTATCTCTTAGTAAACACTACACTACTCAGTGTATACTGAAGTTCTTCATCAACCGACCATACTGCTTTGTGAAGTTTTTCTTCCATCTTCATAATAGATTAATGCAACATAATCAAGTCAACATTATGAAGACATAGACTCATCAATAAGTTACCCAAAGTATTCCTTATCCTCATCTGTCATATCCATCTTTCTCCATGTAGATATCTCAATTCTTCATCTTTTCTCTCCTCTTTTTAGATGTTTAGATGTTTGCAACTATTATGATAAGTACTGTCAAAACTAGTTGACATCAATGATGACAAAATGACTAATTTAATTATCTTACATATCATTTCAGTACTCGATGATCTCATTCAGGTACTCAATCAGTTGTAATTCATCATAGTCAACTTTACAATGCAATCCAATAATTAATACAATTCCCAAAGTGGAATTTGAATTAGCATGGGTAGAATAATAAAGTCAAATATTCCTGCTAATCAGAGGAATGAAAATGTGAAAGTAACATTTTCACAAGTAAACATACATTAAAGTATAAATAATCAAATTTACCTAACAATCCAAGAGTTTCTGCAATTGTAAAAGTAGCATATTCAGATTTAGCACAAAGAAGAATAAATGATCACTTTACCTATCAATCCAATAGGCACAAACTTTACTCTATCTCCTTCCATCCCTAATTTCTCACTGAATTTTGATGAAAGTGAAGCTTCACAAACATAAAGGAATCATACCTTAAGTGTGACAAATATGTTATCATGTAAGGTAAAGATACTAAGCACCAATCAAGCATATAACATTTTCCAAAAATGGCATATGTAAGTTCAATAGTATAGATTGAATTTCAAAATACAAAAATCCTCACCATATACTAATTTTCAACACGTTTTCTTCTTGGATACAATATTTCTATTTTATCAACAACAATAAGGAAAACCAAATGCTTATGAGTTCAACAAGTTACAATAAAAAAATCTAATATAAGAAAGATAGAATAATGAAGCTAAAATATATCAACATTCTATATATATGGATGGAAGATATACATGCTCTTTATTAAGCTCTCTGATATAGGTAGAATGTCCCATATTAGATAGTTTTGCAGCCTTGTTCTCTTCATTAATTTTAATAGTTAACTTCACTGGATTAATGTAGTCTCAAATATAGAACTTGTCTGTTGAGTGGCAAGTCTACTCTGTACCTTCTGTGGTTGAAATATCTCTAATGATTTCAATAATTTAAAGTATGTGGGCTTTATGAACAAGTACAAAAATGTAAAAAATGATTGGATAAAGAATACAAAATTCATATGGAAAAGAGGAATGGGATGACAAAAAAAAGATTGAAAGATATACTATAGCATGAGATGCAAGGACATTCATTTTGTTTTCTTTGATCTATTCAAAAAAAAAGTTTCAAGCTATCAAAGTCTTCAAGACAATAGTTCTCATCTTTTATGTTACCTTCATCATATTCAAAGATTGAATAATCATTTATATCTTTTTCACCATAATGTTCTCTAATTTTTGTTTCCATTTGGACAAATACAAGATTATTACAAATATATATAAGTATCTAGCTCCAAAGCATAAAAAAATGATATCCGATCCCCCAAACAATAAATAGATGGAGCTTCTTAAAATACAAACATAACTTGTAACAACATTGAATAGATTGAAATCAATCCATCTAATACAATAAAGAGCACCAAATACCATGTACTGATGCTTCTGATTCAGCACAAAATATAGAATATGTTAAAGGTCAATCCATATATATGGAATCAAATAAGGAAAAATATTGTCAAAAAGAATAAAAATTTATTTATGAAGCCATCCTTCAAAAATTTCAGATATAGCATATATCAGGTTATCCAAAAGCCATGATAATTTAGGGTCAATATCCTTTTTCAAAATAGACAAAACCATGAACACAATGTGTAGAAATTATAAGCATGATAGCAACTACCTTGTAACTAAAAGACAAATTCTCTCCTACAATTGGAGAAGCATCACATGTATCTTCATGGTTTTTGTCTAAATCAAGCACAAGCACCAAGGTTGGGCAATGATCTCCAATATAGAATGGTAAGTCTTATGATTATGATGAAGCCTTCTATAGAGACTGAAACCCTTAAATCAAGTGAGCCCATTTTGTGATAGATGAGCTTAAAATTCAATCACAATAAATTTTCTATAGTTTTTCAAGTGGTAAAAAATTAAGGGTTTGATTCTAAAACCTATGACTCTCAAGAGGGATAGTGTGCCTCATCCCCGCATAAATGTAGAAAATAGTTAATCTTAAATAGGCAAAAAATACTTTGACTATTGATGTAAGTTGAATTATCTCCTTTTTTACTCCAAAATCTACATTAATATAATGCTCACCATATTCCATAATATAGAAAAAAAATGGTTAACAAAAAACATTCAAAAAAGTGATTTATTTAATCAATAAAATTTTGAGTTCAATTTTTTTTGAAGGAAAAGAAAAGAAGAAAACTATGGAGCTAGAAAAATTTACAAAAAATGTATGATTAAGGTTATATTGTGGAATATAAGGGTTCTTAGTAGTGAAATACTAGATGTTCTTGAAAGGTGCATTTCAAATATAATCTTATTTTTTTGTAAATTAAATTATAGTCTAAAGATGGCAAGTTTTGACAAATGGATGTCATTGTCAAATCTTTATGCAAGAGCATCTTGAGTCTAAGGAAATAAAAATCACCCAAAAAGATTTATAATTTTCTTTTTCTTTTTGTTTCAGTTCATCTTTGTAGAAGATCATAAGTTCACAAACTTCTTAATCTCTATAACTTCAATATGGAACTTTAAGGTCATTCTATGATATGGTGAAAGAATAAAAGGAGTCATGAGTTTTCTTTCGAATGTTAGAGTTAAAATTACCCTAGTAGCATGTATGAAAAATGTGGATGTATTTAAGGAGAGGCCAACATTGGTTTTGTCTCTAGGAAATGTGGTCTCATGATACCCATGATGCAACTTATGGAAAGGCTTCAAAAACTTATAGATGGGTGTTGTGGTGTGTGGGAAATCAAATGAAATTTATTAAAAATCCTTTGTTTTAATCTGAGACATCAGTTATAAAAAATTGGAAGCACATGAGCTTCCATTTATCAGTTACAAAGAGAGGTATCAAAACATGAAATAAAAATGCCCCAGGTTACATCCAATCAAATGAAGTAATTAGGGTCAGTAATTAGATGCATGATTAAGGATTCGTAAGGGAGAAATAATGAAAGGTGTGAGTGCTAAACATTTTGTATAGTAAGATAAACAAGTCACAATAGTTACATGAAAAGAAATGTAATAACGCTTTAAAAAATAATAAGTATGTGTGTTGGGGAGATAAAATGGATACCTCAATAAACAATACAAAATGAATAATGTGAATAGACACATATAGATAAGCCATAGGTTTATTCAAACAATGCATTGACATGCGTAATAGAATAAAAATTGCATTGGGAAGGCAATACTAGAGAGTTGTATCAAGAAGGAAAAGCTACATAGTATACAACTATAGAAAAAGGCAGAGAAGAAGAGAGCCCTCTATTGTTGGTGCTAATATAGGGGGAAGATGATGCTGAATTGGGGAATGCACACAACATAGATAAAAAAATGTTATTGTATGGGAAAGGGGTTTGGAGATCTGCTATGTGGGGAAGACCAAGAAGGTATCCATAAGTAGAAATAATTGTGAATAGACTAAGAAATCAAGTAACATTTTCATTGCCAAACAAGGGAATCCCAAGGGGCATAAGAATGTGAGGAGATATGGTTTTGAAGAATAAGGGAATAGGCTATGGAAGAAAGAAAAAAATAGTTAGCAGAAAGAGGGGAAAGAAAAGAGTAGCATGAGGAAGAAGAGAAAACTCTTTCATGGTGCACATCAGTTAGAAAAGAGTAGAACATAGGTGAAAAGAATAGAACATAGGTTTGAAGAATTGGAGTTTGATAAAACAATTTTCCAAGGCATTGAAAGGCTTGTGCATTGGAAAAACCTTGAGGTCAAATGTGAGGGATCCAAAAGCTTGGTAAGTTTATCTTTTCATGGGTAAGTTTATCTTTTCATGGGTAAGTTTATCTTTTCATGGGAAAGTCATATAAGGGCATTTTGAACCTTGTGGGAATTTTCTTAACATAAGCTTGGATCATTAGTAATTGTAGAAATGCTAAGTCTAGATAACTTTTGGATAAGTACATTGTGATGTAGCAACAATTGGATGACTAATTTAAGTATCTACCAGCTATTGATTCTTCTTGAATTGTCTCACATTGATATCCCTAAAATTGTGTTGTTGGCATCAGATTATGCATCTTTTGTCAAAAAAAATTGATCTTGAGATTGGTGGTTAAAAAATAGAAACCATAAAATACATAAATAAATCATATTGGAGTACACATTTCAAGGAAGATTTGAGAAAATGGAAGAGTTATTTATGGAAGGGTTATTTTTATTTTGAGAAAGTTTGAAGAAAGAAAATAGTGGTTAAAAAGAAGTCACGTGAGAAGGTTTCTCTTCTCCCATCAAAGAAGGCACTCCAATTTTCTAAATTGGATAAGATTAAAATGGAAGACCCTCTCTATTTTATTTAAGAGGGTACAATTTTCTGAAAATGATAAGGGAGATTAAAAATTTTATTTAGGAAAAAGTAGCAAGCCCTTCCTCCATAGATATGCCATGAAGGGGAAAAGCTTGATCAAATCTCTTATAATATCCTACATTTTCTACATTGATAGTTATAGGAATTAAAACCAACTAAGATTGATTGAATTTGATCTTAAAAGTTTCATGGGTGCACACATTTTCATTGGTGAACCATTATAGTAGGGACTGACTAATAGGGAATTATCATGGCCATATTAATTATCTAGTCCAGTTTCTCTCAAATATTATTATTTCAATATAATGGAGTGCTCATCTAATTTCTTTTATTTGATTTCCTACTACACTATCCTATTTATGTTTCCTGTAAGATATGTTTCCTTAATAATCTCAGTTTCCTTAAAGATCCTTAAATGCAACAAGGGAACCTAGAAATTATATTATATTCTCTTCCTCCACAAAATTTCATTTTTGTATTTATAAAATTGAACTTCACTAATTAGCATGCTACTTAAAATATAAGTACTTTTTCACAATGAATCATGATACTAGTGGTGATGATGTCTAAAAAAACCTATCTTGAATATCACTTTCTAACTCTATGCCGCACTCTTTTCATATTTCACGAGTTTGAAAGATTCACCAATTGTCAACATATTTTTTTCAAAGAAGTGTATATAAGTGAAATGTAGTAGACAAATGTGTGCATCTACTTGATGGATTCTTAAAAACCCAATGATACAATTTATATTGAAGTCATACGAACAATATAATTTTCTCTTGTTAGTGATAATATGAAGGACTTTATGGAAGATATTCTACCTAAATCCCTAGGAAAGGTGTGTGTTAAGAAATTTTTTGTTAGGGATGATAACATGAACTTAAGGTTATAAAATCTCAACCAACACAAACAATTTAAAACATCACCTACTAGTGCTTTTGGACCACAAAGTTCTCATAGATCAAAGTAGAAGAAGGGCAAAAAAAGTAGAGCACTGGTGGAAGCAACTAATAGACTAAAACTGATTGAATATCTTGAAGGAGATTTTGACAATTGATTGGATATTTGAAAGACTATGATTGATGATCATCGAGCTACAAAAATATATGTGATACATTAAATCCGTTAGTGTATTGTCATTGATGTCAACTAGTTTTGACTATACTTATCATGATAGTTACAAACATCTTAAGAAGGAAATAATGATGAAGGAATGAGATACCTACATAAAGATGAGATGGATTAGAAAAATATGAATATGGTATTCATTGGGTAATTTTTTGATGAGTCTATGACATTATGTTAGTGATTTGATTGTATTAAACAATTATGTTATGGATTGAGGATCAAGAATGAACAAGTTTATGTACTAGTTGGTAAATGAATAATTCAATATACATCGAGTTAGAATAGTGTACAATGAGAAAGTATAATGTATACTGAGTATAGTGTTAACTAAGTTAGATATCACTGACACGCTGTGGTATTGACCGAGCAAAAGAAATAAATGTAACTAATGATTGTCGACTAAAGATGATGAGCTAGAAAATTGTTGATGATTCTGAGGTTAAAGATAATGTTTGGTATGATGATCAAATGACTGACAAAATTCAAAGATGATCAGATGAAGGAGAATAACATGTGTTACTAACACAATTTTTGAGGAAGGTTAAAGAGGCAAAATCAATGGTGACGATTAAGAGGCAAAATCTATGGCTGGAAATAAAATGGTTTATGAAGTCTATAAAAGGAAACAAGAGATTCAGATTGAATCTTGGAATGCACATGAGAAGACTACATTCATACGAGATGATCAAACAATTTGAAGACATAACCAAGCAAATATGTAGACAACACCAAGCGATGGAGAAAAGGGACTACCGAGAAGATCAGAGTTGGAGGATACAAATAGATTGAATTGAGATTATTGATCAGAGATATTTTGAGCCTAGCATAAATCTAAAAATCTACAAAATAATTTGTAATTGAATCAGATCATTACTGTAATAGTTTAACCATTGCTACAGATAAATCTTTTAACTGAGTGGACTTAATAGTCTTTTTATTTCAATATGACATTCAATGAATGTTCATCATTTTCTTGTTGACCCCATATTGAATGTTTGGCCAAGGGAGAACTGTTAGTAATAAATCCTCTAACTAGGTCACACCTCATAGTGTGTTTTGTAACCTTTAACAAGATTGGCTCTTAACCGAGCTCACTTCAGAAGACTAAATTATTTTGGGTTATCGGTCCCAGGTGGTTTTTCCCGTAATAGGGTTTCCATGTTAAAATCAAAGTGTTATATGTGTATGCATGTGTTGAATTTTTATTTTATCTTACACATTACTATAACTGGATTGATCAATAAACACAATATTTAATTTACTACTATTCGATAGATGAACAAAAAGGCATAGTTGATATATTACTAAGCCAATTAATTAATTTGAAAGTTTTTGATATATACATCTAGGAGTATTTGGGACTATTGGATAACTGGAATTAACTGATTCACCCCACCCTCTCAGATATCTAATAGCAACCATGTCAAGGATCAGTCTAGCTAGATTAGCGATGATGGAGCAGAATCTAGCATTGAACATGGAAGAGAAGGTCTTTGTGAATCTCGTCTACAATCCCATGGTGAGCCATGTGGATGAAACCATAAAGTGTACAAGGGAGGAAGGGTAGCTAGCTCTCAAGGGTTTCTACAATCTCAATGATTTTATGTCATCAATCCAATGGCCCTAGGTTGTGATCATCCTCATGAAAGTCAGAGGACCTATGGAAAAAAATACTTTGGAATTTTTACTCTTGTATTTGCTAAAACCCTAGCTACTATGTTACAAAAAATATAGCTTCTTTCAACTTTTAATTAAATAATGAATTTTCCTTCCCATACGGCTTAGTATTTTTACCCTTTTTATTCCCTACATATTTTTTTCAACCTTTTTATTTTATCGTGTTGGATACAAAATGTAAATATATTATTTTAAAAAGTTAAAAATAAAATAATAAAATAAAATAGGAAATTTAAAGATAAAAAGGAATTTCATCTCAGATTGATTTGATGGTTGGAGATTAGATTTGATTCAAATAATAGAGACCAAGAGAAGGGAAAAGAAATTAATTCCAAAAAACTCATTGAAGCTATTGTAAGGGACTTACCAATGATTCTTGTTTTAACAATTTCAATGTGAAAATATGTATAGATTTTTAGGGAAAATATTAAGAAACCTATAGAGACATGCTAAAAAACATGCCAAACATTCACTCCCCACCATTCCGCTTGCCGCCTTTTCTTTTGTCTTACTTTTTAATTCAAGACATTTAAGGTTTAATTTTTAGTTTTAGATAATTAAATTAATAATTTAAATGTTTAAGATGAAATAGTAATTTTATCGTAAAAGAATATCTTGAACAACAAAAATGAGATTGCACTAAGGATACATTGATATGTTAAGTTAGATACGTTTGAGTATAGGACTCTATCTCTTTTTTGTGAAAAATTATTTTTTATGACAGATCTCATTGCTTTTTGCATAGAATATGCCTTGTCTAAATGAAAACATTATTCATTTGTACAAAAATTTAATTATTACCCCTTGAATCTGGATTCTTTTTTAACAAAATTAGTTATATTTATTTTTTATGCATCCTATATTGCTCTTTGGATCAATAAAACTTGATGTTTCCTTTAAAACGCTAGTTGTTTCTTTGTAATACCCTCATTTTTATCTTGATTTAACTTCAAAGGCTAGAAGTAGGTATGGTTTGGACTATTTTCATAACTCCTACTCCTCAAAACCTAATTTATCTTCCTTAGGTTAAGTTAATGAAATAATTTTACTTCAATTTTCCCCCTTACCTTTTCTATATTAATTTGGAATTTGAAAGGAAAAGATATTATTGTAAACATTTTTCTTGGCCCCCTCCTCCTCCTTTCTTTTTAATAAGAGATAGACTTTTAAATAAAGGAATCATAAAATGCTAAGACTCTTTTAATTACTTTATCTCCTAAGGGAACCTAAATGGAAAAAAATTCAAAGAAAATCTCATAACACATTTGACATGATAATACAACTCAAATATCAAACTAGCTTCAACTTATAGTTAAAAACATTAGTAATTCAATAACATAATGAGTAACAAAAGTTAAAGAATGTAAATGTTAAAACTTTTTATAAAGTATGTCAAGGCCTTAAGACTACACCTAGAGGCAATGCCTTCCATGAAATAGGTATTTTTGGTGCACAAAACCACCAGGATGGCCAAATGGCCCACCTAGGTAGGGGTTCCATGAGGGGGCTTAAGCTTAATGGATTATGATCAAATTCAAAATAAAAAGGAATACATGAGTAATAGTCATTTATTTAGTCATTGTTATTTATCTAACCAATTATTTAGTTGTGATTTTACCTAATAACCAAATTAGTCATTTATTTAGTCACTTATACTTGTGAATTACAAAAAATAGTAGAATTTGATCATTTTCAGTCACATGACTAAAATTTTCAGTCATGTAGTCATTTATTTTCCAAACTCTACTAGTGGCATCATAAGAGGGAGTTGTAGCTCTAAAATTTAGAGGGAAATTATCCATTCAATGGAGACCTCTTTAGTTGTTAGTTTCTAAGTTGTTGTCCATCTTGAACTTATTTTGGGAAGCCAAAATCTACAACTAACAATTCTCAAAGTATTTTTGTACCATGTAGCAGGTCAAAAATTGAAGTCTTAGCTCATTCAAAATAATTTTATAAGATCTTCACTTATAATGCCATGAAAATTAATATATATTAAATTTATCTAATCTTATTAGATGAGAATCTTTTTTATTGACAACTATAATAGCATGTTTGTTAATATATAATTTTGTTGAGAAGAATCTTATATTTTTATTTATTTTTTGGTGAAACTTAATATTTATATTACTAATAAACTAGTTCAAAGGGCTCTTGGAGAAAAGAACCAAATAAGAAAATCTCTGGTCATTTCCCATCATAATACAAAGTACAGTATAGTTTGATTTGTATCAAAATACCTAAAAAGCTACCCAAAACCCAAGGCCATAAAGTGGGCCATTTACAATTTTAAAACTTATCCCTAATATACAACAAACATGCTTATATGCATGAATTTAGAGAACAACCTCAACACAATAATGTTAGGATAGATTATCCTATACCCAAGACCTAGTCTACAGACATCCTCCAGAATAGAGAGAATCAATACAAGAAGCTATATTGAAATGATTTAATGAGGTATTCAGGTGTTTACAAAGGTATAGAGGCTCTGCTTAAATAGGAAATAGCAGATAGGTAGAGTGGACAAGGTTGAGACAAGTGTCTCAACCTAGAGGAAGTAGAGTTCTGGTATAACTCTACAATATCCTCTCAAGATGAGTTAGAGTCCAAATAGGAATCAATGATATCCATCTACCTAATAAATTTATTCACCTAAGTAAACTTAAATAATGAGTAAATAGTAAGAATATTTACTCCAACACCCCCCCTTAAGTGTAACTTAGGGAGTACAACAATGTAGTAGAAAAGCTTTATGGGTCCCGACAACTAGGCCATTTTAGGTACCCATGTACAAATACAATAAAATCTCTCATAACTAGAGAAAAGGAGAAAACCCAATGGGAGAAATCTCCTCTCGAAAAGAGAGAACATGAAGGTCTAAGAAGCCTTCAAAATATGTCCTGAAATCATGAACATGAACGCCACTAAAGCATAAAGAATCTATAGACAACTATTGATGAGTGATTTGGTGCTATATTTGATGATCTCCTCTAAAGAAGATGATGATTAGGAAGACAAAAATCTATATGAGTGCTCCAATTGGCACTTCTCAAACATTGATCAGATGTCAGCAATGGCAATAGCATCTATCAATCAAAGATATAAACAACACATGAATCTTCATGAGTGATCTTTAGTACACAACCAATGATGTTGTTTGAGTGATACCATTATCACTTCTCAACTTTGTTGAAAATGCAGGTGTGATAGTCTTATAGGAATCCAAGAGTGTTTTAGCACACTTCAAGTGAAACCAAGGAACTTCCACTAAAAAGGAATGCAAGAGTGTCTTAGTGCAGTTCAAGAAAAACCAAGGAAGAATTATCACAAACATGAATAGTAGGATACCCCCCATAATGATAAATTGGGTGAGGCTTGATATATCCATTAGAATGATGTGCCAACATGCTATGCAGAAGGGACCAAAAGTATCTACAACTAAGAAAAGGGTGTGTGTGGTTAAACTACATACTCACATGAGGCAAGAATATCAGTGATTTTTCTATTATTATGGAGGAACTCTCACTTTGACAAAGTTGTGATTGGAAAAAAATGGCTCTACACAACCCCCCATGGCACTTTATAATTTAGTGCAAGTACAAATAGTTTTATCACACATCATGTGTGCAAAATCCCCAAAAGTCATGGATGGACACTGGATCTAATATGTCTACAATAAAAGTGCTTACATGATTCATAAGGACAAATCAAGAAAAAACATTGAAAGAAAATTTCTCTAAGGAAGTGCATGAAATCACCTTTGGGATGATGCTCATCTATTAGGGTTGAAAGCTGAAATAAATCACCCACCCCTCTTAAGTACTTGGGGGTATAGGTTGGGTCCTCCATGGGACCATCAACTCATCATTTTAGAAAAGAGTGCCCCTCCTAGATGGAGAGGACCCAAAAAGATCTAAGGAGGTGGCTAGTTTTGATGGTGGCTCTACACGCCAACCCCTGTCACCAGCAAGAAATTATAGTCATTGACCATTTGAAATGGACAATTGGGATTGAAATACATGCCATTGAAGGCATAGGCAAAACATTTCCATACATGATGTACTTGTGAAGCTCAAGGAAGTCACTCAGTTGCTCCATATGACTAGAGAGGCACTGATGGCTCTTTACTAGTAGCAAGAGAGAAGAGCATGCACGGATACCAAGCTCAATGCAGACCAATGATGTGAAAAGGAGAGACATGAAATTCACCAAGAGGTGGTTGCTGCAGTGTAGAAGGTGCTCAATTTTGGCCTCTTGAATAGGTACACATTACCAAAGAGATCCATGTTGTCCAAGAGAGATTAAGTACACCAAAGATTGTTATGCACCACAACCTTCATTGAAGGCTCAAGCATAAAAAGGTCATCGATGGTCTATAGAGCATTGAAAGTGTCCACCAGTTTGGAAAAGGTGTGCGTCCATAAAGAAAACACCAACTTTAATTAAATCACTAGCATGCTCCTTTTTTAATCAGTGCAATTGTGACAAATCTCCATCCACTAAAAAAGTGCCGACCAAAAGGAAAGGTGTGGTCATGATGGAAAAAAAATAATATCCATGCTCGCCACCCATGTGTTATCAAGGACTATCAAGTAGACATTAAAAAAGGAATGGTGGGCCCTCTAAGGCAACTTCTATGCACGTTGATAAGGGCCAGCGACTTCTGTGCAATGAAAAAAATGGCATCTTGGCTTGGATATGTGTGAAAGAGTGTAGGGCATGACATTGATGAGACACCTCAAGAGCATTGCCTCAGGATGATCATGATAAAGGACCACGTAATGGAGAAAATGTGCATGCTGACTAGACCATGTGCATGATGAAGATGCCCTTCAATGCCAATGGAACCCTGATTCCAGAGCTCATCTCTACGGTCGGGAGTCAGATGCAAGTGTTGAGAAAGCTTGTGAATAGATTGTAGGCCTCATTGGTGCAAGCCCTAAAGATATTAGAGCACATGTGGATTGTGTTGGGTGTTTATCATGATGGGGGCTGTAGAAGAGATGAATCTGAGAGAAGATGGGAAAGATGGCCACTGAAAGATGTGTAGTGCCCAATCCCAATGGTGTGTCCTCCTAAGAGCACCACAAGGTCCTTCAAGTCAAGCCCTAGCTTTCTCAAAACACTCACGAGTCCCTTAAAAGTTGAGACTGGTCATAAAAACATAAGCCACCTCTTGCTTTGGTTTAAGAGAGCATTTCAATGCTGATTTCATAGTGGACAACTTATGCTTGAGATACTTACTTGTGGTTTGGTCATTGATACCATTGCTTTAAAACAACTTACTAAGCCTGAGAAGGACAAAGATAATCTTGTCATGAATAGAGACTTCAAAGAGGAGCCATGTATGTACCCAAATGTATTAGCAGGCATGCTACTAAAAACAAATATGGATTGATAAATGTATTAGCATTGAACACAACTAGCTATTCCAATGAGCATCCACCTAGAGAAAATGACCAGCTACACATGCATAGTACATAAATTTATTACACATGCTAAGGCATTACACATGTTGATAAATTTATTTGGCATGTTGATAAGGATCATCACTTAGTATGCATCGAAGATGTTGTGGTCATTGTGCTTGATACAGGCATATGGCTAGAAAGTGATAGCTTTAATGAGGCTGACAGGAACTGTGCTAGAGAATCTGGAGGCTCTCAATCTACACTAGATCTGGACTGATATCTAGGTGCTACTTGGGCCACTGGTATAGCTAATGATCAACAACCTTCCTTTACTAGAAAATATGCCCCACCTTACTTATAGACTGCTATGGGTCTCCTGATCCAATCAAAGGAAAAATAAATTACACCTACATGGACGTTGTGAAAGTAAATTTAGGAAAGACCCAAATATAGCTCTGCGGCTTCACACAGTATGCCAATCTACATTGAACCAAAATCAGCTATACCATCACAACATCTATATAAAACACTAGTAAACTCAAACAAGAGAAACTAGGGACCTCATGAAAAAACTCAGAAACTCAAAAACTAGAAAGAGTTGTAAGACTTAGGCTCTGATACCATGTTAGGATAGATTATCCTATACCCAGGACCCAGTCTATAGACATCTTCCAAAATAGAGATAATCAATACAAGAAGCTATATTGAAATGAGCTAATGAGGTATTGAGGTGTTTACAAAGGTATAGAGGCTCTGCTTAAATAGGCAAGAGCAAATAGGTAGAGTGGACAAGGTTGAGACAAGTGTCTCAACTTGGAGGAAGTAGAGTTCTGATAGATCTCTACAATATCCTCTCAAGATGAGTTAGAATCCAAATAGGACTCAATGATATCCATCTACCTAATAAATGTATTCATCTAAGTAAACATAAGTAATGAGTAAATAGTAACACTATTTACTCCAACAAATAAGAGGTTGACTAGAATGAGGATAAAGATCTAGATAATGAATACCACCCTGTAGATCCAAGAATAGTGGATATAGAAAAAAATAAAAAAACCTAGCCCTCTGCCAACCTAGAGGGACCTTAACTGGAGCTTTTAGAAAGTGGTTGAAGAAGATCTAATAGATACACAATATACTTGGCCAAAACACCATCCTTCCTCCTTATAAACCACATGACATAGGCGCATAAAAAGCTACAATGAAGATATAAAATGAAAAACCTACAAAATTTGTTAGCCAAAAAATATGAAAAACTCAGATGTCTTGATGTAGACCTCTAGTCCCTAATTCTATAGGAGGAGAGAGGAATGAAGAATTCTAGAGCCTATCTACATCAATGTACATGAATGCTTATGAACATAAAGAAACTTTAGAGCAGATAGGTGGAGAGGAGGATTCACCCATACATGGATCCGAAGAATGTAGAGAATCATCCCGTGAACCAAAGAGATTACAAGACACATCATTACCACCCACAAATGAAGCACCCGATCTAGGAATTGAGTTGGTCAAAGTAATAGAATGAAAGCAGGACATTATCCCAAGCAAAGCATATGTTTTGGAAAAGGCTTTTCCCTAGAACCCCGCATCAAAGGGAATCATGTTAAGAACATGATCAAGTGGAAAAATACTAGAGGATGCAAGACAATCCTTAATTGTTTCTAACATCATAATGAACTTATTATAATTGTAAAGAAAATGGCATGAGAATATTCCACCATTATGCATGTCACCCTGCCACAAATTATATGCTTGCACTGTAGTAAGAAAACTATTGTTATGAAGAAACCATGGCACAATAACCCAATTTGCAATATGAAGCAAGAAAAACCAAGACTGGGATAGATCAACCAAGATAGAGAAAAAAATCACAACAATTTGGGATGGGAAGATGATCTGCATAAACCGTGGTGATAAAAAGAAATCACCAATGAGCCTCTGAATACATCTATGACATTTGAGACAATGGATAATAAACATAAATTCCAAAAGCTCATTAGAGATTTTACCTTCGAATGGAAGCTCAAGACCAATGGGAAATAAATAAACTCACAAATTGAGAGGTCTAAATTCATCCACAAATCTACTTACAACCATGATTGAAAGGTAGAATACAATAGGAAGTGATATATGACAGTAAGGGATTTTCAAGAAATAGTGATCATCTTAAAAGGAAGGAAACAAATAAATAGACCTGATAAAGAGTGAGGAATCATATTAGCAAAGGCAATCATAATTACCAAACTTCCACTTATGGGAGTGATTAAAGGCAGCTACTACCTATTGCAAACCATATATGAAGATGGTAATGCCAAATAAATTTGGATATTACCCAATTCCATATGCACATGCTACAACAGAGGACTCCAGAGCTATCATATAAATCAAATGCCAACCTACATATTAGTCATTAAAACATCCAATTATATGTATTCATGGAAAGATAACACATGAGACCAAACAGTCTCTCATTTATTATAATATATTTTGAAGACATGCAAATCAAAAAACCTACAATCGGTATATAGACATTTCAAGACATATGAAGTACACCAACTGGCCAAATTTAAGCATGAAGATCTATGAAGTACAAAAAGTTTAAAACCTCCACATTATGATAAAAGCACAAAAGCCAAAGGATAGAGAATTTAAACTCAAAACTAGAAAGATGGCAGTTAAGGGAGAATGTACGGCCATAAGATAATCAATCGACCACTTCCAAGTTAATTAGGTTAAAAATAGTAGGGTGGGAAGTCGGGGAGGCTATGTTAGAAGGGAATGTTAAAAACTGATCCTCAGCACCTAAGTTTGCAAGCAAATCTACCAGGCTATTTCCTTCTCTATATATGTGAGTTAGATAACAATCACTAAAAGAATCTAACAGGGACCAAATCTATATCAAAACATAGTGAATATGCCAAGAGAAAGAACATCTATTGATACAAGGATTAATAATCGTAGAAGAATCTCCCTCCACATGGAGAAATTTGATATTCAAATTTCTCGCAGTAGTAAGACCTATAATAATGAATAAGCTTATGCCAAGTTGTTGGTCCCTATATGAATATGATGAGTCTCAAAATAGATAACAGATCCATGACAATCTCAGAGGACATAACCAATTCCAAACTTCCTTGGATTACCCTTTGAAGATCCATCAAAATTAATCTTAGCAAAGCCAACTTGGGGAGGAGTCCATTTAACCAAGGCTCTAGATTGAAACCTATCTTTAGGACAATGAGTAAAAGGAAGGGATGGGAATTCTAAAAACTTCCAATTATTTGAAATAAAGCTATCCCATGATGAGAAGCCCCACTTACCACTAAACTTAAGAGTATAAGAATTAGTAACCTCAACAATGGACTTCTGAAGCCTAGACAAGACAACTTCCAAGTAGGAGGAACAATTGCAAAAAAATTGTTTGTTCCTTTCCCACCAAATACACCACAGAATCAAAGGAGTAAAAATCCAAATGTAGGAAAACATGGACCTGAAAAACAATGTTGGCCATGATTGAAGTAAATCCCATATGGAAAAGGGAAGAGGCACAGAAAGACTTAACTTTTGTATGACAAACTACCAACAATTTTGGGCAAAGGGGAAATTTAGGAAAATATGATCAGTTGACTCCAAGACTTGACTAAAAAGAACACATTGGAATGCATCTAAAATATTAATCCTAGAAAACCTTTCACTAGTAAGGACATGATTTCTCAAAACTAGCCATGCAAAATAACCTGCTTTGAGAAAATAAGAATTATGCCAATAGAAGAGATAGGCTCTCTACTTTATCCTATTAGCATGACAGGATTGAGCCAACTTATAACCAAACTTAACTAAGTACTTACCATCAGGAGATGGAGCCCAAAAAAGTTGATCAAAAGCCTTGGAAAAGACAACAATCTGATTAGAGATAAATTGATTAGCAGAAGTAGCAAATTGGGGATCAATAGGAAGTTCATTAAAGTCTTTCTACACAACCAAACCTGAATGAATATGAAGCACAGATACATAGTTAACTATTTTATATCCCTAGTGCAAAGAAACCACCTCCCAAATTCCATGAAAGGGATCAACGGTGTGTAAGGGGGGCAAGCCATTCCAAAAGTTGACCGACTCTCCATTGTGAACCTCCCAAAACACAAAGGAGGTGATAATGTCCCTAGATTTCATCATGAAGTCCCAAATGGAAGATCCTCTAGGAGGGTCAAGAATAGAAATGACTCTAGATGAATCTAAGTTATCCAAATAATTTTCTTGCATCAGACAACACCATTTAATATTGGGTTGAGTATACGGTTTCTAGACCAGTTTGTAGCCAAAGGCCAAATTTTGAATAGCCAGGTTGTGGAGACCCACACCACCATTAGATAGGGAGAAAGACATATCTGAAAGGGACATGAGATGAATTTTATTATCTCATGTCATGTTAGCCATCCAAAAGAATTCCCAAATCAATTTATCAATTTGATTAAGAATTGATTTTGGTGCTTGTAGTACTGAGATATAATAGTTAGGAATAGTCGATAAGACGGATTTGATGAGGAGGATTCTACCAGAAAGTGAAAGCCACCTAGCTTTCCAAGCCATTATTTTGGATTTAATACAATTTATGACCAAATTCTAGAAGTTAGGTTTATTAGGGCCCTTAAAGAAAGGAATCCCTAAGTATAAGGAAGCACATCCAAGGAAAATCCTAAGATGTTAACAATTCTATCATAGATCCTAGGATCTCTGTTGAACACGTAGATTTTTTATTTCTAAATGTTAATTTCCTGACGAGAAACATAGGTGTAAAGATCTAGAACCTTTTTAACATGCTTAGCCTCATGAATAGAGGCTTTACCAAATAAGAGGGTACCATCAAAAAATAAAGAATGTGTAACTGAAATGGAAGTACCACCAATGTTCACACCAAGACAAAGCCCAAAGATATGATAGGTATTAATGAAATAACTCAAAGCTTCAACCATTATGATGAAGAGAAAGGGAGACAAAGGATCACCTTGAATTAATCCTTGAGTTGAAGGGAAAAAACTAACTAGAGAACCATTGATTGTGATAAAGAAATGAGCCCCATATATACAGGCTTTAACCCACTTACACCATTTCTTGGAAAAACTAAATTTGAGTAAAAATTGAATAAGAAATGACCAATTAAGTCTATCATAAGCCTTCATCAGGTCCAATTTAACCACAAATGAGGGAATGGAATGTTCTTTAATAGAATAAAAGGTTTAATGAGCTAGAAGAGCACCATCTATAGTTTCCCTACCAAGAACAAAACCACCTTATTGAGAAGAAGCAATTCTTGGGATGATGTGTTGCAACTGTAAGTAAATTGCTTTAGTGATAATTTTTTAAATGCTCTTGCAAACAAAAATTGGTTGAAAGTTAGCAAAGGTCTGTGGGTCACTATTTTTGGGAATAAGAACAATATTTTTTGCATTAAAGCACTTCAACATAACTGAGTTTTTTTTGGGTTCCTCCAACACAACCAAGAGGTCAAAATAGATTACATCCCAAAAATTTTCAAAAAAAGAGAAGTAAAACCATCTGAACTAGGATATTTATCAGGTGGTAATGAAAAGACAACATATCTGACTTCTAAAAGGGTGAAAGTGGCCAATAATACAAGGTTATCTTGAGGAATGACAAGAGGGAGGATCACATTGAGGAGTTCGTCCACCCTAGCATCATCATCTGGTAGTGGACCAATTGGAGGGGAAAGAAGATTTTAAAAAAACCTAATCCCTTCTTGCTAAATACTTTCAACATTAGAGAATACATTACCAAATTCATCCTTAATAGAAAATATAGTCTTAACTACTTTCTTTTTTTTGGTTGAAGCATGAAAAAACTTGGTATTATGATCACCAAGTTGTAACCATAGTTCACGAGACTTTTGTCTCCAATATTCTTCCTCCCTAGCATAGAGCTCTGCCCACTCATCCTAAAGGCATTTTTGTTTCTAACAGGATTGGGGTTCTAAACCATTAGACATAATATGCTGATTAATCTCAAACAAGTCCCTTTTCCACTTTTATTTTTTGATCAAAAATATTTTTAAAAATATTAACATTCTAAGCCTTAATCAAATTTTTGACATACTAGATTATTTTAAAGAATTGAAACATTCTCGGTCCATCCTCCTGAGGAGCAGACATCCACCATTTCTTGATAACAGAATCAAATAGTGGATGTATAAACCAGATAGACTCAAACTGAAAAGATGATTTAAAAGAAGTGGCCATAGCAACATTACAAGAATTGAGTTGAATGGGGAAATGATCCAAATCTGAAAAGGCATGATATCCAGAGACAAGGTTAAATTTTCCAACTTCCAAACTTGAGAGCAGAGAAATCTATCTAATTTGACCGCAATTTGTAAAAAATCAAATCTATGATTAGTCCAAGTAAAAGACCAATTCTGGGGTAGAATATCATAAAGGTCATTGTCTTAGATAAAATTACTGTATGACCAGGAGGGGCAATACCACCTTTCTTATCATTGGGACCTAAAGTAGAATTGAAATCCCCTTCTAACAAAAACTTGTAGTCCAGGAACTATTCAATAGTATTGGTTAAAGACTGCCATGAATAAAATTTATCCAATGTAGAAGTACGCCCATAGACCTTAATTATAAAAAAGGAGAGATTAAATTTCCTAGCGGTAACTAATTGCTAGTTAGATCCTAATTGTGGATAAAATAAAGTAACTTTCTTACAATTCCATAAAATGGCCAAGCCACCTGATGTGCCATTTGCTAGAATAGAGGAATTCTTCCAAGCATTCCATTTACCCACAATTACATTAAAACTATCAAGAGATAGTTTGGTTTCTTGTAGAAGGACAACACCACACTGAGAAGAATCAAGCCTCTGCTTGATTCTATGTCTCTTGTCAAAGGCATTAATGCCTCTGACATTCCAAGAAAGGATACTCATTGCAGACAAGGATAACACTTAGTTCTCCTTGTGGTGGAAAAATTCCCATCCAAGGTTGACTGGACACCAGCCTCAATTTCCTCTGAAGCCTTAGTTGCTTTAGATTTCCTACGTCTAGTTTTAGGAGTTGTCACCTTTGATTTAGAGCACATTGGGCTTTGAAAAATAAATAATTTGCACACAGGATTAAACTTAATATCATTATGAGTATCATGATGCATGAGATTAGATTGCAGATTAGAATCCTTATCAAGAACATAGACATTATCATAAACTGTGAGCATACATTGATTTAGGTATTTCATGGGTGAAGAAACCACATCATTATGAGTTTTCACTAATGGAATAGATTGAATATCATTAAGGGGCAGAGGAGTCATTAAGTCAAAATATTTATCTAATTCAAGGTTATTATGAAACTGGGAAGAAACAATAGACATAACCTCTATAGCCATAACATCAACATGTTCTTCAGTCAATTTATGAAACTTAAGAGGTTTATCAGAGAACATCAAATTTTTGAAAATTGAATCAAGTAATGGTAAAGCCAAGGGCTTAGACATTGAATTTTAATTTGGAATTGAAACTATCTGAACCACAACCCGAGAAAAGACCACTCCCTTAAAAAAGGAAATAATGGCAAGCAAAAATAAATTTAGAATACAAACAAAAGAGTCAACAAGAAAAGGAGGGATAAGTGTTGGAGGGTTCTGAACAGTACATATAGTCTGCATTGAATTAGGTGCTTTAGTTGCATGAAAGTGAAAAGCTTGAGAATTCATTTTATTGGTATCCACAGTAGCCTGATTAGTAACACGTGTTTCTTCAGTAGAGATCTTAGAAGCCAACATGCTTTCTTTTGATTGAATGTTATCCTTATCATGATAAACCATAGAGCATTTAGAAGGGGAGGCCAACATTCCTTTTTTTAGCTTAGGGTTATCCTTATTATTAGAAATCATAGAGCATTTGGAAGGGGAGGAGGATTGATCTTTACACACAATCAAACTTGAAAAATTAGCATCTTTGCATTGATTTGTAAAATGACCCAGTAAATTAGCATAATTACAGATAGTTTGTGGATCTTGAATAATGATCTCTTGAAGCCATGAAACCCATTTTTATTGTATGGTAATGGATTTTAGCAGAGGCTTAAGAATACTCAATAAAAGACAAATTCAAATAGATCAATGGGGTTCCTCAAAGGGAACCAGGTCATGACAGATAAAAACAACAATCTTATTTGCAATGGCCTCAATGATATCCATCTCTCTATATTCCAAGGGTAAAGAAGGAAGCTAAATCCAAAAAGGCATTAGGGCACAACCAAAATCATCCATTTTAAAATTAGGGACCCAAGACAACATAGAAACTCCAAAACCATTACAAAACTAATTTTTAATGCAATGAATATTATTCCAAGCAACAGAGGATTCAAAAATAACAATAAAGAAATTTGAGCCATGATCAAGATAAAATGAAAAATTGGTAAAAAAGATGAGATCTTACCAATAAGGTCCATTTATTACATGTACAAAACCTGAGGTGCTAATAACCCATCCTCCGAAAAAAGAAAGGGTTCAGACCCACCTATCGGAGTTTTTTTGTGATTGTCATGGTGGTGGTTGACTGGAACCATCCAAAGAGATATGTCAAAAATGTGAAGGTAGCGGGGGTTATTGACTGGAATTATGAACCCTTTTGTTATCCCACGTTCGAGCCTAATGCCAAGAAGACAATTTTTTTTGGAAAGAATGTTGGCACGTATGCATTGGAGTGTTGTTCAGAGGAGAAAATAAGGAAGGAGAAAAAATAGATAAAGAGTTCATCCAAGAAACAAAGGAAGGAATATTAGGGTTAAAATTCCCAATTAGCAAGCCATAAGAGGCATAAATAGGAGTCGGCAGTAAATGGCCCGAACAGATGTCGATAGTAGGTTGACTTCAAGGGGGTTGAAAACTAGTAGAAGATGGCTTCTTTCCATCAAATCTATTATGAGGATTAGCATCATTAATCTAGTGAGAGCCCTTTAGGGTATGATGTATAGAGCCATAAGAACAATGTTTTCCATGAAATTTTTTTGAACTGCCTGATCCAGATATAATGGAACCCAAGTATGAGAAACCCTAGATGCCAAATTCTACATCGAGCTCTTACCATTGTTTGGGAAATTTTGCACATTTCCCTCCTTTCACTCCATTTTATTCCCTTATGTTACATTTATTTTATTTTTTGAGAAGAATCTTATATTACTTTGTGAGTTGTGTGGCAACTATAATACCATTAAAATTAATTTAATAATACCTTAAGGTCAAATATATATTTTTATCACAAATGATCAAGTACTTTTATATTTTTAAAATTATGATTATTTTTTATAATTAAATGCAGCAAAACAAGGGTGTTTTCCCTATACAAACCACCCTTGAAGGCGACCAAAATATATCTAAAGCACCACTAGATGAACATAAACAAAATAGTAACATCAGAAGCAAATATACATAAACAACATATCATGCTCATAGAGTATAACAAATTGAACTACCCTAGCATACATATCCAAAACACCAAAGAGGAACTGAGAAGTGTCTTTGGAAATAGAAATAACTAGACTAACATTGGAATTAAGCATAATATCTAGATCCATGGTATCAATGATATGCATAATAATTAAAAAATTACTAGCACATTTAGAATGTTATCCATCCTAGTAATACTTAAAGTCTTAAGCCAAGACCACTTAGGGCCATAGCCAGTAAAAAAGACAACATTAATGGACACAACATTATAGAAGTTTAAGAAAAAATAATAAGGCCATAGAGTTCTTAGAAAACCAAAGAGAAGAAACATAAGATGGGGCATTACCCTAGTTCTTTTTCCTTCTGCATTCTTTAGCAAGCATCATGGACACCCAATCCTCCATTAGGAACTTGAAAAGTTCCTTTTGGTCAGTTTCCACATTGTCTTCATTGGCAGATTCAATCTAGAGCATATAGAGTGTGGTAGAATATAATGCATAACCTTTAAGGTGAAGTGGGGAACAATATATAGCCTCTCTTCTATGTCCTTTGCTAGTCCCTTTTACATCTTCTTAACCTTTTCCCAGACAAGGTCCTTCTTGTTACCATCATCATCCAATGGGGCTTTACCTTTGTCTTCAATCATAGGCACACTCTAAGTATCATTCTCCTACACATGTGTGGGTGTGATAGAGTCCAAATTGATGCTAGCTAAGACATGAGATGAACTTCTTTTAGATGCAAAGAGAGTCTCTTCCTTCACAACAATTTCCTCCTTATCTCTAGCTCACTTCCCCCTCCCATCATTTGAGTCTGAGGCCTTTGTAGTGTTGGTCTCTTTTTTAGGTTTGATAGAAATTTTGGTGGACATATGGGGACTGATAGTCTCCTTAGTAATTTCAACATTTGAGTCAATTTGAAACATTGATTTCTTAGAGGCTTTAGCTTTAGTTTTAGGAGGAGGTGTGGACCTTTTCTTCTATTTTTCCTCTTTAACCTTCTAAGAGTCTAGTGAAGATTCTTAGGGAATTTTTAGGCCAAGGTTATTGAGACATTTCTTATGGCTATGGCCAAGAGTATCCATTAAGCCAGCCAAGGTTGGGGGTATAGGAAGCAAGGACCTCTTCCACAATGATATTACAAGGAGGGCATAGGGCTAGACAAAAGTGGTAAAGATAGAACATGAGACCCTAGTGTAAAATTGATGCAGGAGCATCTTGGGTGTAAGAGCAATCTTGCATCAACCAAAAATATTTTTGGTTTCTTTTCAATAAGGGCTATCTTGTGTAGAGATACTATTTATGGAAACTTACTATTTTTAGTAAGTTGGTTATATGATCTCAGAATGTTTTGATTTCACAGGTGGAGGTTCATCTTAGTCATATCAGCCTACTAGTTGAGTTTCATTACCATATCATCTATATTAGTGAAGTTATTGAGGTTTTTAGGTACAAAATATTTGAGCTCAATTTTGAAGGCTTTAGAGGCTCTAGTTCGTGATCAACCCTCGGTTGATTGGAGCTTGCACGAGTCAAGCACTGTAGATCGGGCCCTGCCATTTCTAAAAAGTGGCTATAATAGAAAAATAGAGCTACAATTAAAAAGTTATGGCCTCCGGGAGTTGGGCTACCTAAAAACATATTTTTTAATTATTTGGAGCCGACCCTATCTAAAAAGAAATGAAAATAAATTAATTCGTAGGGAAGTTAGCCTTAAGGGCTAAATTTTTGAAACCTTCTCGGGTGGTGGAAATTGCCTATATAAGAAAGGTCTATAGTGTTGCCTAGGGTAGCTCTTAGTAGTAGATCTAGGAATGATTTGAGGCTTTGTCCTACATAATATTGTAAGGGAAAATTGTAAGATTTGATTAAAAAAAAATCTATTAAGCCCAAGAAACCTACATGCAAATAACCTGTTACTGGAGAGAAGCAGAAAGAAGGAAAAAAATAGAACTCAGAAATTAATCAAAATGTGAGAGCAAAATTATAATCTGAGTTATTGAAAAAAGAATCACAAGGCTCAACCTATAAAGGTGAAAAAAACCCTAAAGCCTAAAAAATCTAGGTTGCACATTAATAATTAATAAAATAATTAATTAGTAATGCACCTAAGAGAAAGCTTAAGCACTAAAGAGTAATAACTTAACTAATTAAATCAATATGATTTAATTAGTAAGAAAATTAAATATTACTCTAACACCCCCCCTTAAGCTAAGTGCATGGGGTAAGCTAACCTAGCATAGCTATGAAAGTAGGAAATGGGTCCCGACAACAAGGCCTGATCAGGTACCCAATACAAGAAAATCTCTATAAACCAGAGACAAAGGAGAAAACCCAGTGGGAAAAACCCCTCTCCAAAAAGAGATAGAAAAAAGTAGAAAAAGAAATGGCTCAAGAGACTCCCTCAAAACCATAAGTACAACTAGCCCCCCCATGAGAGAGGGATGAGACACCAAAGCCCCCCAGAATGATGGAACCCCTATGGAAATGATTGAACCAATAGAACTCCAATGTGGAAGAAACAAAGGCACAGAACAAGGAAACCCCTGAATGAGAGGTGAAGTTGGAAGGCCTAACTAATACTCAAAGGAGAATGCATGGGACTCCTGTAAGGGAATCTCCAATGAAGGTGGACCAATAGATGTGTTGAATCTGACATTTGGGAGGAGATGAATGTCCTCGTATATGCCCTCAACAATTGGATTAGGTGGCTCTATGCAGGGAGTGACCATAACAGGTACTGTTGAAGAGGAATCATGCTGAATAGATGCAAAAACAATAGGAGGAAGAGGTGTAGAAGTGACAACACTGATCTCAGGAACAACACATAAGTTCAGGTGACCTGACTTCTCCTTAATAGGCACTCGTGAAGGAGGAGAGATGTTCTCTAACAATGGAGATGGTGGACCAAAATGAGAGAAGGAGTACAAGTGGGCAGCATGATCAACCTTCCCTATAGCAATAATAGTGTTTATCGTACTATCTCTAATGTGCACTAAATCTGGAGTGAACTCAATTGTCTTCCCTGGGTATGTGTAAGATCATGAGGGGCCAAAAAGTGGCGATGTCAGTTCAAAACTTTGACAATGTAGCTGACGACTTTTTTTTCACCTGAATTTGATAAAATGAAAAGGGTATCTTAAGGAGATTATCAACTTTCTATCGATATAATTGCTGTCAAATTTTGAATTCGGTAAGTAATTATTAGTTATTTTCTAATTGAGCTACCTCTAAAGTGCTGATTGAAAAATGAATATAACTTTCAAATGGTATAACATTTTTGAAATCCAAAAAATGCATCACATTCTATGCTTTGCCTACTATAAGGAAAAAAAATAAAATTTGAATTTTGTAAAGTTTTGAATGAGTTAAGGTGGTTAGACACGGGATTTTTTTAATTCTGAAAATGTTGTAGCAAAAAATTCATAATTAATTATTTTTTTGGAATAAAATTACAAAAAAATATGGGTCACATCTGGGCATGAGTCTACTACTTATATATAAAATCTTACAATAAAATATTATCATTTGATTATGATTAAGGTGGTCAAACATACACCTACTTCTTATTTTTTTCCTGAAATTTTTGTACTGCTGCATTGAAATCTATACTTTTCACCAATCATACTAACTTTTTCTCAAAAAAGGCCTAGTAGTTTAGAAACTACATTCAATTTTCTATAGATTCTATTGTTACAACTTTTTGATATTAGGTTCATAGCTAGTTGAAATTTTCACGTCAAATTGACTAACCCTGATTTGCTGATTTTTTATTGCCACTTAAGGGAACAGTTTGGCCCCTCATGATCTTGTACATACCCCCCTATCCAACTGTGAGTAATTTGATAGATCGAGACAATGTTAGAGGACAAAGATGGAACACATAGTACATCATGAAATGCACCATCATCAATGTCAATAGAAACCTTCCCACATACAGTCATAATAGTGTTATTCCCTATCAAAATGTGTGGGTTAGGAGAAGAATCAAAAGATGAGAATAGATCCCGAGAAGATGCCATATGGTGTGAAGCACCTGAATCCAGTAGCCATCTAGAAGAGGGAGCAATAGAAGATGCACATAATGCATGACCCTTTCCATTATCTGACCCATCTGCCTGAGAAGATGATGAAGAAGACTAGTGAGAAGAGGAAGACGGAATATCAATCTTGCTCTTGTGAAGAAGAGCAATCAAATCAACAATCTATTGGGCATATCCATCTACCATTTTCTGAAAACACTGAGACTCATCATGATTGGGCTTATTAAAATAAGAACACTTAGGTTTTTTGGACTTCAATTTCCCCTTATTTGGGGAAGGTGTGCTAGAGGAATGCTGAGAAGAAGAATCCTTCCAAAACTCAGTGGTTGATGATACCTGTTTCTGCTCTAGTTTCCGTGAAGATGGATGAGCAACCAAAGCCTAGTTCTTAGTCTCAAATAAAGAATCCAACTATGTGAGCTTGGCCTGCTCTCTAGTCAACCAATCATAAAACACCTCAAAAGTGGGCATCTAGAATCTTTGACCCAATGCATCGATGGTAGAGTGGAAGGTGGAGGAGAAAAGATGAAAGTTTCCTCGAAGATTTGATAGAATCAAGTAGATACACTATGTGTCAGTCTTAGCCTTTCCACATCCCTATAATAAAGACCTCTACTACTTGAACTTCATCAAGAAGTCCTCAATGGATGGAAAATGATTTGGTATAAGAGAGGTAAGCTCTACCTTAATCTGAAGTGCTCTAAACTCATTCAATGTACCAAACAAGGTGTTAAGCTTGGTCGACATAGCTAGAGGGGTATTGCACCTATCAAGATGAAATTGTAGACTATTTGATACATGTAAAGAAATTAACCCCAATGCCTCATCCATCTTGTTCCTATGTTGCATGACCTCGAAAGGCCTCTGTAAAAATGGTTACATTGAATCTAAACAAGACCACAACCCTTTTGATCGGAGAAGCCATGTCGTTAGGGATTTCCATGTGTGATCGTTATGAGGGGTTAGAAGTTTTAGACAAGAAGAGGTCTTGGCCATTTTTTTTGAAAGGGGTTTTGTTTAGATATAATTTCAAGTTTACTGAAGTAAATTACAGAAAACAAGAAATAAAATAACCCCACAATTTAATAAAATGAACCCTAGAAGTTTGAAAATATTGCTTACAATGAGAGAGAGAGAGAAAATCTTCAAATGAGTATCATGTGTACCTTTGAAAATTTTCAATGAAAATATTCATAAATCTGGATAGAAATCACAGGTAACAAAGCTTGCAATTCAAGGTACAGTGCCCGTGAGGGTTTGAAGTTCTGCCTTTTCATATCTACCAATGCAGACGTCGTCTCATGCACGACGGTTAGAGGAATAAGGTGCAGGTCTGGTAAATGACACTGAGAAGGACACCACTATAAATGGCCCTGGGAAGGACACCCAAAAAAAATGCCCTATAGAGAATACCAAATCTAAAAACTATAACCAAAACCTCTCAAATTAGCTGAAAAATCCCAAATTTCTTCTGTCAACCCTTGCTCTTTTTTTTTTTCAAACATGAACAAGCTACACAGGCTTCAAAAAAAACCTGAATAGGCAGCAGTAGTTCAGCTCTGATACCATGTAAGATTTGATGAAAAAAGAATCTATTAAGCCCAAGAAACCTGCATGCAAATAACTTGTTATAAGAGAGAAGCAGAAAGAAGGAAAAAATGGAACTAAAAAATTACTCAAAATGTGAGAGAAAATTATAATCTGAGTTATTGAAAAAAGAATTACAAGGTTCAACCTATAAAGGTGAACAAAACCCTAAAGCCTAAAAAATCTAGGTTGCACATTAATAATTAATAAAAGAATTAATTATTAATGCACCTAAGAGAAAGTTTAAGCAGTAAAGAGTAACAACTTAATTAATTAAATCAATATGATTTAATTAGTAAGAAAACTAAATATTACTCTAACACCCATGTGACTTTGCATATTGTTATTCTGAAATTTGTAATTCCACATTTATGGAGATAATAAGAAGCCCATTTTTTGTTCTTGCAAAATTATTGTTGTTTCTTTGTTTCTATTATGTGTTTTTGGTATTAAGGGGAGCACCCTTCATCAAGTGGTATCAGAGTAGGAGTTCCTAAGTGTGTAAATAGATCATTGACTATGAAGTAGTTTGCACTAGGACCGTGGTTAGGGTTTCAGCGAGTAGCGCAAAAATGTCTCCACATAGGGAATGTGGTGGAAGAGCTGGTGGTGTGACACTTGAGGTTAGAACACTCCAAAGACAAGTGTGAGCATTGCAAGAAGAGATTCGTAGAGGAATGAATATTAATGTTAGAGACGAAAGAGAGGATAAGACAAAGAAGGAAATTCTGATCAAGAAGGAGAAGGCAAAATTATGAACCAAGAGGAAGAAAGGATTTTATGCAGCTATTTCTAAAATTGGGAAAAGACCTAAGATTGAGGTTCTTGTATTTTTAGGAAATATTAACCCAAAGGAGTTGATCGACTAGATCAATGAATTAGAAGAATATTTTGATTATGAAGACATCGAGGATCCTGATCGGGTCAAGTTTGCGAAGGCCAAACTGAAGGGTCATGGGAAGATCTTGTGGCAAGAGCTTCAATTGGAGTGAAATAGAAGAGAAAATGATAAAATCACAAGATGGGATTAGATGCTAGATAAATTGAAGCAACATTTCATTTTAGTTGATTATGAGCTTGACCTATTGAAGAAAATGCAAAGTTTGAAGCAAGCAGGAAGATCTTTTTAGGAGTATACGGAGGATTTCTATCGAATCCTCATCAAAATAGGCCATGTGAAAGCTGATAAGGAGAAATTTTCACGTTACCTTAATGGGTTGAGGCCAAGCATTCGAGAGGAGTTGAATTTGGTTTGAATGAATAGTATTGAAGAGGCATACTAGTTTTCCCTAAATGTAGAGGAAAAATTGAACAAGAAGTTTGAGAGTAGACAAAACGGAAGAGGTGGTGGAAGAATTGGTGGACAGTCATATGGAGGCCAAAATGAAGATCAAAAAAAGAAGGATGAGGCCAGTAGTAGTCAAAATTAGAGAGGAAATAGTTCCAATCATTTCCATGATTAGAATAATAGAGATCAGAGAGGAAGAGGAAGAGGAAAAGGTTCAGGAAGAGGAGGCTTCCGTGGAACATGTTTTCACTATGGAGAAGGTCATAGGGCATATGAATGTCCTCAATGCCGAGGAATGACATATATGAGAACTGAAGGCAAGCCTAGAGTTACACATGTAGATGAAGATGTTGAAAGAGGACATATGCTAATTAATAGAAGAGTCCTGCTGAGTGGTGAGAATGAACCTGAGCAAAGGAGGAGCCTATTTCGTATGAAGTGCAAGTGTGAGAATAAGTGTTGTGATGTGATTATCGATAGTAGAAGCACTAAAAATTTGGTGTCAAAAGAGATGGTCAAAAATTTGAAGCTCAAGAGATAGAAACACCCACATCCATTCTAGATTGCCTGGGTGCAGGATGACCAAAAGGTCATGGTCAATGAACAGTGCCTAGTAAAGTTCAAGATTGGCGGATACCATGATGAGGTACTATGTGATATCATACCTATGGATGCATGTCATATGTTGTTGGGTAGACCATGGAAGTTTGGAAGGCATGTTGTACATGATGGTTGTGCAAATACCTATTCCTTGATGAAGGATGGAGTGTGACATAAGCTAAAGCCATTGAAGGACACAAAAAAAAGGCTATGTGGTAATGCAAGAATAAGTTTTGTTGATGGAAAAAAATTCCTAGAGGGTATGAGGCATGAGCATGTGTGTTTTTCTTTAATTCCAAAAGTTGGTAAAGAGGAAGTAGAAGATATACCTATAGAAGTTGAAGATCTGTTGAATGAGTTTAAGGATATTGTATCTGATAATGTACCTAATGGATTATCACCAGTAAGGAAGATTAGTCATTAGATGGACCTGATTTCGGGAGCTAGTTTTCCAAATAAGGTAGCACAAAAAATGACACCAGTAGAAAGTGAAAATTTAAATAGAAAAGTACAAGAGTTGTTATAGAAGGGGTTGATTTGGGAGAGCCTGAGTCCATGTGTTGTACCAGTAGTATTAACACCAAAGAAGATCACAATCAAGTACAGGTTTCCATTACCAGGAATTGATGATATTATGGACTGTTTGAGTGGAGCTGTGTAATTTTCAAAGATATATCTGAAGAGTGGATATCATCAGATTTAGATCAAAGAAGGAGATGAATGGAAAACTTCTTTCAAGACAAAAGAAGGATTGTATGAGTGGTTAGTCATGCCTTTTGGGCTAACCAATGCACCAAGCACTTTCATGCGGCTCATGAATGAGGTTCTGAAGGAATTTCTGGGTAGGTTTGTCATTGTTCACCTAGATGATATTTTGATCTTTATTAAGACATTGGACTAGAATATGATGTGTTAGCACTTGTAAAAATAATTATGACTCAGTAGTTTCTCCCTAGTCTCTACAGTGTTTTCTCTGTCTCTGGCCCTTAAACCCTAGGTCAAAAATTTAAATATCTAGCCATTGGAGGGGAATCCCTAGTCCATCTTAGCCCTATTCTAATTATGTGTTACCTTTTTTGGTCACTTATGTCCTAAATTACCCATGTGCTAAATTTGTGATGACCACCTTGCATGTTATGTGGTTAGGTTTTACGTCGGGGCCCCCTTTAATATTTTATGTCTATGCCTAAGTCTCCCACAGTAATTTTTCCTAAGTGTTAGCCTTTTAAAATTTGTGGCTATCACATAATATCATAACTTCCTGTTGTTAGAGTTTCTGACATGCGATCATGCTACAAGGTGCCATCTATCTTAGCGGGCTGGTTCTTGAGGATTTCTGGTAGATAAATAGCAGATCAAATCTACGGTGGTTATTGTACCGCTGGGGCAAGTTAATAGCTATTTAAGCATTATGGTGTAGTGAAAACCGCCTGATCTTCCAACATGTTGTGGCCAGTGTGCGGTGGGTCCTTGCTTGCTAAGTCATCCTGACTTGGTGACTTTTCATTGGCTGAGGTGGATTGTGATGTCGATCCTATCAGTGGGACCTGATGTCAAAGATTTAGATCGACGGCTAGCATATGTTCACAAGGAATATTCTTCCCCCTTGCAATCATGCACCCACCATCTGATTAGATGTCGATGGGTAGTGGGTCCATTGCCACACATGCACAAATGGTAGTTTCTTATTGGTTGTTGAGCGGTGATTTGGCAATTGTCATTGGGACCAAGGTTTTTGGCATGTCTTTGAGGGCTCTAACATTTGTAAAAGCTCTACAATTGGCGTAAGTTCTCATGGGTTTTGTCAGTGTTATGAGATCTTATGCCAGCTGTTGATCTTACATTATTATCAGGTGACAACAGGTGGGTCCTCTGACAGTTAGAGCCGACGTGCATGATTTTCATTGGTTGGAGCCGACGTGCATGATTTTCATTGGTGGAGGGATAATGATGCAGTGGGACCATTGGCCAGGTGGTGCTGATTTGTTTTATTTTGATTGGTCAGCTGGTCGATGACTTGGATGTGTCAATGGGCCAGAATCTTTTAGGAGGATTGCAGATTCAAGATCTACGGTTGTCTTAAGTTTGCATGGAATCTTTCTGGGTCATGCGATCTTAAGACAATTGTCTGATTAAAAGGCTTATAATGTGTGGGTTCGAACTGACAGGTGTGCTAACTTTCTCAATTTTCATTAGTTGTTGACTGATGATGAGGCTGAGGACTTTTTAAAGCATTTATTGAATATTATGTAATTAATGTGGACCACCTGATCTACTAAGAAATAGATGAGAATAACGGTCGCATTTTAAACTTGAGCAAGTTAGCTGTTTTATTTCAAATTCAAACCTTCTGCAGAGTTTTTGCTAGGGTTTGATATAGTGAGCCGTATAGGATGATGTGGTGGTTCAGTTTTAATTGCACTAGGACATTTGCAGTTAGAATATGATGTAGAAGACATGGATGGCCTCTGTGGTCTAATTTTTCCTACCTTGGGTGCCATGCCATTTTAAATGCTAAGGACTGTTATTTGACTATAGGCAGGTAGGGTTTGGTGTTTGTTAGAGATTTCTATGACCTATACATGCAATATTTTCCAATGTTGGCTTTGGCATTAATTTTTGTTTCCTGCAACAAGAAATCAATTGAATTTCTACTAGCAGTTAACCTTGAATATGAAACCAATGCAATTGTACATCAGATTTGATCTGATTTTCCAAGGTTTCAAGGTCTATTTGCATTCTTTAGTTCTTGTTGTACTGGTTGTTGTAGACCTAAATTTTCCCTAAATGATCCATAGCTTGTTGCAATCCTTGTTCCTATAAAAGGATTTTCAAGATCATTTAGAAGGGTTCCAAGTTTTGGTTCCTGGTTCGAGTTTTCTTCTGAGAGCTAGTTCCATGAATGTTTTGCCTTGTAAATATTGCCTTCTTCTCTGCATATAGGGTTCCCTCTTTCCTTTCTAGTTATGGGAATAGAATACATGTTGTAACAGATGTCTTATTTATGAGATTTCAATATATTTTTACTATTATCAGGCTATCTCTATTTGAATCATGAACTTGTTGATTACAACATCAAGGATGTTTGGTCTTTCCATTTGCATTTCCCATGTGTTTGCAATGGAGTTGTCTTCACAGAGATAACTGAGTTCAAGATTGGTTTTTAGATATGTATGAGTTGGGGTATCAAGGGTGTCCCATGCTTGTCTTCCAGTAGATGTTGGTTAATGTATTCCTTGGTTATAGGTCTCTTCTAAGGGGAGGGTTAAAATCCTTTGAATAGGTAATAGCACATTTGGATACATAAGTGGTTTGGTAATGTATGATCTGATTAATGGTGTATGTTGATGTAAGGCATCAAAATATTAGAATGTATTGTCTCCTTGTTTCATAAGCTCTATTGCAATGATGTATTTGACTCTACTGCCCATTAAATAAGGCATTGGTCTATGAGAGACTTAGGGTATTTCAGTGGTCCAGTCAACCCAACATCAATTATTCAAATCAAATAATTTTCCCATTCATGTTGGTAGTAGTAGTAGGAGGTCCTTTCTAGTCTTCAGACTCATTCTATGCAAATAGGGTTGTTGCATAAGATTCGGTTTCATTAGGGTATTGGATACCCATAGGAGACTGAAAGCTATTCCACAATAATATATCTGTAGGCCTATTGTTTGTCATGAGGTGTCTTGAGTGTGCAGATAATACAATACCCACCTGAGTGATGTGGAGCTCAAAGAAGAAAGATTCCTTTCAATCCTCATCAATTGGACTATTTTCTTGTCAAACTTGAGTGCATAATCTAAAGATCAAGCCCACATTTTTATTCAAGTTTGGTCTTGTAAGGAAAAGCTCCAACAAAAATGGTGACTCTGCTAGGTGAAAAGTAAAAGACAGCAAGCTTTTTTGCTTGGTTGGATTAGTCTAGAATCTGGTTGAGATGATAGAGTCAAATAGACAAAAAACATTTGCTAAATCTTCTCACTAAGTGTTGAGTGGCGACTTTGATTTCTCTATTTGATTAGTACAGTTCCTAACAAATAGTGTATAAATCCCGATGAAGTTTTGGTTGATTGGAAGAAGATAAAAAAAAACAAAGGTGCAATATTTTCCTCTTCAAGGAGTTGGTGACTCTACATAGCAAAGAACCTGATGGAGCTGCATGGTGACCTCTAGATCTTCCTTACCTTCCAATCAACAAGCTAAGTTCTTAATGCAGAACTTCCAGGTATTTTGGTTTTCATATGTCTTCTTTTTATGAAGATCAGTTGTAAAGAGAATGTGTCCCTATCAAGTGTTAGGCATTGTTGTAAAGGTATAAGTAGTAGTGGGCAGTTCCTCATGGAGGAATATAGGCCCTTTTGTTTTGATGGCATTGAGGGTGCCCCTAATGAGTTCTCCATTGAGGATGGGGATTGCTTGCCTAGATTCATAGTTGATGGATCTGTTTCGGCAAGCCAAGATATATTTGATGTCATGGGTCTTTTTGGTGAAATGGATGTTGAACATGAAGATATTGCTATGAGGCTACTTGTGCAAACATTTTTTGGTGGTGCAAGGAGGTGGTTCCTCTCCCTACCTTCATGTTCAATCCCTTCTTGGGATGTATTGAGAGAAAAATTTGTAGAACATTTTGATGAGGTTGCTTCTCTCAAGAAGGAAATTGCCAAGAGAAAGATTGAGAACTGGCAGTGGAGGACAAGAGGTTGAGAAGACTGGTGGTTCCTTGTGTTGATCATGCAGAAGCCAGTGTTTCTGATGTTGAGTCTCATTATGCTAAAAGTGTTGACTATGAAGCTGACATTGAGGTCAATGCATATGAGGATGTTGAAGATGAATCTAAGGTTGATAATCTTTCCAGTTTGTTTGCAGATTTTTCTTCTTTTCAGTTTCAGAAGGCAACCTTCTTGTCCCGGTTTGATGATGTTTGGTGTGAGGGGTAGAATATTGAATATGATGCAGATGATGATTCCTGCATTGATTTATTCACACAAGATGATCTAAGGCCAGAGATGTCCATTCTTGTCTTGGACAAGGATGATGTTTGTAGCACTAGGGGTGAAGCTGGTGAAGATGAAGACAAGGCCCAAAGTCCATTGAGCAGTGAAAATATTTTAGCACTCTTGGCTGAAGAATTTCAAAGGTATGCACCTAGTGTGAACTTTGATTTGAAGCTCCCTTGTGATATTTCCTTTGACACTGATAATGAGGCCAGTGTTCAAAGTGAGAAAGATGACCCATGTATACCTAGGCCCTCCTCATGTGGTAACTCTACAAAAGAAGAGGTTGAAGGAAATGACAGTGTGTTTTCCTATCATAAGAATTCTATTGATGAACAAGTTTCTTATTCATATCCTTTTCCTTCTTTCACTAAGTATGATAGTGATGGTGATAGTATTGAGGACTTAGTCTTCAATAGTTGGGACATAAATTCTTTTGATGAAAATGATGATGTAGATCAGTTGTTCCCCTGTCACAATATTTATGAGGAAGACCTTCACTTGGTTCATGATCCAGTTCATGAAGATATCATAGAGGAACCAAGTTGTTTACTGGCTAATGCAATGTATGAAGATAAATCTAAGGATCCAAGTCCTCCTCAGCTAGCTAATTATGTTGTAATGCATGATGCTCAACATGTTTTATACTCTAATGCATCACTTGATCAATTTTTTGTTTCCAATCATCAAGAAGAAGTAAATGATGTTCCTTACTTCTTGGAGTATGAATGTAATGATTATGACTGGAAAAACATGGGTAGTAATCAGTACAATTTTATTCTTCAGCCCATGGTTATTCACATATGTTGGCAGCAAGATGGTCAAGATAATTTCAGGTGTTTGGTCACATATGTGGATGAGAATAAGACCTTTGATTTAGGAGGGTCTTTGATTTTCTTATGATGGCTAGGGGCCATCAAGTAAGGTTGTAAAGCTTGTAAATTTTGTAAATATTTCCTTTCTATTGTGTGTTTCCCTTTCTGTCCTCCTGGTTTGATTTCTAGTTTTTTAGGTCCCTATTTTGTCCTATGGGTGGTCTGTTCTCCCAGTGATCTTGAATTCTTGCATGGGCACAAGTTACCCGTCATCCCTAGACAGAGCCACTGTTAGCACCTGTAAAAAAAATTATGACTCTGTAGTTTCTCCCTAGTCTCTGTAGTGTTTTCTTTATCTCTGGCTCTTAAACCCTAGGTCAAAAATTTAAATATCTAGTCATTGGAGGGGAAGCCCTAGTCTGTCTTAGCCCTGTTCTAATTATCCGTTACCTTTTTCGGTCACTTAAGTCCTAAATTACCCATGTGTTAAATTTTTTACGACCACCTTACATGTTATGTGGTTAGGTTTTACGTCGGGGCCCCCTTTAATATTTTATGTCTATGCCTAGGTCTTCCGCAGTATTTTTTCCTAAGTGTCGGCCTTTTAAAATTTGTGGCTGTCACATAATCTCATAGTTTCCTATTGTCAGAGTTTTTGACATGCGATCATGCAACAAGGTGCCATCTGTCCTGGTGGGCCCATTCTTGAGGATTGTTGGCAGATAAACAGCGGATCAAATCTATGGTGGTCATTGTACTGCTGGGGCAAGTTGATAGCTTTTTAAGCATCGTGGTGTAGTGACAACCACCCGATCTTCCAACATGTTGTGGCCTATGTGCAGTGAGTCCTTGTTTGCTCAGTCATCCTGACTTGGTGGCTTTTCATTGGCTAAGGTGGATTGTGATGTGGATCCTGTTAGTGGGACCTGATGTCATAGATTTAGATTGATGGCTGGTGTATGTTTGCAAGGAATATTCTTCCCCCTTGTGATCATGCAACCACTATCTGATTAGATGCCGATGGGTAGTGGGTCTATTGCCACACATGCACAAATGGTAGTTTCTTATTGGTTACTGAGCAGTGATTTGGTAGTTGTCAGTGGGACCGGGGTTTTTTGACGTGTCTTTGAGGGCTCTGACATTTTCAAAAGATCTATGGTTGGTGTAAGTTCTCATGGGTTTTGTCAGTGTTATGAGATCTTACGCTAGCTGTTGATCTTACTTTATTCATAGGAAAAAATGGGTGGGTCCTCTGATAGTTGGAGCCGACATGCATGATTTTCATTGGCAGAGGGGTAACGATGTAGTGGGACCATTGGCCAGGTGGTGATGATTTGTCTTATTTTGATTGGTTGGTCGGTCGATGACTTGGATGTGTCAGTGGGTCTGAATCTTTTAGGAGGATTGTAGATTCAAGATCTACGGTTGTCTTAAGTTCACATGGAATCTTTCTGGGTCATGCGATCTTAAGACAGTCATCCAATTAAAAGGCTTATAATGTGTGGGTCCAAATTGATAGGTGTGCTGACTTGCTCAATTTTCATTGGTTTTTGACTAATGATGAGGCCGAGGACTTTTCAAAGCATTTATTGAATATTATGTAATTAATGTGGACCGCCCAATCTACCAAAAAATAGATGAGATCAATGGTCACATTTGAAACTTGAGCCAGTTAGCTATTGTATTTCAAATTCAAACCTTCTATAGAGTTTTTACTAGGGTTTGATATAGTGAGTCATATAGGATGACACAGTGGTTTAGTTTTAATTGCACCAGGACATTTGCAGTTGGAATATGATGTAGAAGACATGGATGGCCTCCGTGGTCTAATTTTTCTTGCCTGGGGTGCCATTTCATTTTAAATGCTAAGGACTATTATTTGACTATAGGTGGCTAGGGTTTGGTGTTTGTCAGAGATTTCCATGACCTGTACATGCAATATTTTCTAGTGTTGTCTCTGGCATTAATTTTTGTCTCCTGCAACAAGAAATCAATTGAATTTCTACCTGTAGTTAACCTTGAATATGAAACCAATGCAGTTGTACATTAGATTTGATCTAATTTTCCAAGGTTTCAAGGTCTATATACATTCTTTATTTCTTGTTGTACTGGTTGTTGCAGACCTAATTTTTCCCTAAATGATCCATAGCTTGTTACAATCCTTGTTCCTATAAAAGGATTTTCAAGATCATTTATAAGGGTTCCAAGTTTTGGTTCCTGATTCGAGTTTTCTTCTGAGAGCTAGTTCCATGAATGTTCTTCCTTGTAAATATTGTCATCTTCTCTGCATATAGGGTTCCCTCTTTCCTTTCCGGCTATGAGAATAGAATACATGTTGTAACAGATGTCTTATGTATGAGATTTCAATATATTTGTACTGTTATCAGGCTATCTCTATTTGAATCCTGAACTTGTTGATTATAGCATCAAGGATGTTTGGTCTTTCCATTTGCATTTCCCATGTGTTTGCAATGGAGTTGTCTTCATAGAGATAACTGAGTTCAAGATTGGTTTTCAAATATCTATGAGCTGGGGTATCAAGGGTGTCCCATGCTTGTCTTCCAGTAGATGATGGTTAATGTATTCCTTATTTATAGGTCTCTTCTAAGGGGAGGGTTAAAATCCTTTGAATAGGTTATAGCACATTTGGATACACAAGTGATTTGGTAATGTATGATCTGATTAATGGTGTATGTTGATGTAAGGCATCAACATATTAGAATGTATTATCTCCTTGTTTCATAAGCTCTGTTGCAATGATGTATTTGACTCCACTGTCCATTGGATAAGGCACTGGTCTATGAGAGACTTAGGGTATTTCAGGGTTCCATTCAACCCAACATCAATCATTCAAATCAAATACTTTTCCCTTTTATGTTGGTTGTAGTAGTAGGAGGTCCTTTCTAGTCTTCAGACTCATTCTATGCAAATAGGGTTGTTGCATAAGATTTGGTTTCATTGGGGTATTTGATACCCATAGGAGTCTGAAAGCTATTCCACAATAATATATCTGCAGGCCTATTGTTTGTCATGAGGTGTCTTGAGTGTGCAGATAAGGCAATCCCTGCCTGAGTGATGTGGAGCTCAAAGGAGGAATCATTTCAATCCTCATCAATTGGACTGTTTTCTTGTCAAACTTGAGTGCATAATCTAAAGATCAAGCCCACATTTTTATTGAAGTTTGGTCCTACAAGGAAAAGCTCCAACATGATGCATATTCATATGGTGTTTGAGAAGTTAAGGGAAGAGAAATTGTTGATTAATTTGAAGAAGTGCAATTTTTTGAAGAATGAGTTAGTGTATTTGAGATTTTTAGTTTCTGGAAAAGGTTTAAAAATGGACCCAAAGAAAGTGCAGGCCATCCTTGAATGACCTACTCTAAGGAGTGCTACTAAGGTAAGATCTTTTCATGGTTTGGCTATCTTTTACATAAAGTTTATCAGGAGTTTTAGTAGTATTTGTTGACCCATGACTAAAACAATTAGAGGGGATAGAAAAGAGTTTAAGTGGACTACTAGGGCAGATAAGTGTTTTAAACTATTGAAACATAAAGTTATAGAACAACTTATTTTAGCACTTCTAGATTTTAATAAGGTGTTTCAAGTAGACTATGATGCTAGTGGTACTATAATAAGAGCTGTTATGGGACAAGAAGGTAAACCTATTTCTTATTTTAGTGAGAAGTTAAATGATGCCAAGAGAAAATATTTTATTTATGATCAGAAATTTTATGCTATAGTTTAGGCATTAAAGAAGTGGAGACACTATATGCTTCCTAAGGAGTTTATTTTGTATACTAATCATCAAGATTTGCAATATTTGAAAAGTCAAGGAAAGTTAAATCAAAGGCATTTTAAATGGGTTGTATTTTTGAAGAGTTATACATTTGTTTTGAAACATAGAACTGGAAAGTCTAACAAGGTTGTAGATGCACTTAGTAGAAGGTAAATATTGCTAACAGAGATGTAGATTGAGGTGTTTGGGTTCAAGGAACTCAAGAATTTGTATCCAAAGGATCCTGATTTTCAAGATGCTTGGAAAGCTTGTACAAAACCGGTTACTTCAGATAGAACGAAGTGGTTGGATTTCATCATCCAGGATAGTATGTTATTTAGATGGAGTCAGTTGTGCATTCGATGAAGTTCTATGAGGGAAAATCTCATCAAGGAGAAGCATAGCGGAGGATTAGCTAGACATTTTGGTTGTGATAAAACCCTTGCTTTGGTTAGTGAGAATTATTATTGGCCATAGTTGTAGTAAAATGTCAAGAAGTTTGTATAGAGTTGTAGAGTATGTCAGATGGCAAAGGGAGTAAAGCATAATATAGGGTTGTATCATCCATTACCTATACCAGAGAACGCTTGGGAGGATATCAGTATGGATTTTGTTCTTGGTTTACCAAAGACTCTATCGGGACATGATTCAATTTTTGTGGTGGTTGATAGATTTTCAAAGATGTCACATTTCATTCCCTACAAGAAGACTAATGATGATGTTCATGTAGCATAATTATTTTTCAAAGAAGTGGTGAGACTACATGGTTTTCCAAAGAGTATAGTTTTAGATCAAGACACTAAGTTTGTCAGATATTTATGGCACACATTATGGAAGAAGTTAAATATAGATTTTAAGTTTAGTTCATCACATCATCCACAGATAGACATAGATAGATAGAGGTGGTGAATATGAGTTTGAGAATTTTGTTGAGATGTTTGGTTGGAGATAAGCCAACAGGATGGGATTTGATTTTACCACAAGCATAATTTGCATACAATAATTTTTTCAACGAGAGCACTGGTAAATCACCATTCAAGATTGTATATGGAAGTAGTCCCAGAAATGCATTTGAGTTGAGGAAGATAGATAAAAGAGAAATAAGTAGTGTTGAAGTTGAGGATTTTGTAGAACATTTGAAGAACATCCATGAGGAGGTGAGGAAGCACATTACCAAGATGAATGCACAGTATAAGGCTAAGGCAGATGAGAAAAGAAGGTATAAGGTATTTCAGGTTGGAGATGAAGTCATGGTTCATTTGAGGAAGGAGTGATTTCTAGTTGGTACATATAAAAAGTTGAAAATGAAGAAGTTTGGGCCATGTAAGATACTGAAGAAGCACAATTCAAGAAATACCTATGAGGTAGAATTGCCTACTGAGTTGAATATTTCACCAGTATTTAAAATTTCAGAATTAACAGAGTATTATGAAAGGGGTGTTGAAAATGAGATCACAGAAGCACAGTGGAATATTCTAGCAACTAGTTCAGATACCAAGGAGATTAAGGATATACTGGATAGTCATGTTGGCAGAAGCACAAGGAACAAGACATATGAAGAATATCTAGTCAAATGGAAAGGACAACCTGTTGAAGATTATCATGGCTAACAAGGGAGGAGGTTAACCATCTTCATTTTCCTCTTCACACCTGATTCATGATAGGGTCACTTCTCAAATTACCTCGGGTATCTGATGCAGGAGCATCCTGGGTATAAGAGCAATCTTGCATCACCCAAAAATATTTATGGTTTCTTTTTAATAAGGTCTATCTTGTGCAGAGCTACTATTTATGCAAACTTACTATTTTTAGTAAGTTGGTCATATGATCTCAGAATGTTCTGATTTCATAGGTGGAGGTTCATCTTAGTCATATCAGCCTACCAGTTGATTTTCATTGCCATATAATCTGTATGAGTGAAATTATTGAGGTTTTAAGGTACAAGATCTTTGAGCTCAATTTTGAAGGCTCTGGATCGTGATCGACCCCCGACTGACTGGAGTTTGCACGAGTCAGGCACTGTAGACCAGGTCCTGCCATTTTTGAAAAGTGGTTATAATAGAAAAGTAGAGCTATGGTTAAAAAGTTATGTCCTCCAGAAGTTGGGCTACCTAAAAGCATATTTTTTAATTATTTGGAGCCGACCCTATGTAAAAAGAAATGAAAATAAATTAATTCTTAGGGAAGTCAGCCTTAAAGGCTAAATTTCTAGAATAGTTCATAGTGTTGTCTAGGGCAGTTCTGGGTAGTATATCTGGGAATGATTCCAGGCTTTGTCCTATAGAATATTGTAAGGGAAAATGCCCATGTGGCTTTGCATATTGTAATTCTGAAATTTGTATTTCTACATTTGTTAAGATAATAAGAAGCTCATTTTCTGTTCTTGCAAATTGTTGTTGTTTCTCTGTTTCTATTATGTGTTTGTGGTATTAAGGGGAGTACCCTTCATAAAAAATGGTCAAAATTTTACCAATAATCTTGGCTTTTATCAGGGTAAGTGCACAAAAATGGGGGACCAAAAAGATGCCACTTTTCTTTTTGGCCCCCCATCACACATAGTACGCACACACTAAAGGGCATGCACCCTATAGGATGCACGCCTAATGGCTTGGGCAGTGCAAAACAAAGCGTGTGCGCCAAATAGGGCACACGTGCTTTGTAAAATTCAAAAAATTTCACCCCCCATGTGCACTATGCAAAGCCACAAAAGTGTAATCCAATTTTTACATAGCGCGTGTGCACTATGAAAAACTAGAAAGAGAGAGAGAGAGAGAGATAGAGATAAGGGGTAGAGAGAGGATGATAAGGGGGGTTGAGAGAGAGAGAGAGAAGGGGTCATTTATACAAATATAACATTTAAGTATAAGTTTGATAATTTTAATTTCTTATATGTTGAGTTATATTTGTATAAATTATAAAATATAATGCTTTCAAGATGTTTGGGATAGGCACCAGCTTCATAGAAGTTAACATGCAGATTCTAGATTTGAAAAATTCTAGACTTAGCCAAATTTTAGGATTCAGCAAGGTTACCTCCCAAGATACATCATGGATTTCTAAGGTCAAATTGAAATGGGAAAAAGGATTCCCAAAGGGTTTTAACTCATTTTATCACAAATCACTCAGTTTCAACCCCATCACTACGACAGACTTAGCTTAGCTCTCACCCAAATCTCTCTCTCTCTCTCACACACACACACACACACACACACACACATGCACACACACATGCACACACACATACACATACACATACACAAATATCACCCTCTCCACTCTCTCTCTCATCACCCTCTTTCTCCCCCTTATCTACTCTCTCTCTCTCTCTCATCACCCTCTCTCTCTCTCTCTCTCCAGAATGAGAGACAAGGTAGAGAGAGATAAGGGAGAGAGAGAGAGAGAGAGAGAAAGATATATATATATATATATATATATATATATATATATATATATATATATATATATATATATATATATATATATATATAGAGAGAGAGAGAGAGAGAGATTTGGGTGAGAGCTAAGCTAAGTCTATCATAGAAATGGGGTCAAAACCAAGTGATTTATGATGAAATGAGTTAAAACCCTTTGGGAATCCTCTTGCTAGCTTCAGTTTGGCCTTAGAAATCCATGATGGATTGTGGGAGGTAACCCTGTTGAAGGCTTCCTAAATCCTTAAATTTGGCTAAGTCTAGAATTTTTCAAATGTAGAATCTGCATGTTAACTCCTATGAAGCTAGAACCTATCCCAAACATCCTGTAAGCATTATCTTTTATAATTTATACAAATATAAGTTAAAGTATAAGAAATTAAAATTATTAAACTTATACTTAAATTTTATATCTGTATAGATTACCCCTCCCCCCTCTCTTTGTATAAATTACCCCCCCCCCCCCTGTCTCTCTCTTTCACTATATAAATCTATATCTTACATAGGGCGCACACCCTATGTAAATTTATGATTTTCATAGCGTGAGCACGCTATGAAAATTATAAATTTACATAGGGCACACGCCCTATAGGGCGTGCGTGCTTTAGGGCGTGCACACTTTGTAAAGGATTTGGATTTACCAATCCTAAGGCTTGGATTTGCCTTGGAGATCCAACCCAAAGGCTTGGATGATTGAAATAGGCCTGAAACATGTTTTCCAGCAGACATACAAAAAAATGACATCTTTTTTTCTGTGCTCCTCATCAGGTTTACTCGTGGCTCAAGAACGTAAAAATCAGATGACGTGATATTACAGATCTCTCTGTTAGCTATCTAAGGATATAATTTATTTTGAATTCTGATTATATCAGGTTTTTCAACTCTAATTTCTTTTGTGTGTATGTCCATCTTTTGTAAAAGCCCAACATGCAGTATTTTGGCTCGTTCATCAAATTTTGCAATAAGTTACATTTTTAGAAACTAGACTCCATTCTACACACTTTAAAAAAAAGAAATTTAATTTTTGATTGGTTTTAAATGATTTCTAGGGGGAGCACATAGAAATTTGATGTTTTCAAGATGTGTACACTTTGTAAATTCATCAAAAATTATACGTTCATCAAAAAATTACCAAAAAAATCTGAGATAAACCACGTGGTGCTAGCTAACTTCTCAGTAGAGTGATTAAAAAAATTCAAAAAAAAAAGTTAACATTTTAGGGGGAGCACACCAGAGGCTATGTTATGTTTTTGGACCAAAAATAGGACCACTTTTTGTGCTCCCTCTTTTTGAGGGCCTTAATCTGCACCATTTTCAAAATAAGTTAGTAGTTTAGGAACTAGATTCAGAGTATTACAACTCTTGTTTTTGTCGCATCTTAAAATTTTGAGTCTAACTATCTTCAATTTCTTGTTGAAGTTTAGAGTTTGCCGATTTCAAGAAAAAAGTGGCATCTTATACCCCCTTTTTGGTCCCCCATCTTTGTGCACTCACCCATCATATGTTTAACAAAACTTTCAAGGGAATGCAAAAGGTAAAAAGGAATATAAATAGTATTGTGGTTTCTAAAATCAATTAAAAAGGGGAGGTGATAGTAGTAGTACACAACAAAGTACCCCTCTAAATTAAAAGACTTCATCACCAATATGCACACTCTATCCCATAGCTCCAATAGTTGATCACAGTTGGAACCACCCCGTAATTTGATAGGTTGTTCTCCACTACGGAAGAACTAGTTAAGTCTTGTTGTATCCAAGACCTTGCTAGATTTTGTCCATTTACACCCTTCAATAGAGAGATGAGTAGCCTTCTTAATCACATCTTCATTATTCAAAGGATATCCCACCCATAGAAACCCTTCTTGCATCCTGAGGAGTAACAAATTATTTAGATATAATCTCATCATGACCATTTAAGCATTCTAGAAATTGAGAGATGCTTCCCTCCTTACATATATGCCAGACAGTTTCATCATTCTTCCACTCCTCATACTTTTCAAGCTTAACCCTAACATGATCTCCTCCCATGGTAGAAAAGAGAAAAAAGTGATGGCAGTTGCAGAGAGTAGGGATAAACAAAGAAGAATTCACAATGTTGTTGTGAGAGAAAAACCCCAAAAGATAACTTTTATTGGAAGGGATCATATAGAAGCATGATAAATGTACATAATGTGTACATTTATGACACTTCATGCCCTTTAATTTACCCAGCTCAATTTTGGCAGTCTCCTTATGAGAGTAGTCCTTCATTGGGTAAGGACTGAAAATAATAATTATCTCAAATATAGTCAGTGATTTAACAAAATTCACTTAACATGCAAAAGTCCCACCTTCATCAAGATGGTACAAAAAATGACGACTCCTACACCACATAGAATCACCATAATTAATATAAGGGACACATAAGCACAAAAGGATGTTCCCATGAAGCATGTTTATAATATAGGACTTTATGTTTATCAATGGGTATGACCTAGGAAGCCCACACAATAGATCAAACAACACCACAAACCCCCACCAAAAGGTCTAGTTAAAATTGTAAAGAAACATTGCGTTCATAGTGGAGTGTCTTATCTCACAAAGGTAAGAGTTCAAAGGGGTAGGGAACTCTCATTTCTACATAATTTTAACCTTCCTTGTCCCAAACCTAGATAGGCCATATGGTTAGCAATAACATTCTCTTCCGTATAAGTTTCCTTAATAGTAAACTCATCCAACCTAATGAGCGGGGAGCGAATATCCTAAATAATAAGTTGGATAGAGCAACTAGGGGTCCTAGTCCCTTTTGTGGCTTCAATAATCATCTGAGAATCACCTTCAATATCTAAATTTCTAATTCCAATTGATAGGGAAAATTTGATTCTCCGTAGAAGAGCCATTCCCATAGCATGATTGTAGGTGAATTCCTATAAATGTCCAAAATAAGTGGAAATGAGAGATCCCATATATGGTTCCTAATGACACCTCCTCTAGCTTCTAGACCATTTATAGAAGCACCATCAAAGTTGAGTTTTAACCATAGGAAATGAGGAGGTTTCTAGATGGTGTTTGACCTTATAATCTTCTTTGAGTTGTCAAATTTCTTAATGCCTTTGGTAATTTTCCAAATTCCATCCATACGACTCTCCCATAGAGAAGGAGGTTCACTAGGGGTTTTCCATCCACTGACAGAGATATTATCCAAAAGGGGTTTGTTAATCATAATCGACACATAGTCAACACTATTATACTTTTCTCTAAAGATCCCATTATTTATTTCTTTCCATATATAATAGAAAAAAAGAGGAGATATTTTATGTCAAATTTTTTTATTAAGGGGGTGATGAGACAAACTTCCCCATCTAAGAACAAGTTGTTAAAGATCCCCTTGAAAAACCAATTGGATGTTGAGTTTCTGAAGAATATGTTACTAGACCTGGAAAGAAAATCGACAATGAATAAAGATATGGGATATAATTTCACTATCATGTTTGTATGGAGGGAATATATTAGGAAGTTGGAATCCCCTCTTCCTTAAGCTATCAAGGGTTAATATTTTTCCATGCTGATAAACCCACCGAAAAAATTTGATTTTCAGGATGAGTTGATCATTCCAAACCTTCTTTTAACTATTGGAGTCATGATTGAACTTTAAATGCAAGGTGTAAATAGTTTTGACTGAGAAGGCTCTAGAGGAATTTTTAGACCAAATAAATTTGTTACCCCTAAGGAATAAAGGGAACCCAATCCACATTAAGAAAAATTAAACATCATTATCCTTTGGAAGGTGATCAGGCCTATTCAAAAATCTTTGCTAAAGATTTATCCTCTCACCCCTAAGGGTGAAGTAGTCAACATATGGGGACCCAAGATAGATTTAGCATGCTTCATGAGAGTACTATAATCTCTATCATCCAAGTTCTTATCCCTCATCCATGTATTTTCCAAAAATATAATATTCCACCCATTGTCAATAAACTATTTAAGACCCTCTTTAAGCATGGATTTGCATTTGATTATATTGTTCCATATTTTTCAGCCTAATGGAAGGCCACTCAAACCAAGGACCCTATCAAATATGTCATGATTAAGGTATTTCAACCTTATTATACTCCACCAATCCAATTTACCGATGGCTAGATTCTATCCCATTTTAGTAATCAAATCTTTCTTCAAATTAGTAAGTTTTCTATCTCCCAAACCACCTTGATTCTTTGGGTGGAAAATAGTGTCCTAATTAACAAGTGATAGTATTTTATATTCTTTCATACTTGTCCACAAGAAGTTTCTTTGGATTCTCTCATTTTTTTCTTCCATGACTCTTGTGATCTTAAGAAGGGAGAGAAAGTAAACTAGTATTTTCTGTAGGAAAGAAGTGAGTAGTTGAAGCTTACCATCATTGTTGAGGAGTTTACCCTTTTATTCTATAGGTTTTTTTGAATTCTTTCACTAATACTATTCCAAAATGTTTGGGTCACCTCCTCAATAGTAAGAGGGAGGCCTGAATATGTGTCTCTAAGATTATCTCACTAGCATCCCAAAATGTCTATAATTTTTGTTTTAAGGTCCATCTTAGTGTTGAAGAAGTAAATTTTACTTTTCTAGTAGTTAATACATTGGTTTGAGGCACATGCATAGTCATGGAGAAGTCCCTTCCAATCTTTAGATTTGGAAACATAAGATATTCCAAAGATTAATGTGTCATCGATCCATAAATTATTTTAAAATAGAGGGGGGAAGGGAAGAGGTCAATCTGATACCTTGAATTTTGTTAGTGGTAGAAAGATTCAAGAAATTCCTGCTAAGAACTTTAGCAAGCATGATAAACTAGTAGAGAGATAAAGGATATCCCTATATAATTACTTTCCCAAAATTAAAAAAAACCCCAAGGTCTACCATTAACAAGTATGGAGTATTGAATAGTCTTAATACATATCTTAATGATTTGAATCAAATTTTTGCTAGAGCCTAACTTAGCTAAGACCTTGTATAATAATTTCTACTTAACTTTATTGTAAGCCTTAGAGATATCTAGTTTAAGGGTCATACCTTGACTTTGAATTTTATCCCTATTTGAATGTATTATTTTATGAGTAGTGATTTAAAAAAATCAAGGCTATGACACATCATAAAAGATGGAGAGCAGGAGAGTGGGAGGAAGAGGAAGGAAAGAGGGTGTGAATTTGAATTCCATTCTAAGTGGGAATCGTGAAAGTGAAAGGAATCCTATGAAATTTGAGGTAGGAGATCAGAAGAAGGATGGGGGAGCATTAGGTGAGGGCTCCACCAAAGAATAGAATGAGTACAAGGACCCAGATGATGCCCATTCCTAAGTTGGTGGACCAGATTTAGTGGAAATTGTTGGTAAGTTTTCCTCTGGTGGGTGTGCTAGTAATGATTTTGTTGGAATTCTGACTAAAGGGAGTTTGTCTTCTTTATTTGAGGTTAAGCCTATAGGAAAGTCTTCCTTTCCTTGCATTAACAATACTTCTAAGCCGGGTAAGGGAGTTTTTAGTATCTCACTCCTTCATCGCCTTGTGGACCATACTGTGTCCAGTATGGCGCTTACCCTCCTGGGAAAATTTACTAGAACTAGCCCTAATATTGATATGGTAAGATTCTTTTCTGCAATAAAATGGAAGCTTAAGGGGTAGGTAGATATTGTAGCTATGTTGAAGGGCTTTTTCTCCTTCATCTTTTCAAGTTTGGAAGACTTATCTAGAGTCCTATGCGGGGGACCCTGGATGTTCGAAAAATCATCGTTGGCTCTTCAAAAATGGAAAACTAATTTGGATGTAAACACAAATATGTTTGAAATGGCTCTGGTGTGGGTTCATTTTCTTGGTCTTCCCCTGGAATATTGGCATGAGAATATCTTTGTGGGGTAGGTGGGGGCCTTTGGACAACTTATGGTATAGACCCAATGACAGCAACTAAATCTAGACTTGTTTATGCAAGAATATGTGTTAGGGTATATATATTATATCAAAAATATGTAAGAAGAGAATCTATAGAAAATTAAATTTATTTTCTAAGATACTAGGCCTTTTTTGAAAAATAATTATTATATATGTTGAAAATTTCAAATCTCAGTGTAGTAGTACAAAAATTTTAGGAAAAAATAAGAAGTAAGTGTATGCCTGACCACCTTAAACACAATCAAATGAATTTTTTTTTAATAGGATTCTAGATATAATTAGTAGACTCATGTCTGGCTGTGACACATATTTTTTTGTAATTTATTTCCAAGTAAATAATTAATAATGATTTTTCTTCTATAACTTTTTCTAGAATACAAAAAATATCATGTCTGACCATGTTAACTTAGTCTAAACTTTATCAAATTGAATTTTATTTTTTCTTGTAGTAGCAAAATCATAGAATGCAACACATATTTTGGATTTAAAAAATGTTACACAGTTTGAAAGTTATACCTATTTTTTAATAAGTCTATCAATCAAGACTAGAAAGATAACAAGTAGGTATATGTCTGACCACATTAAACAAAATCAAATCATAATATTTTTTTATAAGATTCTAGATAAAAGTAGTAGACTTGTGTCCGGATGTGATGTATATTTTTTTGTATTTTTTTTCCAAGTAAATAATTAATTATGATTTTTCTGCTACAAATTTTCCTAAATATAAAAACTCTTCTGTTTGACTACCTTAACTTAGTCTAAAATTCATCAAATTGAAAGAATTATTTATTATTATTGTATTAGGTGAAGCATAGAATGTGATATATATTTCAAATTTCAAAAATGTTATATTGTTTGAAAGTTATAGTTGTTTTCAAAGATTCTATCAATCAGGACTTCTTTTTCACATCGCCACTTTTTGGCATACCATGATCCTGCACATACCCGTTAACATCTATCAAAAGGTGGATTTGCCTAAAATTATCTCAATAATGTCAAATATGGGAAAATATATTAAACTAGTAGAATATGAGTTAGTCCCTTTTTCTTGTTTCACATGTAAAAAATTAGGTCAGTGGGAGAAACAATGTCTGATGAAACCTCACGAGGAAAAAAGAGTGAGACTAGAAAAGAATGGAAAGAAAAACCTATGCAACTGAATCTCTCCCTAAGAAATCTACAAATTTTCACTTAGAAGGGAACAAGGAAGGAAAGGTAATCATTGAGAAACTAGAAGAGCGCAGGGAGGTAGTTAAACCTTCTGTAAACAATATTAAGGAAAACAACATTAAAGGCCCAGCAGAGACATTGAATGTATATGAGATTCTTTCAAATGTGGAAAGGGTTGTGAAAGATGAAAAGTGTGTTCCCTCAAGCCCCATTCTTTTCCCAACCAATGAACAAAAAGGAACACATTTTAAGAGTCGAATACAAGAAAGCCTTGGGACTATAGAAACTGTTGTTTCCCCGAGCATTAGGAGTGAGAACCCTTTTACCCCACTAAGCCCTAATCCTAGTGCTAGTGTTTTGAATAAAATTTTATCTAAGGGTAGTGAAGAAGAGAGATTAACTTCCTTGGTGAATCTATGGAGTGAAGATAGTTTGGAAAACTATTCAGTATCAAGGTAAAATCAAGAAGTTCCCTAGATTGAGATCCATGACACAAAGATGTCTAAAAACTCCTCAAAAAAAGGAGGGAATCAAAATCATACTCATAGATCAGAAAAGAAACAAGATAGAAACCCACTAGGAGGAGTTCATAAAAGAAGGAAACATAAAGCTGATGTGGGATCATCCAAATTGGAAAAGAGAGGAAGATCAACTCTCAAAATCTCTTGTGAGCAGGAAGCGAGGCAGAATATAGAGGATGGAAAATAGCTTACCATCTCTAAGATATGCTCTCCAAATTTATAAATGAAGATCATATCTTGGAATATCAAAGGAGTGGTCAATCCCCATAAATGTCATGTTTTGATAAATTTGGTTAGAGATAGTAAACCTGACATTTTTCTTATTCAAGAGACTAAAATGCTCAGAGAAATAGTGGAAAAAATTTATTCTTTTAAGAATGGAGATTGTATAGGAAGTGACTCAGATGGTGCCTCTAGTGGGGTGGTCATTTTATGGAATAAAAAGACCATTAAATACACTTTCTTCTCCAGTGATAAGAATATTATCTTAGTAAGAGTCAACCACCTTAAAGATAATTTTTCCTGGAACTTGATGAATATTTATGCTCCCAATACCAAAAAATGGTAGATTCAAATTTTGGCAAAGGATGAAAGAAATTCACAATAACTCTCAGGAGGATAGATGGATGGTCATGGGAGATTTCAATACCCCCCTTAAAGATGAAGATAAAATGGGTGGCATCCCTTCCCAAATGGATAGTAGAATTGATCTGATGGAATACATCAATGATGAAGCTTATTTAGATGTTGAGCTAGAAGGAATTTCCTATATGTGGTCCAATTGAAGAACAGGTAATGACCTTATCTAGTTTAAACTAAATTGAACCCTTTTATCTCATGACTGGATTTCCAAGTATTCCTGTTCCTTATCTTCTCTGTTGAGAATTGGTTAAGATCATTTTTCTATATCTCTTAATGCAAATATGATCAATGGGAAAAAGAACATTCCTTTTGAGTTTGAAAAAATATGGATGGCCCACCCTAACTTAAAGGAAAGTATATAAAATTGGTGAACTTCAATCAGGATTTGGGAGCTATGTATAAAATTACTAAAAAGCTAAATACTATCAAAAGGAAAGTTAAAACTTGGAACAAGGAGGTCTTTGGGGACATATTTCTATCTAAAGGTAGAATGCAGATAGAAATAAAGGAAATTAAAGAGAAAATCCAAAATTAAGGTCTCTCTGAAGAGCTCAAAAGATCAGAGAACTCTATGTTGGCTGATTTTCACAACATTATTTCCAAGGAGGAATCCTTCTGGAGACAAAAATCCAGAGCCCTTTTGCTCAAAGCTGGGGACAAAAACACAAGATTTTTTCATATGACTACTATGAAGCATAAAGTGATCAATAGGATTTCTAGTTTGGTAATTAATGGTAATTTCATTAGGAAAGTGGAACATATTGGAAAAGAGATGCTTAGCTTCTTCTCTTCTCTCTTAACTAAAGAGGACAACTCGACTCTACCTGATCAGGAAGAAATCCTCTCAGCTATCCCTCAGCTAGTTGATGATCCCTTCAGATAAGGAGATTAAGAATGTTGTGTTTTCTTTTGGAGGGGAAAAGTCTCCAGGGCATGATGGGTTTCCTATCTTCTTCTTCTAGAAGTTCTAGGATATTATTGGCAAAGATGTGTAGGCTGCATTTAAAGAATTTTTTGGAGCTAACATCCTCCTTAGGAAACTCAATGCAATTTTTTTGGTGTTAATTCCAAAAAAGCCTTGTGCTAATTTGGTTGATGCCTTTAGACCGATTAGTCTTTGTAATTCCCTGTATAAGATTATCTCTAAAGTTCTGACTTCCACATTTTTATCTACTTTTCCTTCCATTATATCTCCCCAACAGAATGGATTTTTCCCAAGCAGGAAAATTCTAGATTCCATTATTGTTGCCCATGAAAATATTCATTCTTTGGAAGCAACGAAAAAACAAGGATTTTTGCTGAAATTGGACTTGTCCAAATCTTATGATAGGGTCAACTGGAATTTCTTATAGAAAGTTCTCCACTCTTTTAGCTTTGATAGTGGGGTCATCAAACTTATTGATCAATTGGTTTGTATTGTTTCTTCTTCAATGATTATCAATGGAGGGTCTTCTAAGTTCTTTAGATCTTCTAGAGGCCTCAAACAAGGTGATCCTATCTCTCCTATCTTATTTTCTATCCTTGTTGAATGTTTAGGAAGGTATATACAAAAATTATTTGGAGAGGGTAGTATTTATGGTCTCCATCCTTCTTCTACTATATATTTATGCTCTCATGAGAAATTTTTTGATGATACACTCATTAAGGGGGAGGCCACAATGAAAGAAGCATGAAATTTAAAGAAATATCTTACCATTTATACGACAGCTTCTGGTAAACTCATCAATTGGACTAAAATTTTTATTTTCTTTGTCAATAATCCCCTTGAGCAACACAAGAAGATCTCCAAAATCTTAGGGTGAAACATTGGAAGCCTCCCCTCCTCTTACCTGGGATTACCTTTATGTTATAAACCTCGTGAGAGTTTTTAGAATTCTATTATTGACAGATTCAACAACAATCTGGCAAGTTGGAAAGGGGCACTTCTGACCAAATCAAGGAAACTCCAACTCCTGAAATTGAATCTTCAAAATATTTCATTTTATGCATTGAGTCTTTTCAATATTCCACATAAATTTTCCATGATTATTAAAAAAATCTATAAAAGATTCCTATGATCAGGAGTGGAAGAAAAGAAAAGACTCAATCTGGTAGGATGTGAAAATGTATGTAAACCCAAAAGTAGAGGAGGGCTTGGCCTGAGACCTATATTAAAATTGTTAATAAAGCCCTAATGGCTAAAAAATTATGGAGAATTTATGGGGATAGAAAAGAATTGAATGGAATCATATGAAATAAATACCTCTTCAATTCTAGCACTCCAGAGGATTATATTATGGATGGAGAGAATCTGAATGGCTCTTATATCTGGAATAGTATAAGTTATACCAAAGACATCATCATAATAGGTAAGAGATGGAAGCTAGGGAATGAAAGGAGAATTGACTTCTAGGAAGATAATTGGATTCAAAAGGAGCCCCTCTCTAGCAATCAAGACTGGAAACAAGTCATTGGCCTTTGTAAAGAAGTTTTTGGGGTCAAAGTTAAGGATTACTGGAAAGAAAACAAGTGGAAGAACCTTGAATCCATAGACATAAGATTCATATCTCTCCAACATGAGATGCAAACCTGGTGCATCAAGGAAACCTCCCAAGATAAAATTATCTGGGCCCCCAAGTCTGATGGTATTTATACGGTGGCTTCTTCTTGTGATCATTTTTCTACAAGGGAAGAAAGGCCTCTATGTTCGTAAGTTTGGTACAAACTTCTCACTCCCAAAATAAATTTCTTTTTTTGGATCCTTGCTTAGAATAAATCCCTTACTCTAGATAATTTGACTAAAAGGGGTTTTTATCTTGTTAATAGATGTTGTCTTTGTATGGAAGAAGCTGAAACTTGTGACCATATCATGTTGCAATTTTCCTATACTCGTAGGGTATGGGATCTAATATTTAAAAAATGGAATCTTTTTTGGTTTCTTCCTTTCTTATGGTAGGATTTTGTCAATCAATGGAGCTGTCTATTTTCTAATGACTTGGATAAAGAGTTTTGGAAGCTTATTCCTCCCCATTTCTGTTAGTGTATCTGGAAGGAAATAAATAACATAATATTCAGGGAGAAATATTCCAAACTGAAAGTTGTTTGAAATCACATCCATAGAGGGCTGGAGGAAAATTTCATTTCTATAATTAATTTCAGTAATCATAAGAATGCTCCCCATATATCTAAAGATGATCTTAGAAAGTGGCACTTTCCTTCTCCTAATTCCCATTCCTATCATCCTAGAACTACTTCCATGTGGATTTCCCCTTTGAGTGAATGGGTCAAAGCTAACTTTGATGGTGTGTCAAAATGAAATCTAGGAGCTACTGGTGGAGGTGGAATTATAAGAGACTAGAAGGGATCTTGTGTTGGTGCTATTGTTGCTCCTTTGGGAGTGCAATCAAATCATAGAGTTGAAGCGATGGCTTCCCTCAATGTCATGCTACTAGCGGAAAAGGTGGAATATAAAAAAGTCTAGCTAGAAGGACACTCCCTACATATTGTCAATACTATAAAAGCCATAAGTAAATCATTGTGGACTATAGAGCATATCATTGATAAAATCAAAAATATTGTGTTGCAATTTGAATCCTTTTATGTCACCCATAACTTCCGTGAAACTAACCAGGTGGTAGATGGTTTGGATAACCTTGGCGTTAGAAGTGATGTCACTCACAAGTGGTATGGATCAACTAAGATTAATGAGGAGATTAATTTGATTATTAATCATGATAGAATAAACCAAAAGGAAGGAGTTATTAACATTAATGATCACATTACATGATTTAATTCAGAATCAGAGTACGTCAAAGGTGAACTGTCAAGTGGTGATTTATTGTCTTCATTACTTTATGATTTAGCATGCTTTCAAGGTCATTAAAAAGTGCTCTGGTGTAATTCTAGCTATTCGAAGGATTTTAATGTTAGCCTAAGAGATTTGGATAGACAAGAGTCTGGAACTGAGTTGATTATTTTTTCTGGCTCTAGCACTAGGAAGGAGGAACCTAAGATGCATGGGTATTTAAAGAGGGAGGAACCAAAGAAATGTAAGTGGGTTCATGAAAAAGAACTATGGAGAAAATTAAAGAAGGAAAAAGTGCACCATTATCTAAAACAGTTGCATGGGAATGAAAAAGAGGTCACTAGGATCTTTGTTGTAGGTTGGGAGAAGGGTAAAGTGAATATCACGGGTAAATCTTTTTCCCTTACCTTAGACCTCCTAGCAGAGATCATTGTTCTTCCTCTCAAGGGAATTCACTTCTCTAAATATAGGAAGGTGGGAAACAAGGCGTACAAAGATTTTCCTAAGACAGACGAAGAGTGTGCATTGATGGTGAAAGGTAAATTTGATTATGTTAGTCTAAATAAAATTAAGCTCATCTAGGGTCTAGTTCTTAGAGTGATAATGGAATATTTTACCCTCAACGAAAGGTATTCCAGAGTCTATAATTACCATTTTGTGCTGGTTAATCATTTTAGGCACGATATTAGGGTTTCCTTCCCTTTTTATTTTCTCAGTTCTCTTAACCAGAGCATTGTGGATAATAGAATTAGAGAATCCCATGTTCTGCATGAGGCTCTCATTCTGCTTATTATAGAGTATGCCAGAGACCATATCCCTGAGCCGATTCCTAGATAGGTTGACAATAAAAAAAGGAAGAATCATGATTCCTCTTCTTCTAGGAAGAAGGCTACTACTGCCTCTAGCAAAAAAGCCCTCAAAGCCCTTGTCAAAAAGGATTCCCTTTCTATTTTTGATGTGGTTGAAGGAATGAAATCTAAGGATGACCAAGAGGTTGAGTCTGAGTCAGAAATGTAGGACAAAGATGAAGCAAGTATGGATTACCCGAGAAGGAAAGGTAATGCATATACTTGGAATTACAACACTTGGATTAATTGCATAGCATGTAGCAGATATGGATATGTAGTAGAAAATTGCATGAGAAAGAACCAGAGAGAAAGATCTTATAATTGGACAAGTCCTAGTATAGCATGTTTGCACTATCATGAAGTCGGTCACTTGAGAAAATATTGCAGAGACTGAGCACCAGAGACAAAAACAAATAAAAATGGAAATACAATTGAATAAATCATGAGGATAAGAAATCAAATGTGGATAAAAGCATCAAATGACAATACTAGATCAAACACTATAGTCGGTGACACCTCATCCATTGGATTAGGTGATATCATCACCTCCACCTAAGTAATTAAGGTATGTATAAAACTGAATTTCAATCAGTTATATTTTACAATAGTTCCTTACATCTAGTGAATGAACACCAAATTAGCATGAAATGAGATGCATTATGGTACTCTATGTTGAGAACTCAAAATGTGTATAGTCGGTAAAAGCATGACCAAGTAAATGGTTGTTAGTGAATGAATATTAGAAAGGTTAATTGAGTTGAAGTATCAATCGATGTAATATCTAGTATTTAACTGAGCCAAATCCTTTGAAGTGTTAATCAAGCACAACTACGTTTACTGAGTTGTGGTAGGTAAATTATTTAATGCGAAAGTTTGAGTGAGAAAAGAGATTTTTGGTATAAATATGAGATGGAGCTAGTCATTTCATCACACAACAATAATGAGAAGAACTAGAGCAACTTGAGCAATTTGAGAAAATAATTTCTACAGATTTTAATTGAGATTTAAGGAGATCCTGAGCGATTTTATCACTACTTCAAGTAAGTTCCTTAGTTGCCAAGTTATTTTACTAAAATATTTGTGAAGTCCTAATTTTGAGAAATAATGGCATCTTCATCAAAGGTTATGAAATCAAAGTTCGAGAGTGACAAGAAGGTCACATTGATTGAATCCATGACCTATGATGAACCCAAATACAAGTTGCACCCCGAAATAGCTTCACAAATTGATCAAGTGGGCACATTTTCTAGTATATTGCCTAGCACTTTGTTGGTGCAAGACATACGCACGTACATGCATTGAAAAATAAGTGAAATAGGAGATTTCAAGCTTCAATCCACTTAGTAGGAGCTGAGTGAGAATGAAAAGCTCAAGGATGAGCACAAACACTTGGAGGTGAAGGGATTGTTGAATACCCTATATTTCCTGAGAGAATTCAAAATAGAAAGGATTAGGGTTTTTCTTAGCATAGTGCATGAAGGTAAAATATGGCTAGATGAACTAGTTAAAATATCCAAGGATATTATAAATGTGGTCATCAGTTAGCCTACTATCGATAAAGCAAAGGCCATAAGGAATTCATCGAGGGAAAAGACCAAGAAGCTTACGTTAGCTAAATGGGATGGAAGAGGAATGAGAGTTAATAAAATCATTGATCCAGATACAAGGTTTGGACCCTATGTTATTGGCTAGAAGATATTTCAATCGAGCGGGCCAAACAATGTACCTTCTAGAGCTATAGATATTGCTTATAAGATTGTTAAGAAGGGTCTTCAATTGGACCTCTTCAAGATATTAATGAAACAACTGGAGGAAAATAGGAGAACCATTTGGGTAGCAAAGATAAACACATGTAAGTTAGGTTCTCTATTGGTCTGTATATTTTTCTACCTGCAAAACTTCTTTCCATCAGTTGGTAATGTTGATTGGGATCTCAACCAATCATTTATTATGCAAATAAGCACATTTATTCAGAATCTAGGTCAATTTTTTTTACTATTATGGATGATTATTTTGGACAATTCAAGGATAGAATGCATGAAAGAAGTAGGATACCTGGTCACCTCGTAGAGAAACATCAAAAAGATATATGTTTCCTAGTGGATACAGACACCACTTTGATCAAGATAGTTGAACCAAGGACTGCTTGGTTACCCCCATTGGGCTATGAACTAGATATTGACTGAGCTTCTAGGTCAATAAAGACACGGTTGGTCAAGCCCAAAGATCCCAAAGCTACTAGGTTTGGAACCTATGAGGAGGCTAAATTAAGAATAAAGATGGATCTTATCAGAGTGAAAGTAAGTAGAAAATCCAAAAATATGATGGACACACTAGTGAAATAATTTGGAGATGATGATGATGAAGAAGAAGAATCAACAACTAATCTGGTTGAAGAAGCAACCGAGGAACAACTTTTAATTGGCAATAGTGAACATGAGGAAGATACCAAGTTAGATAAATACATTCAAGCTACACTGGTAAAGGCCATAGTGAAGAGGAAATAAGAAGAAACACCTAAAGAGAAAGGACAAGATCCTCAATAGCTGCTTCTCCACCCTTGAAGAAAGGAATTACAAAGATAACAAGGACAACTCCCACTAAAACAAATCAAAAGAAGAAGAGAGGTGCCCAAGTCACCACTGAACAACCTAAGAAGAGGAGAAGGCTAATAAGAGACAAAGATGATGTAGGCTCAGAGGAAGAAGATGAGAAAGGTAAATTCAAGGTTGTTATAAATAAAATTTAGTCGGTAGATAAGTTAGCTAATAATATAAAGGAGACAAGGAGTCTAACTCACCCTAAGATGAGTTGCTATGTATATATGACCACAGAGGATCGGGAGAAAGTAGAGGAAACTAGCATTCAAATGATGATCAAGTTTAAAAGAGTACTTGTTGAGTTTGAAAGATATATTCCCAAGGAATTATATGAGAAAGTTTCGGCAAGGTGGACATACGCCCTACATACAGAGAAGAAAATGAGGGAACACTCATTGATTTTGGCAATACCTACCTTATCTATTTCTGAGATAGAAGAAATGATGAAGTAGTATTCCAAACAATTATTGATGATGTGTAGAGCACTAAAGATTTTGGAAGGTAACCTTGAGGGAGTTGATGAAAATAGAAAGCTTCTATGGACCACAATTTTGCAAGCTAGGCCAAAAGCTGATCAACTTGCACTAGCTATCATTCCCGAGAAGAAGAACAAAATAAAAGGAAAAGGAGTTCACTCAGATGATGTTGAGATAGCCACCAAGGACCCAAAAAATATATCTGATATCGAGATAGAAGATGATACTTACTCCATGGATTTCTACTTGGCCGTATATACTGAAGAATATTAACAAGATTTTCCTGAGTAGCTAGTAACTACTAGGATAGAAGATGTCATGATTGAGGACATTACACATGGAGATCCTGATGATGATGTAAATGATGATGAAGGCATCAATATTTCTATGGATGACACTGAAGAGAACCAACCTAGTGAGGTAGCAACACTTGATATACCGGATGATTTACCTATACTATCTCAAGCAATTGAGATTGCTACACAAGGGGAACCTGAAGGCTCTACACCCAAGAAGAAAAAGGATACAACCAAGGGATAGGGTATAGAAGAGAGGAAAGATACACATGAGCCTACCAAAAAAGAGGTCGAAAGGAAAGAACCAGAAAAGAATAGACCCGTAGAGTCGGCTACAATAGACACAAAATAAGATGCCCAAGGAAAAGACATCAAGATACCATTCACTAGGTAGGAAAAGGAAGAGAGCATGTCTACCAAGAAATATAAGACAAATTCGAAGACCAAAGGTCTAGTACCATACAACAAATCCCCCACACCAGAGAAAAAGAAAAAGAAGAAACATGGTAAGGGTCATGTCATACTAGATGAGATTATTGAAATTCCTAAATGTGATCCTAGGACTCTAGACCCTGAAGCCTTAAGAAGGTATGGTGAATTGTGCACATGAAAGGCTGCATAGATAAATTTAAGGCAAGAAAGTAAAAGAAAACAAGTTTTACAGGAAGTTAGAGATATTTTCATACGAGTAGTCCTCAACATCAATGTTGATGAGGAAACTCCCATCATTGATCAACTTGCCTCTCTAACCAACCACAACAATGCCCTTGATGTAGATGCAAAGAAGAGGATAGAAGAATGAGAAGAGGAAAAAATTCAAATAAAACTAGAAGAAAATATAAGCTAGGAAGTGTCAATTAGTAAGGTCAAGCTATCAGAGGTCATTACCGAGCTTGACACTATTATTCAGCAGGTAATAAAAATTTTGTATAAGTTATGCACACTAGACCACTTCACTACTGAGCTTAATGAAAAGATAAAGAAGCTTGATGAAGAGATACAAGTTTTTTCAAATAATTATTTAACCAAGCCCAATGCATTTCATAAGCATTATTCAAAAGTTCAAGAACTCCAGCAGTTAAGAATTGACTCGAGAAAGCAAGAGGATACAATCAAAGAGCAAGTAATCGAGCTTTAGGCTAAATTGCTTCCCCATCTTAAGATAATGGAGAGACATGTGAATAAGGGAAAGGACTTAGTTGCCACACCAGAGATATCAGTTTTAGAAAGCATCTTTGATATGCATGCACAAGTCAGTTTAGAGAACATTGCTATTGAGAACCTGAAGGAGGAATGGGAAAACCTCTTGGATTCACTAAAGAAAACCCATTAGAATATTTTTTATAAGCTATGAGTACATTAATTTTTGCCATTAATTTCAAAAAATGAGGAAATTGTATGTATATACATATAATTGTATAGACTTCACACCGAGAGAATGTACAAAGAGGGAGTTCACATATGATTCATATTTTTGTTAAGTTCAACTTTTTGAAGTCAATAAACATACATAAAGTTTTTTATAGGGTGGCTAGAAGAAGTTGAGTCCCACTTTTGGGTAAAAAGTGGAAGTGTTTTCCATTTTTTTCAAATTTCCTGTCAATTAATGTCTAAATTTGAGGCACTTAGAGATTGAATCTCAAAAAAAATTACAAATAGAAAATGTAGTTCTCGGAGTATACTTTTCAAATATGTAACCTATTTAAATACCCACATGGTATAAATTTCTTTTTAGTAGGAATGTTTAAAAATCATGTTTTTAAAATGCCTGTTTCAAGACCATACCATAGCTGTGTACGAACACCATATTTTGACTTAAATAAATAAATTTTTGCAAATCCTTTTGGGGAAATATACCTAAGACACCAAATATTGGTGAGCATATTTTTCCTTTTTTTTTTATTGAATATTATTTTTTTATTAATTTTTAATTGACTATAAAATACTTTTTCAAAACCTCTAGTGTACGGGCACCATAATTTGATGAGAATTTCATATTTTTTCAAAATTCTTTCTTTTTTTAATCTTCAAGAGAATTGTATCTAGATTGGTGTCATATAACTTATTTTCCAAAAAACCTAAAAACAAAAAAGTTATTAATTTTTTAGTGAACCTCACTATTTTATGTTTAGGTACCAATTTCAACTAATAAATAATGCAAAAATAGTAAAAATAATCACGTCACTATGAAATTTACATTTTTGAAATCAGGACAGTGAGAACTCTAATGGGTTTTTTTTTTTGTAAAATGATACGATCAGGAAGGCCCTCAAAATATTATGGCAAGGCAGAAATATGGTATTCCAGTGCCTTAACCAAATTTTTGGAGGTCAAGGCATAGGCTTGGTTCTAGCAAGCCTAAACCAAACCAAATTTGAAACGAAATTTGAGGCGGATGTGTGCTTCCCGCTCATGTCTTAAGAAACAGGCGCCCGTTTTAAAAAAAATAAAAATCAAAGTGTGAAAATGAACTTTTAATTCTAAAAAGAAATAAAAAATTAGAAATGGGAACTCGTTTTGAAAAAAAAAATGGGCACCCATTTTTTGAATTTAGGATCAAGTGCCCGAACCTAAAACAAGTGCCCATTTTGAGTGTCATCTCTCATTTCTACAAGACTTCCACGGAATTGGTACCCAACTTTATGCATTGACCCTATACTAATTCCAAAGGGGGAGACTATTACTCTTATTTGAGTATTAATGGTTGTCATTGGTATCATTCAGTCATTGAGTTAGTAAAGGAGACAAGACAAGACAATCAGTCAATATACAGATCCTATACATCGAGCAAGACACAAGGTAGATCTCTAAGTTAACCAAACATAACTTTGACTGAGTACTCTTACTGAGCCAAATGATCATTGAGTACCAAGAACTTTGGTCGCCGAGCATTCTTATGAACTAAGCACCAGTTAGTTACTAAGATATAAATGCAATGAACACTGAGTAAACTAGGAAACAACATAGTAGTTTGGAATGGCACAAACATCAAGGCAAATGGTTTACACCGATCAAAAAATAGTTTACCAAGATTGAGATAGAATTTAATATGTATGTAATCATTAAATTGTTGATGATTCCTATGTACATTATAGATCTAAGCTATTTATTTTCACCGTTGATCTTAGGTTTTCAAAGATATTATAGAACCCTAATTAGTTCAAGTTAGTTTGATAAAAAAATTGTAAATATGTCATTTTGATATTGTATCATCAATAACTAGCCACACTCAGGACATCAAAAGATCAGACAGGGTTTTGAGATAAGGATTTGATATAAGTATTCATTTTTTTAGAATAGGCATAAGGCTACCAAGCACTAGAGAAGGAGATGCACATCACTACAATGTGATATCTTTATAGTATTTCACAAATCCAAATCAGGAAAGTTTGAGTTGTGATTTATAGATATATCGTACTGTTACTCTTTAACCATTGTAATAGATTTCTAAATCTCTTAACAAAGTGAACTTAATAGTTCTATTGTAGATCCCTTAACCGAGTGCGCACTTGATTGTGTTTCTAATATCCTCTAACAAAATAGACCAAGTTGATCTTATTGTTACTCCTAACATGGTAAGATCACCAAAAGTGATCACATTCTTTTTAGCCTTAACCAACATACTTTGTTACTTCAGTAGTGAAGCTTTGTGGGTGTCATCCCCGCCGTACTTTTTACCTTCTAACAAGGGTTTTTGTGATACCAAAACATTTGTTTTAAGTATATGAAGTTTCATGAATGGTTTATTGATTAGGTTACATGCATTTACATTTTTAGTTATATTTGAATGTATGTTACATGCAATAGAATTTAGTCAGTTAATGTTATCAATGCTTACAAAGTTTTAGTCTTGAAAATTTTTAAAGGTACTGATTCGGCCCTCCCCTCTCAGTACATATCTTTCCATAATCCCAACACCAACCTATTGTAATTCTTTATGGATTTGTATAACCCCTATATTTTTATCTATCAGTTGATCATTCATATCTATTACCTCGTGGATGATGTGGCATTGTCCTCCATGACTCTAGATTGGCTTGTATACTAGCCAAGCGCCCCTTTATTTTGGAAGAAATTATTTTACCTTAATCAAGCACACAACCAATAGTACTCACATCCTCATTAGCAGTATCAACATCTTTGAGTAGATGTTCACTTTTTTTTTCTTTCCAAATAACACTAGCTTTAAAGGCTCGAGCTTTCTCATTAGGCATTTAGAGAATCACCATACTATTCAAGACCACAAACCTACTGATAGAAACTACCATATTAATATTTTTGTAAAATTTTCCAATAGTGTCTTCCATCTTTTTTATATTGACCTCTTGATCCATATTCATAGACTTAATTAACACCCTTGGCCACCACCTCAATTAATGTCAACATTTTCTTGGAGCTATCTTTGTCTAAACCCTTATGACCCACGTTCTATAAATCATTCAACCTGGTGAAAAGGGAATTCACATCATCTTTGATAGAATTAATTTTAGAAACAAACTAGTTGGAGAAATTAACCTGATCATTAATAGAGTTTTTGAGAAGCCACATCAATTATATCATCTACAAGCACATAATCTACAGTCATAGCAGCATCCATATGAATATAAACATGAAAATCCCTCTTAGCCTCCTAAAGAACCACATTATCATAATGGAACCATGCAATGTGAGAATGATCATCCATGTCCATCACAATTTATTTAATGCAAAGTCCTTAAAATGCTAGGTCAGATTCCCTTGCTTGTCTTTCGTTTCCACCTCTCTACTTACTCTTTTGGATCTTTCTCTTATTTTACCTTTTCCCTCTTTTAGGGACTAGATGAGTCTCAACATCTAAGGTGATCCCTTTCTCTTTCAACCCTAAATGTGCTAGGAGCATAGGAAATAAGGACCACTCCACATCATCATGTCTATGAGAAACAAGGGAAACATAGTCCTCCTCATTGCCATCAATCTAATTACCATTTGACTAGGAGGGCCTTGAATATTTGTTTCCTTTCTTCAAACCCTTCCTATTTTCAATATGAAAAGGAACATCCTCATCCAAACAACATCATCTAGATCAATGGACATAATATAGTAATCAACATCTACATTCTAAGCTATTCAATTTTGTATTTAAGCTATGAGGGCTTTAATGTGATAGACACATATTTGTCATACTCTTTGATGAGGAAAATGTTAAAATGTGTAGAACAAAAAAAAATAGAAATTGCAAAATATATGATGATTGTAGAGAAAACATTAAATAATATATTTAATTTTCTTCTTGATATTTTTTACATTGCTTGCCAATTGACTTTTCAAAGCCTTATTTTTAGTGAATAACTTCATATAGGAACTTAACTAACCAAACTAACCTACCTATTTATCTAATAACCTAGAATTAACTATTAATGTAAAGAATCCAACTTTACTCCTGTTATTACATTAATTTTAATAGGAGTAGAATATTGCAAGGGGTCAACACCCAGTTAATCCAAACACTTTGACGAAATACCTTCACCAATCTTCCTTACTCATCCAAGAAATAAAAATACCTTAAAGTACACTACAGATGTTTGGGGTTCTTAGCCTCGCTCTGATATCACTTATTAGAGCTTTTTCTCATTTGGACAAACTACAATTAGAAACCTAAGGCCTTCCATTTTACTTCTAGAATGCTTTACCAACTGGGCTACTTATGATACCCATCTTTTGTCCAAGTGTAGCTTATTTCCAACACCCCTTATCCTACACTCTATATGCTTGTTAGAGCTTCTTCTCATTTATACTAGTTTAAGCTCAAATATAGAACATTTCATTTATTATTGGAGTGCTTCTACTAACTGAACTACTACCCCTTCTTGATCAGCACATCTTTGATCCAAATGTAGCTTGTTTCCAACATCAGGCGCATTAGCAAATTATAAGAGATACCCAGTTTATGATATCTTAAAAAAAACATAGGTTAAATGTTTGTTATGATTTCAATTTTGAGATTTTTGCCTTTTTGGATAGGCATGAACGTTGTATCGAGTTGTACCAGATTTGAACTTGGGGAATGAAGGGCATGTAGATCATGCTGAAGGGGTGCCAGTAATCAATTGTTACTACAACGAAGAAAATAAGTACAGATGTCTTGAAGGGAGAGAAGCCCGTGTAATCAGATATCGTGAAAAGCGTCGGAGTAGATTGTTTTCAAAATGAATCAGATATCAAGTCCGGAAACTTAACGCAGAGAAACGACCGCGGATGATGGTCAAATTTATCATAGTTAATCTAATTTCATCATTTCAATAAATGTTTTCTCTGTGATTATGCTTCTCATTGATTTTTGTTTCTTTTCTTTTACTATGTTTTATCAGGGTCAACTTGTAAAGACTGTGAATGACATTTTGTTGGATTGCAGAGCCCACCAGAACAGATGTAAAACCATAGTATGCTCAACAAGTGAGGTGAATCTTTTGCACTTTTTTACTTAATGATAACTAAATGTTTATTAATAAGTTTCATATATAGAAATAATTGATCATTTATTAGCTTTTTTGTTCATAATTAGTTTATCTTACTATAGTTAATTTTAAAAGAGCTCAAAAAATGAAAATTAAAAGTCCATCAATAAGTTTAACATGTACAAATAGCCAATCATTTTTTATCTTTTTTCGTTAATAATTGGCTTATTTGTACACTACTACTAGGACATTTGTGCACAACTAACTACTGGGACATTTGTCCTTAAGTGCTTACAATTTTGAATGTATGGTTATTGGGGCATCTTTAAGTAGGTGTTGGGTGACACTTTGAAATGATCACTTTTTTATGCTTTTCCACTTAGCGAATTCTACAGGGAGCATCATTACTACCCAAAAGCCATAAAATATTTTGTATGTAGTTGAGTCGCATATGGATAGTTAAGTCGCATATGGAGACAACAAAATAAAAATTGTTGAAACTCGATTCATAGTTTAGACTCTATGTTTGTGTGAAGTTAGTTGTAATGACTATTGACATGCTTCCTTTAATAGCATATATTGCAGTTATAATTTTTATTTGAATGATTTAAATATAAAGGGAAGAAGTATTATTTTAATGTTTAGTTTATGTTTGCTTTAGAATATGATTATGCGTATTATTTGATTTGTTTTTTTAAGTTATTTAGTTTTAATTTTTTATTAAGTGAAAGAATGTATATTTTAACAATTCTATATAAATATGATATCAAATCATTAAGAAAAATAGATGGTATAAGATCACATTTTAAACTTAAATTATTTGAGTGTAATAATCCCAAAAAGAAAATGTGACAAAGATACGAATAGAGCATATACTGTCCCAAAAGAAAAGAAATTATAAAGTCAAATGGCTGTTTTAAGTAGCACATGCTACCAGTACTAAGGGGTGAACCAAAAGGGAGGGTAGAGAATGGTGGCACGGACATATATTGAAAATAGGATTCTACCTTGTGAGCATCCACAATGTCGGTATTAAGGTCTCTCAAAATTTGCAATTCCTACCATTGCTACTTGGTTTTTTATTTAATATTTGGTTAATTTATGAGCCTATAAGGATAATTTTGTTTGCACATGCTATTTTCTCATCTAGAGGGATTTGGAATGTTGACTAGTTTCCACTTGGGAAGGTGATAATATGGCTTATTTTGTCCTCACACGAGGATAGGTATCACATACAGAGGACCTTGGAAATTTATGGTGGTAGGTGATAAATGTTATTTAATGACAAATTTATGATCCTCCACCTACCTATAAAAACTTATGACATCTTTACGACACATAAACCTGTGATAATTTATGACAGGTTTTATGACAAAATGGACAAGTGTTTGAGATACCTTTGCAGGGAGAAGATGGAGGCAAAAAGAGAGTGATGAAAAGTTGTAAGAGAATCTTCTACTGCTAGAAAGTTATGATTGATTCTCTTACAAATGTAAGTTTTGTCAATAATGATTATTTTTATGACATTTTGTATAAGAATATATTATCGTTAGATAATTCTAATCAATTTTCTTTAATTATAAGTGTTCTTAATAATGATTGTTTTTGTAGAATTCCAAAAGGCAGAGAGATAAAATAAAGCATAAATAAAAAAATATTGTGCCTAAAGTTGACCATTTCATTGATTAGAGACGTAAGTAAAAATAAGAAGAGTGATTAGGTTGAATTAGAAGTTAAACCCAATACTCAATGAGTGGTGGTGAGTTGCCTCCCATGAACCTAGCATGAGGTGTCAAAATAAAATCAAAACCTCTGTAGATGACTCCTAAATGATGACAAATTGTATGAATAAGTGTCAAATAAACATGGAAGATTAAGTAAGCTTAATAAGTTTAAGTGTAAATAAATTAAATAATTACACTAACACCCCCCTTAAGAATAACTTAAGAGGACAAGATAAAAATTGGTCTAAACTACTAGAAATGTTAAGTACCCATGTATAATGCCATCTCTCACAAAAGGAGTAAGATACAAAACCTAGTGGGAAGAAAACTATTCTCCAAAAAAGAGATAAGAAGAGAAGAATCCTATAAGGCCTCCCCAAAGGATGATGATATTGCTAATGAATCTGCTTGAATATGACTATCATCTATTGAATCATTTGAATTATGAGGACTAGAATCAAGATCTCAATGAGAGCCCATATGTCATGTAGCAGTAGAATCTATAATTTCTTGAGAAAATAAGACCTTGCCTTTCCATTTCTCTTTGTCCTTAGTAATTTCCTAATTTAAAGAAGATGCTTTGATAGAATCGGCTACCTCAATATTATTGTTTTTTAGCAGAAACATGAGGCGCTTAATTTTCCTTTTCATCCATTGATGTTCTTCATGACCAATTTTGTTACAAAAGAAACATTTAACTCTCTCATTAATTGATTTACTTTGTTGAGATGAGTTATCCTTTTTGAAGTTATTAATTTTGTCTTCTTTATTCCCTTCTTTGTCCTTTTTAGTGTTTTTTTTTTCTCTCCTTTAGCATTTTGATGCTTTTCATTTTGTGCAATTAGAGCTTGTGCCTTAGTAGATTTCAAAGCACCCATTTGAATTAACTTTTCTTGTTCCCTTGTAAGATCAGTAATGAATTTATCAAGTGCGGGCATAGACCATGAGGTAACAAGGGGTCTTTTAGTAGAATAAAAAGTAGAGACAAACATAGAAAATCTAGACCCTAGTTTGGAAATTACATAAAGGATTAATTGATCCACTTTCTTGTCAATTCGACAATATTTTAATTGCAACTTCAAAAATTTAAATTTAGTGAATATGTCCTCTAAATTTGAAAAATTAGAAGGACTAAGACCTAGGAGTTGATTTTCCGACTCATGACTTCTATGTTCATCAATTGTGCCAAATAGTATTTTGAGAGCTTCCCAAACTTGGTTGGGTGTTTTCAAGTTCTCAACATGATATAATAATTTAGGAAATAAATTTAAACATAGAAAACGAAATTCTTGGTCACACTTATTGAAAAAAAATTCTTTGTCCCTAGCTACATTAGGTTCTTTTTCTTTTCTCATTGTTACAAGGTTCTATAGCCACATTAGGATCCATGCTTCTACACTTAGTTTGTTACTTGTAGAATGTAAAAAAGAAGAGCACTTCATCAGGAATTGTGAAAAATAAAAAAGTCATATCACCCCCTTATTTTTGGCACTCTATAGAAGGAGAGATTTATAACCGAAATGATAAAAAAAAAATCGAAAATGGCACTTTATAATGATAGTGTGTGAGTGTTTCCGTTGAATTTGTGACAAAAAACATGCACTTTTGCAAAAAATAGAACTCAAATTTGAGTTAAGGAGCAAAAGTAATGAGAAATTGAATTTTGGCCTTTTTACAAAATTATCCTCGATAAAAATAAAATTTATGAAGAAAAAATTTAACTTCGCCATGAATATAATTTGCTAAAATAAAATAAGATGGGCCAAAAGTTAAGACTACTAGAGTAGGAAATAACGAAGGGCAAAAAATACCACATGACCAGGGGCTACAAATTCAAAAAGATGCTCCCGTTCCATGAAATCACACTCCCCCTCTCCCCGAGTTTCTTATGTCATCGAAAAGTGATATTTTGGAGGATGAACAGTGGCCTGTTTTTTGCTGCATTTAAAATGATGACTATCCAACCTCTCTTTCGAATTCAAACCTTTTTACAAGTCGTGGCTCACCTGAAATACGAGTGGAGTATTTATGAATCGCCTAAAACTTTTTCAAATGTGCGAAGGCCTCAAGGCAATGTTGGTGGGAACCGAGACATGTTGTAGGTGTTCACACATGGAAACCGATAGCCAATTTTTACAGAAAACCACTGACTTTAAACCTTATGGCTTCTAGTCACGACATGCAAAGGGGGTGTCAAATCAAACCTCTATGGTTTCCAAATTACACCACCATGAGAATAGAGAGTTGCGGGAGAAACATGAGGCAAGAGGGATGGTCTCCAACACTTTTCTGAGATAGATCGCACCCTACGACATGCAGGAGAAATGGTGCCAACTATAAACTCTACACACAAATCTATCAATCTATGCAAATTGTAGATTATATAGGCTTTAAAAAACTATTTTTGCACTGATACCATCTAACATTCCAAAATCTAGAGCGTTAAAATAAAGCACAAATAATACAAGATTAAGACCAAAGTTGACCATTCTATTGATTAGAGAAGTAAGTACAAATGGGAAGAGTGATTGGATCAAATTAGAAGTCAAACCCAACACTCAATGAGTGGTGGTAAGTTGTCTCTCATGAACCAAGGATGAGGTGTTGAAATAGGATTGACACCTCTATAGACAACTCGTAAATGATGACAACTTGTATGAATAATTGTCGAATAAACATGAACGACTAAGTAGGCTTAATAAGCCTAAGTGTAAATAAATTAAATAATTACGTAAACAATTTTTATGATAGATGTAAGAGGTGTAAGAGCATTTTCCATACCTTAAGATGGTAAAATGTGGGCTCGCAACTGACAACCTTTAAATGGGAACTCATTTGGAGATGTACATTGGTCATTTGAATGCATTTATATGTATGTAATATTATGCAAAGTGTTTTTCATAACCCCGTCTTCTATCTTCATTTAGAGACATTTATATTCAGATGATTCAATCTGGTTTTCATTCAATGATATTTCCATTACATTCATAAGGCTTATAATGCCTTATTTTCTTGTGAATAATGACCTATGAGAATGCAACTTCGTAACTAATTATAAACTAATTTATTATTTTATCTAATTTATAAAACTAACCTAATCCTAGAACTTAATTTAATGTAATATGCCAATATTACCCCCCTTATTACATTAATCTAAATAAGAGGGGAAGGTCCAAGGGTTTCAAACCAACCCTCTAGAGACTTTGATGAAGCAGCTTCACCACCAATGCTCCTCGCTTGCTCAAGAAACACTGAACTGACTGGATCAATAGATCTCCTGACTGCAAAACCTAGAACTCTTTGAACAACATGAGTGTTACCACCTCCCTTGTACAATGAGACACATTTAATTTAAAATTCCACATCTCCTTCGAGTGTGTATAATGCGTCCTCTAGTGCAGTACATGAGATGTCTTTCCTCTCAAAGTGCACATCTCCTCCTAGTGTGTTTAACGCTTCCTCAAGTGTTGTGGAAACAATCACCACCGATATGCCTACATATGAGACATCTTTTCTCTGAAAGTCCACATCTCCTCTGAGTGTGTCTAACATCTCCTCAAGTGCTCGACATATAACCAACCAAATCATGTCCCCCTCACTCCTTGAAGGGACAATCATGATGTCGAGCTTCCTTTTCTCTTCATGGACACAAATATGTCAAGCCCCCTCTTTTCTTCAAGGACAAATCTGCCAAGCCCTATCTTTTCAAGGACACTAATAAGTTTATTCTCATGCAATGAATCACCCTTGAATGAGAAGCTAGATCGGAAGATATAAAGCCTCCTTCCTTCATTTCCTCCAACTTGATGTACATTGTCCTTAGACCTTACGTATCATAGGTAATATCCATACCTTTGAAATTTTTTGTGAAGTTCAACATAAGTGACTCTGGTATTACAAGAAAAACTTGATACATGTATATCCATGATAAACAGATGATAATGTTGATTTCAATCAATGATTGACCCATACTATAGTCAATCTTCTACCTCAAAACACACCCTTCTATGGCACTTCCCCAATTTTGCATAACCTCTTCTACAAATATCATGGTGCAAGCGATAAAGATTTTTTCAAATAGAATTTGAACTCTTAATTGATGTACCGAATCACATACTCAGATATTGATAAAAAACTAAGATCCTTCTCTATTTTTTTGATGTTTTCTTCTCCTTTTACGTCTTTCACTATATAACTAAACCTCCACATATGCATGTATGTAGTTTGAAAACTGAAAAAATAATCAAACCAATGAAGTGGTTTCTTACCAAACAAATCAATGGAGGTCTCCACTTCTACACCGCAATTTTGAAGAGCGAAAAAAAGACAATATAAACATTCATTGAGGCAAATGTTGTGACGGTATCTAACTCCTGTCCTAATCCAATTGATTAACTACCTCCTACGTAGGATCTGGGACTATGCAGCAGTGCAATGCTTGAAGACGTTGGTTAATGAGGATAATTCGTTGGTTGATACTTCAAAATGATATGATCCGATATAAATATTGAGGGCAAGTCTTTAGATCCGCCCGATAATCAACAATTTATTGATCAATTTTATAACGCCTTCATTCTATTGGCTTTTATTGTGTTTCATTACCACAGTCACTACACTTGTATTCATTTTATATGATATTTAATTTTTCTTCCCAAACCGCCTATGGTGATGTTATTTTTTATGAACAACTATCTTGGATGAATAGCAGTGTACCATAACTTCCTTATAAGAAGAGGCTAAATCATAAGTGAATTATCTAATGACAGAAATATCACATCATATCAAACAAAACTCCTTACAGTTCTTCTTCTAGCGGAGTTTTCGACATAGAAGTGCTGGTTTTGCTTTAGGCGAGGTTCCCAATACTTTTCTTGAATGAATTCAATGCATGACTCTTCCTTTGCTTCAGGCGAGGTTCCCAATACTTTTCTTGAATGAATTCAATGCATGACTCTTCCTCCGGAGGTTTCAACACCATAGGAGATGGACCTCCATTACAGGCACATAAAGGGAGACAATCATTAATACCAAATGCGAGATCAAATGCTGGATTGATGGTAGATTAAACACAAAATAAACATAATGCTATTCTAAAGACATTGATATTCAAATGATTCAATTTGATTTTCTTTCGATGATCTTTCCATTATATTCATGAGGCTTATAAAGCCTTATTTTGCCGTGAATAACCACATATGAAAATGTAACTTCCTAACTAATTATAAATTAATTTAATATTTTATTTAATTTATAAAATTAACCTAAACTTAACTTAATTTAATGTAATACATCAACAAAAGCTGATGAAGGGTGCTCCCCTTAATACCACAAATACATAACAGAAACAGAGAAACAACAACAACAATATGCAAGAACAGAAAATTGGCTTCTTATTATCTCCACAAATGTGGAATTACAAACTTTCATAATTACAATATGCAAAGTCACATGGGCATTTCCTTACCATATTCTGTAGGACAAAGCCTCGAATTATTACCCAGATCTACTACCCAGAACTATTCTGAACTGCCTAAGACAATAATACAGCCTTCCTTATATAGGCAAATTTTCACCGCCTGGGAAGATTCCAGAATTTTAGCCAATAAGGCCGACCAAACTTAGAATTATTTTATTTTACATTTTATTACATCATAGTCGGCTCAAGATAACCTTTTAAATCTGAACAGAAATTTTGAAGAAAATTATTTTTCCGCCATTTCAGGTGGCCCAACTTCCGAAGACCATAAGTCATCACCAGTTGATCCGATCGGCTATTATAACCCCATTTCGGAAATGCCACAAAGCGCTCTACAGGCTTGACCCACACAAGCGCCCTTCACTCAAATTTTTGACCTCATCCGGGGCCTCTAAAGCCTTCAAAACTGAGTTCAAAGTTTGTGTACCCTGTTGCCAATGCCGAAAATCTTCAATATCTTCCAATATACACTTGATCTGGCAATGAAACTTTACTGGCAGACTTATATGACCAAAATGAACCTCCAAGAAAGAAATCAGATCATTCTGAGCACAACCAAAAATTACCAAAAATAGTAACTTTCCATAAATAACAGCTCTGCACAAGATAGCCCTTATTGAATATAAAAACAAAAATATTTTTTGGGTGATGCAAGATTTCTCTTACACCTAGGATGCTCCTGCATCAGACACCCAGGGTAATTTGAGAAGTGACCCTGTCACGACTCAGGAGTGCAGAGGAAAACCAAGATGGTCAACCTCCTTCTTTGTCAGCCGTGATGAATATTCAACAGGTCGTCCTTTCCACTTGACCAGATATTCTTCATATGTCCTGTTCCTTGTGCTTCTACCAACATGACTATCCAGTATATCTTCAATCTCTTTAGTGTATGAACTAGTTGCCGGAATACTCCACTGTGCTGTTGTGATCTCATCTTCAACACCTCCTTTATGATACTCTGTCAGATCTGAAATGTTAAACACTGGTAAAATATTTAGCTCAATAGGCAATTCTACCTCATATGCGTTTCCTGAATCATGTTTCTTCAGTATCTTACATGGTCCAAACTTCTTCATTTTCAGCTTGTTATATGTACCAACTGGAAACCGCTCCTTCCGCAAATTAACCATGACTTCATCTCCAACCTGAAATTCCTTATACCTCATTTTCTCATCTGCCTTAGCCTTATACTGTGCGTTCATCTTGGTAATGTGCTTCCTCACCTCCCCATGGATGTTCTTCAAATGTTCTGCAAAATTCTCAGCTTCAACACTACTTATTTCTCCTTTATCTATCTTTCTCAATTCCGATGCATTTCTTGGACTACTTTCATATACAATCTGGAATGGTGATTTACCAGTGCTCCTGTAGATAGAATTATTATATGCAAATTCTGCCTGTGGTAAAATCAAATCCCATCCTGTTAGCTTGTCTCCAACCAAACATCTCAGCAAATTTTCTAAACTTCTATTCACCACCTCTGTCTGTCCATCAGTCTGTGGATGATGTGATGAACTGAACTTCAAATCTATCTTCAACTTCTTCCACAATGTACGCCAAAAATATCCAACAAACTTAGTGTCCCTATCTGAAACTACACTCTTTGGCAAACCATGTAGTTTCACCACTTCTCTGAAAAATAATTTTGCTACATGAACAATATCTTTAGTCTTCTTGCAGGGAATGAAATGTGTCATCTTTGAGAATCTATTAACTACCACAAAAATTAAATCATGTCCCCGCTGAGTCTTTGGCAAACCAAGACCAAAGTCCATACTGATATCCTCCCAAGGCTTCTCTGGTACAGGTAATGGCTGATACAACCCTGTATTCTCTTCACTCCTTTCGTCATTTGACATATTCTACAACTCTGTACAAACTTCTTCACATCTTGCTGCAACTGTGGCCGATAATAATTCTCACTAACCAAAGCAAGGGTTTTATCAGGACCAAAATGTCCAGCCAATCCTCCGCTATGCTTCTCCTTGATGAGATTCTCTCTCATAGAACTTCGTGGAATGCACAACTGACTCCCTTTGAATAGCATATCATCCTGGATGATGAAATCCAGCCATCTCATCCTGTCTAGAGTAACAGGTTCTGTACAAGATTTCCAAGCTTCACCAAAATCAGGATCCTCTAGATACAAATTCTTGAGTTCCTTGAACCCAACCACTTCAATCTGCATTTCTGTCAGCAATAGTTGCCTTCTGCTAAGAGCATCTGCAACCCTATTAGACTTTTCACTCCTGTGTTTCAAAACAAATGTATAACTCTGCAAAAACTCAACCCATTTCAAATGTCTCTGATTCAAATTTCCTTGACTATTTAAATATTGCAAAGCTTGATGATCAGTATACAAAACAAACTCTTTAGGAAGCAGATAATGTCTCCACTTCTTTAATGCCTGAACTATAACATAAAATTTTTGATCATAAATAGAATATTTTCTCTTGGCATCATTTAACTTCTCACTGAAATAAGCAACAGGTTTACTTTTTTGGCTCATAACAGCTCCTATTGAAGTACCACTAGCATCACAATCTACTTGAAACACCTTATTAAAATATGGAAGTGCTAAAACAGGTTGTTCTGTGACTTTTTGTTTCAATAATTGAAAACTCTGTTCTGCCCCATTAGTCCACTTAAATTCTTTTCTATCCCCTCTCATTGTTTCAGTCAAGGGTCCACAAATACTTCTAAAATTTCTAATAAACTTTCTGTAAAAGCTAGCTAGACCATGAAAAGATCTTACCTCAGTAGCACTCCTTGGGGTAGGCCATTCAAGGATAGCCTGTACCTTCTCTGGGTCTATTTTTAGACCTTCTCCTGAAACTACAAACCCTAAATACACCAACTCTTTCTTCACAAAACTGCACTTCTTCAAATTAATCAACAATTTCTCTTCTCTCAGCTTCTCAAATACCATACGAATATGCATCATATGCTCCTTCAATGTCTTACTAAAGATCAGAATATCATCTAGGTAAACAATAACAAACTTACCCAGAAATTCTTTCAGAACCTCGTTCATGAGCCGCATGAAAGTGCTCGGTGCATTGGTTAGCCCAAAAGGCATGACTAACCACTCATACAGTCCTTCCTTTGTCTTGAAGGCAGTCTTCGATTCATTTCCTTCTCTGATCCGAATCTGATGATATCCACTCTTCAGATCTATCTTTGAGAAATACACAGCTTCACTCAAACAGTCCATAATATCATCCATTCGTGGCAATGAAAACCTATACTTGATTGTGATCTTGTTTATTGCTCTTGAATTTGTACACATCCTCCATTCTCCATTCTTCTTTGGTGCTAATACCGCTAGTACAACACAGGGACTCAGACTCTCACAGATCAATCCTTTCTATAACAGTTCATGTACTTGTCTATTCAACTCCTCACTTTCTGTAGGTGTCATTCTGTGTGCTGCCTTATTTGGCAAACTCGCTCCTAGGATCAAGTCCATTTGATGACTGATCTTCTTGACTGGTGGTAATCCATCAAGCACATTATCGGATACAATATCCTGAAACTCATCCAACAAATCTGCAACTTCTATAGGAACATCTTCTACTTTCTCTTTACCAGCTTTTAGAATTAAAGAAAAACATACATGCTCATGCCTCATACCATCTAGGAAATTTCTTCCATCAACAAAAGTTATCCTTGCATTATCACATACCTTTTCTTCAGTCTCCTTTAATGGTTTTAGCTTATGTCGCACTCCATCCTTTGTCAGGGAATAGGTATTTGCACGACCATCATGTACAACACATCTGTCAAACTGCCATGGTCTACCTAACAACATATGACATACATCCATAGATATGATATCACACAGTACCTCATCATAATATCCACCAATCTTGAACTTCACTAGGCATTGTTCATTAACCATGACCTTGTGGTCATCTTGTACCCAGGCAATCCGATATGGATGTGGGTGTTTCTGTCTCTTGAGCTTCAGCTTTTTCACCATCTCTTCTGACACCAAATTGTCAGTGCTTCCATTATCAATAATCACATCACAACACTTACCCTCACACTTGCACCTAGTGCGAAACAGGCTCCTCCTTTGTTCAGGTTCATTCTCACCACTCAGAAGGACTCTTTTGTTAATCAACGTTTCTCCTCTTTCAATATCTTCAAAATTTGATGATCTGGCATCTTCATCTACATGTGTGACTCTGGCCTGGCCTTCATTTCTCCTGTCTGTTCTTCCTTGGCACTAAGGACATTCAAATGCCCTATGACCTTCTTCTCCACACTGAAAACATGTTCCACGGAAGCCACCTCGTCCAGATCCTTGTCCTCTTCCTCTTCCTCGCTGATCTCTATTATTCTGATCTTGGAAACGATTGAAATTATTTCCTCGCTGATTCTGACTGCTACTGGCCTCGTCCTTCTTTTACGAATCTTCATTTCAGCCTCCATAGGACCATCCACTAGATCGTCTACCGCGACCTCTTCCGTTTTGTCTGCTCTCGAACTTCTTGTTCAACTTTTCCTCTACTTTTAGGGAAAACTGGTATGCCTCTTCAATACTATTCATTCGAACCAGATTCAGCTCCTCCTGAATGCTCGGCCTCAACCCATTAAGGTAACGGGAAACTTTCTCCTTATCAGCTTCTACATGGTTTGTTCTAATGAGAAGTCGATAGAACTCTTCTGTATACTCCTGAACAGATCTTCCTGCTTGTTTCAAACTTTGCATCTTCTTCAGTAGGTCAAGCTCATAATCAATAGGAATGAACTGTCGCTTCAATTTATCCACCATCCGATCCCATCTTGTGATTTTATCTTTTCCTCTTCTATTTATCTCTAATTGAACATCTTGTCACCATATCTTCGCATGACCTTTCAGTCTGGCCTTCGCAAATTTGACCCTATCAGGATCCTCAACATCTTCATACTCAAAATATTCCTCACATTCATTGATCCAGTCAATCAATTCTTCTGGGTTAAGATTCCCTGAAAATGTAGGAACCTCGATCTTAGGTCTCTTTCTGATCTTGAAAAGGGCTCAAAAAAATCTTTGTTCTTCTAGGTTCGGAAGTTCGCCTTCTCCTTCCTGATCAAAATTTTCTTCCACTTCATCATCACTTTCTTCTCTTACATTAAGATTCATTCCTCTGCGAATCTCTTCTTGCAATGCTCACACTTGTCTCTGCAGCTCTCTAACCTCAGGTGTCACAGCACCAGCTCTTCCGCCATGTTCTCTTCATGGAGGCATTTTCGCGATGCGCACTGAAACCCTAACAATGGTCTTGGTGCAAACTGCCTCACAGTTGGCGATCTGTTTACACACTCAAGAACTCCTGCTCTGATACCACTTGATGATTGGTGCTCCCCTTAATATCACAAATACATAACAAAAATAGAGAAACAACAACAACAATATGCAAGAATAGAAAATCGGCTTCTTATTATCTCCATAAATGTGGAATTACAAACTTTCAGAATTACAATATGCAAAGCCACATGGGCATTCCCTTACCATATTCTATAGGACAAAGGCTCGAATTATTACCCAGATCTACTACCCAGAACTATTCTGAACTGCCTAAGACAATAATACAGCCTTCCTTATATAGGCAAATTTTCACCGCCTGGGAAGGTTCCAAAATTTTAGCCAATAAGGCCGACCAAACTTAGAATTATTTTATTTTACATTTTATTACATCATAGTCGACTCAAGATAACCTTTGAAACCCAAACAGAAATTTTGAAGAAAATTATTTTTCTGCCATTTCAAGTGGCCCAACTTCTGAAGACCATAAGTCATCACCAGTTGACACGATCGGCTATTATAACCCCATTTTAGAAATGTCACAAAGTGCTCTACAGACTTGAACCGTGCAAGCGCCCATCACCCAAATTTTTGACCTCATCTGGGGCCTCTAAAGACTTCAAAACTCAGTTAAAAGTTTCTGTACCCTGCTGCCAATGCCGAAAATCTTCAATATCTTCCAATATACACTTGATCTGGCAATGAAACTTTACTGGCATACTTATATGACCAAAATGAACCTCCAAGAAAAAAATCAGATCATTTTGAGCACAGCCAAAAATTACCAAAAATAGTAACTTTCCATAAATAGCAGCTCTGCACAAGATAGCCCTTATTGAATATAAAAATAGAAATATTTTTTGGGTGATGCAAAATTGCTCTTACACCCAGGATGCTCCTGCATTAGAAGCTTGGGATACAAAGGATCAAAAGGCTAAGGGTTTGATAAGACTCTATTCAATTGATTCAACACTCTTGAATATCCACAAAGAGAAGACTACTAAAGACCTTTTTTAGAAGCTTGGAGAAGTTTATCATGTTATTTATCCCTAGTAAAAAGGTTTTTCCCTAATAAAGAATATGTATTTGAAGATGGAAGGAGGATAAATTGTTTTTATCATGTCAATGCTTTCAACATGATAGTTTCTTAGTTTAATTATCTTGGTGATAAGATCAAGGAGAACGATACTCACATTCATTTGTTGTATTTTTGGCTTAACTATTAGAGCCACCATGTTGTCTATCAAGAGTATAGCCACCAAGTTCAAGATGCATGAGGTATTAACATCATAAATTTATGAAGAGATGTAGAGGAATACTTTTGAGTCACCCTAGGAGGCTCTTGTAGTTAATATTAGGTCATAAGAGAAAGGAAAGAAGAAGGATACTCAATATGAAAGTAGCTGATCATAATCCTTTTGGAGATCTAAGTCTATTAGAATGTCCAAGGTAAAGGATTGGAATTTTGACAAAAAATTTCATTATATTAAAGATTGTAAGTATGAGAGAAAGAAGAAGAGACCCTCCAATTAAGATACAATAAAATCCTCTCACGATGATGGTGATTGATTTTTTGTGCAACCCTAGTAACACATGAATCAAAAGATGTGTACGACTAATAGTTTTAGGTGCATATTTTAATAGGACCTTACATTGGCGTTAATTTTGAAAGTATGAGGAATGTGATGGTGGGAAGTTGGATCTGAGTGATGACTCTCATCTCGAGGTTATTGGTTATGGAAGATTCAAGATTAGATTCTCTAATGGTAGGGTGAAGCTAATCGATGATTTTATGCACATACCAAGTAAGGCATGGAATCTATCTTCTATAAGTAGGATGAGTGATATGGGTGTGTAGGTTATTTTATCACAAGGTGGATGCAAGATAAATAGAGCTTATATGGTGTTTTCCAAGAGTGTTTCGATAGGAATTGTATATGAGTTAGATGCATGCACTTTATAGTTTAATAATTCTTTTATAAAGTCCAAGAAGATGGCTCTAGATTTAAGTCATCCTCACCATTACATCAAACTATGTAGATGGATATTTACATTCTACATCTAATGGTTGTGATTTATGGGTACCTAAGGGTGTGAATACTTTGGAGATTAAACCCCCAACCAAGAAGACAATGCTATGGCATCAAATACTTGCTCACATTGGTGAGAAGGGTTTCAACAATCTATAAAACAAATGCCTCATTAAGGGCTTGATATAGTATAATATTTTTTATCCTATTAATGTTCCTTCAATTTTAAATTCTTTGTATTTTGATCATTCATTGATGAATACAATAGGAGTTTTTTAAAAAAATTCTTAGAAGAGAATTTGAAATCTTAATAATTTGTTCAAGGTGTTTAATACTTTTGTTGAGAATTAAACTAGCATTAAGATTAAGTGTCTGAGGAATGAAAATGGTGGTGATATTTTCTCTATGAATTTCAACACCTTTTGTAAGGACCATGGGTTTGAGAAGCATAAGAGACATCCATACACCTCTCAATAGTCCTTGATCCATATTTTCAAAGAGAATTTAATAGACATTAATGAGAAGATATAGGATTATGCTCATTATTGCTTGGAATAGAAGTTTTGGGTAGAAGCTATAGTCACTACTTTCTATAGGTGGTAAATAGATCTCCTACATCAACACTTATTGATAAGGCAACTATGGTGGTGTAGTTAGTAAACAAGACCTTAATGAAATATCTCAAAGTAATTGGTTGTGAATCTTATGCTCATGTTCCAAGTGAGAAAATATCTAAATTGGAGAACATGTTAGTGAAGTTTATCTTTATTGGCTATGATGTTGGTGTAAGAGGGTAAAATCTTTTGGATCTAATGATAGATAAGGTTCTCTACAACAAAAAATTATGTGAATAATCACACCATGTTGTCACAACATCCCCTTGATCCAAAATATTTTTTATGAACACTATAATCCATCACAAGTACCAAAACATTTGGATTTATCCATAAATGATAAAAAAAATTAATACTTCTCAACCAAACAAACACAAAAGGTGATGCAGACCTCCAATATTTATATGGATGCATAACATACCATCACTTTCCTCCATTATATCTATATCAATAAGATACAATACCAAATCACCTAACAACAAAGGAACACAAATAATCATTAAAAACTATCACTCTATCTATCATGTTGGAATACAAAACATAATACCTTTTTCTATGAACCTTATATCAACCAACACAATTATCCAATTGTGTTTGTTGATATAGAAAATAAATTAAACACATTCTCACACAAGGACTTAGATACTATTTACTACATACACCAACTTCCCATGTTCTTCTCCTTTTGGACATATATCATATTAAATTATTATCATCGCGAGTCATCAGAACAACATTTGAACATTCCATACCAAATCTCTTCTTTAAATACTCTTTCCCACATGTTATACTTCAAATAACCTTTCTTTCATATTTTATCTTTCCATAACTCAAGCATACTTCATGCACACAAAAATTTAATGTCAACAATAAATAATTCTATCCCATACACATATAATACTTATTTTCATAAAGTATAATATTAAACTCATAGGACACTTTATTTACATAAGGAACTTCTCTTCATTAGTTACAACACCAAAATCATACAACTCTTCATCATGTTAACATCAATGCACATAGGTAGTTGAGATAAGTGACAACATTGAATATATATTTCCAATAGAGTATAGTTGGAAGTTTGATGTATATTATGGTCTATAGATACTAGAGAAAATATTGCCCAAGTAGTGGGAGATCCTTCTAGATATATGTGTAATTCTAGTAGTATTCAATGATATGTAGCTAAAAGGGGTTCCAAATATTTGAAAGGTAAATATGAGCATTCTTTGTGTTATCAGGATAATTTTATAAGAGACAATATTTCCCTTAATATTCAAGGTAGCGTGGATTCAAAAAGGGAAGGTGATATTAATAGTAGAAGAGCCACAACTACTTATGTGTTTATTTTATTCACTAGTACAAACAATTGGATCCATTAAGTGATAGGCTATGGTTTCTTTGTCCACTACTAAAGATAAGTATATGGTAGCTAATCACACTTTTAAAGAAGACATTTGGCTTAAGAGATTGTGTTCATATATTAAAGTAAAACATGGAGAAGTAATAGTTTATTATGAGATTTAGAGTGTGATCTCCTTAGATAAGAACCCAACTTGTCATGCTAGGACTAAGCACACTGATGTTCAATGTTGAATCTTGTCAAAGATATGGTTAATGATGGTAAGATGAAGTTAGTAAAGATAAGAACTTTGATGAATTTTGTAGATTCTTTAACTAAGGTAATGAGCACAAAGAAGTTCATTTTTTTTGGATTCTATGGGTCTTATTGCCCCTATCAATTAAATTATGGTGTTGAAAGTCCCTTAACTCTTGAAAATATTTAAATATTAGGAGAATCTTATGAAATAATGTCTCAACCTTGAATTTATATAAGGTTACTATTTATAATTAATTTTACATTTGAGCATATAATGGTCCAAAACTTTCCCTCGTGCTATAGAAAGGCTAAATAATAATGTCAATAAATTTTCATTGTAAGATCATGTTTAGATTTGAAGAATTGAATTTTTTTGTTTAAAATTTCAAATGACAATTTTGAAGTAAATTTTGAAGGCCTTAAAGGCTCCTAAAAGGTTAAAAAACATATGTAACCTACATAGCCAATTTTAACTTGATAAATAAATTTATGAGCTTTTTGGTGCTTCAATTGTTCTTTAATCAGGTACCTAGATCAAAAGTTTCAACCATTGAAAGTTAGGTCCCCTGAAATAGGAAATAAAATAAATTTAGAGACATAAATAAGTTTTAAAATCTAGCTACATGTGTTGATGTTTTTTTCTGACACACCATAGCTCATCTTAGATTTGAGATAAAATTGGAACCAATTTTTTGATGGTTTTATCATATAGTTTTGTAATACCACTTGATACTTTCATGTACTGTATCTTTTATATATTAGGTGCATGAGATGGAGGTTGTGTCTAAGAGTCTTATATTTGTTGAGTTAGATTTGAATCTCTAGTTTTTTATACTCCTATGAGAAGCTTTATCCCCACTTATATTTTAATTTATTGTCAATTTCTAAATAATATATTGGAAATTTTTTGGATTGTGGGGATTTTCTCCTAAAAGGGTTTTCCCTATGTAAATCATTGTTTTGTGGTATGCATTCTATTTACGTTTTTTTCCCTTAAAATTTTGTAGCTATTGTAAATATTGATGAAATATTTTACATAGCACTCCTCTCACCGTTACTATAGGAAATTGTTCTTCCATGTTATAATCACTGAAAACTAAAACAACTTCTATGTCTTTAGGATAATGAAATAAAATAACAAGAAAACCATGATCATAAAGGTATATCTCCATATTATTATCTAATATAGGAATGAATGGTTGAATCTTTGTCAATTCAAGTTAAGAAGAATTATGCAAATATTTTTGAAGCTACAAATCAAATCCTTTATTAATAAAAGTGTAGCATTTAATCAACCACTCTCTTACACAAAACCACCACAAAAGAAACATTGACACAATGAAGGTACTTCTAGATACAACAATATGATGTACAAAATAAGGGTTACACTAAATATCTACAAAGTAATATTTTCAACATACATGGCTAGTGAGTAGACAAAAAACCCCATGACCCACAAAATCCATAATTGTAGTATAGTAGAGAAATAAATCAAAATAAGCTAGAGTAAAATAAGAGGAGAAGAAAGAGGCACAAGAGATAGCTTAGCCAAGCCAAGACCACCACATGGAATAGATATATACAACCTTTTCGCACATAGAGGAGCAAAGGGATAAACCATCATTTGAAAATAGAGGGAGTGTGAGGGATTTGAAGGATGCCATTTTCTTATATGTACAATAGATATGTTATATCTAGTATGTTTTAAAAATTTCATGATAAATCTTTTAATCAAAAGTCATAGATTTAGAGGCATTATTAATATAACAGAAAAAAGTAACTTATGTGATTGGGTATTATCAAACACATGAGCATGATTATTTAAAATTTTATGAGCATGAAAGTAAGTATTATTGACGAGAATATTCTATAGTTAGTCACATATACAATTTTGTCCCTCCTAGGAGAAGAGAATATACACTTCTCACAAATCAATATGATATAATTATAATTTATATGCATATCTATCATAAAGTTACATGAATATTGATCATTAAATATATGTTATCTAGGGGTTAGAATTTCCACATAAATTTAATAATCATATTTTCAAAAAATTAAGAGTGAGATTTAAACTAAGCGCTTACAATATATTATAGCGAAGAGTATATCAAAGGTTACCAATATTATGAAACCCTACTAATGTCCTTGATTTATTAAATATATGTGTTTAAGATTTCAAGTAATATATTAGTGAGTATACAAAAGATAAGACACTAAACCCACCAAAAAGAGACAGGGCTAAAAAACTAGCCCACTAACAGACCTGAACCTCGACAACAAAACCGGTCTAAAACCATAACTAGAAATCGACACCCAACAATAGAAATATATAAAAAAATAGGAAGAACAAAGCAACAAGAAACTAGGCAAATTCCAATAGAGTTGCCTCCATGTCTTTTTTGGCATTCAACATCTTACTAATGGCCACATCAAGATCTGAGAGCTCCAGAATCCTCTCCTAAATCTTCTTCTTACTAATACGCTTGCCAGACCCAGTTTGGTCCTCATCATCATCTTTGATATCATCAATCTTGAGAGGGGACCTGACGTTCAGCTCCCACTTGATGTTATTAATGCACTCAATCAGAGTCCCCATAAACTGCTTGTTATCCATCAAAATATTTTTGAGGGTAGACTCCATTCTATCCACCTTATCCTACAGCAAGCCCATCTTCAAATTGTCCCTTTTCTCTCCAACTTTGTTCATCTATTCAGACCCAAAATTCATCCTCTCCTGAATATTATCCACTTTAGCAGAAAGATATTTGAGATTAAGATTCAGAGTCTTGATTTTATAAAATAATCATTTAACCAGAGGGAAAGAGTACATAGACATAGCTTTAGCCATTTTCAAAACACCAAAAGGGGGATCAATTTTGTCCTCTAGTTTTTCCTTAAGGAGTTGAACATTTCTCTCCTACATATCGATAATTTTTAGAAAAGGAATAGTTCTGGAGGAGAAAAAAATATATTTGTCTAGAATGGTCACATCACATCTCACATGTTTATCCTTTTTATCTAACAACACCTCAGTGGCTACTTCATTGTGTGGAGAAATAGGGACATCATGGTCCAACGAACTGGCATAGTCAACCAGGATAGGGAATTTTTAGCTACCAGGGTCATTCTCATCAACCATATCCAAAATGATATTAATTTTTTTAACCTTTTTCGGTTTCGTGTCACTACCAATACCAAACAAAAAAACATTTATGTCATCCTTAGGTTTTTTCTAAGGATTCCCTTTAAAATCTGAGAAACCCCCAACACTTTCCCCCTTCCGACTCAGTCTCCATGCCACTTTTCTTCTCAAATTTCAATCTTTTAGAGGACAAGCCCTCCTTACCCTCATCCTCCCTACCTCTTTTACCAAGATCCTTGTAGACCCACCACCCAAAATCTGGGGAGGAGACGGGTTGAGAGCCAGATTATTCTTTACATGCTAAAAAATGAGCAGAATAAGCCCTTCATGAAGGACCAACTTCTTTTTTCTTTTATGCCCAACAATACTATGATAGAGAGAAGTAAGTAAATAGAAGGGGAAGGAAACCCAAACCTTATACCTAAAGTGACATAGAAGAAAAAAATGATAAGAATGGGCACATTTATACCGACCATGAAGGGTTATGTATTCTATAATAGCTACCATCACATTGGACCAAATTTCCTTGAAGCTCTTGGCATCATAGCACCCCCCAGCATCCTTGATCAGATTTCTTGCTTCATCTTTGTCCTTGGGGAAATGGTGAATGGTATTGTAGGAGACATTCTAATTCCTATAAAATTTCATCCCTTTCATTCTTAAACCTAAGACTCCAGAAATGAGATCCTCGGTAATCTTGACCTCCATTCCCCCAATATTTATAGTTTCATCCTTCCAATTGTTAACAAATCTTTTGGTGACCCCTTCGTCAAAGCCATGCAATCTCTCTATCTAAGGAATAAGCCCACCTTTATGCAACTTTTCCCAGACCTCCTTCTCTTCCTTCCATTTCTTACAATTCTTGGGTTCACAATGATTCAGCTCCCCACCCATAGGAGAGGCAACAATAATAGGCCAAAGAGGATTCACTATAAGAGACTTGTACAAGAAAAAAAAATAACAAAAGAAAAACCTATGACCACCCTAATAAACTCATGTCTTCTCCTCTCATTCTTTAGAAAGCTAAAACTTTCCATAATGATATAGTACCCCTTACTGAAAAAAATTCTTTCTATTATTTCTACAGAGATATGCCAAATCATCCCTCCTACTATGAATCTTATCATACTCCACCTTGGCTTTCAAATTGACATTAAGTTTACTTCCACTTTGCCAAGTTATGATAGCCTTCAATTTTATAGCCAGGTTATCCAAAGCATCAACCGACCCATTGACCTCAAGTTACATAGGTGAAATAATTACCTCTTGTAAAGTATTAATAATTTCAAGAGCATCTTTGATAAAGGATCTAATTGTCCATGACCGTTTGGATTTACCCTTGATGCAATCTAAACTATTCATAGAATCACCCTCGATCCAAACTTTATTAAACTTAGCTAGTTCAATAAGTTTTAAAGTATAAAAAATACCCACTAGTTCCACTATGTGGTTAGAATGTATACCAATAGGGTAGGCCATAGCGACAAGATAGTTAGCTTCATCAGCCCTAATAATCCCGCCACACCCAGAAAGACTTAGCTTTCCCTTAGAAGCCCCATCAAAATTGACTTTGATGCATCCTTTGGGGGGGGGAAAGCTAGATAGCATTTTACCATGAAGATAGAGGCTTTTAAATCCTTGATGGGGTTGATATCAACAAAAAAATCTAATTTCCTTCCCATTAAAGCCATATAATTCTCCTGGATACTTCTTTTGATTTTCTCCACCAACACAGAAGGGGGTGAAGAGGTGTTTTTGAAAACCCTATCATTGCGCTCTCTCCAAATATTCCAAATTACATGTGACACAATAATATTCCAAAGATTTCTATCTATACCTATATCCACATTTCTCCATTGGATAAAAACATCCCGCATACAGCCAGGAAAAACTCGATGTTGATTCCATGTACTTAGAACAATATTTCAAACTTCCACAAAAAAGGATAGGAAACAACAAGATGAAAAATAGTTTCCTCCTTCAAACAAAGGAAGCAATGATTAACCAACATCATCCCCCTCTTTTAAAGATTATCCAGCATAAGAATCTTAGTTTGCAAAACCAGCTAATAAAAAAAGTTAATTTTAGGTATGAATCTTTTATCCCAAACCTTATCCCAAAATGGGGGAGGATCCGATTGGTCCAAAATAAGATCCATAGTTGAGGAAATTGTATAGGACCTAGAGGGTGAGAAACCTAGATCAAAGCATCCTCCACCGCTAGGTTAGGTTTCAACATATTGAGATCCAACATCAAAGGTTTAAGGCTGTCATCCACAAGCATGAGATCAACCAATGACTGACTGCACAAATCATTACAAACCCAAGGGCCAAATCTCCAGATACACTCCTCAATGGGAGGATGAATATTAAGGATAGAAGAGAGCGGAGATTTTCGAAGCTAGCTATCCTCCCAAAACTTAATATTATAGCCATTACCTAGCATCCACTTCATCTCCAAGAGAGAAGTACTTTCAGCTTGTTGGATACTATTCCAAATGGTAGAACCATTAATCTTAATATCTGACTTCAGAAAATCCACAATGCAAGTGAAAGGGAAGAGGTACTTCTTAAGAATGATTTGGCTCCTTTCCTTCTACTCACCATAGATCCACCAGATTTGTTTGGACAATAAAGCATTATTAACCATCCTAATCAGATGAATCCCCAAACCACCCCGTTTTATAGCTTTGCAAACTTTGTCCCATGCCACCAAAACTAGTCTTTTTCTATCCTCAACGCCAGACCAGAGGAAGTTCTTCTAGATTTTTTCAATAAAATTGGCAAATTTAGAAGGAATTTTGAAAAGACTCAAAGCATAGATAGGAAGACTTTGCAAAGAGGCTTTAAGGAGAAGAATTTTACTAGATTAACTCGAGAGAGCATCTTTCCAAGTAGTTGAATTTCTATTGAACCTCTCCAAAATATTTAACCAAAAAGAATCAGTTGGCTTAAAACCCAGAGGGAGACCAAGATAAATAGCAGGAAATTCCCCATTGGAACAACCAATCATCTTAGCTATATTATGTTGTCTATCCATAGTCATGTTAATAAAGAACAAAGAACTCTTCTCCTAGTTGATAGATTTCTCCATGGCAAACGTGTAAAGAGAGAGGGATTTCTTCATGTTTCTCGCTTAAGAGATTGAAGAAGAACCCATAATCATCGTGTCATTGACAAAATTCTCATGGGATCAAGTATTCAAAGTTGAAGAAGGCTTAATACCTTTAATCATGCCTTTCCCAACCATACTCTGAAAAAAGTGACCAAGACACTTGGCCATAATAGAAAAGATGATAGGAGATAACAAATCACCTTGGCGAAGTCCTCTAGAAGGTTTGAAAATTCTAGAAGAAGACCCATTAACAATCATAGCCGTATTAGAAGTACTAATGAGTTGGTTGACCAGCTAGATGAATTTATCATGGAAGCCAAAAGCCTAGATAAATTTAAATAACAGATACCAATCCACCTTATCATAGGCCTTAGATAGATCTAATTTCAAAATAAAACTAGGATTCTGAGAAGCAAGAGAAGAATGAATCACTTCATGAACTTTGATGATAGAATCCAAAATATACCATCCTAGGAAAAAACCACTCTATTGAGGAGAGATGATTTTAGGAAAAAGAGAACGCAATCTCAGCATTATCAACTTGGAGAAGATCTTATAAATCAAGTTGCAAAGACCAATCGGTCCAAAAGCATCCACAGTATCTACACCAGGTTTTTTACGAATGAGAACAATGAACGTAGCATGCAATTCCTTCATAAGGGATCTAGAACCAAAGAAATCCTTCATTGTCTTACCAATATCCAAGCAAAAAAAGCCGCAAAACTTTTGAAATAAAAAAAGTGGAAAACCATTCAGGCCCGGAGATTTCTCATATTCAAAAGAAAAAATAGTTCTTTTAATCTATTCCACCGAACATATGGTAACCAAAGACTTATCAGATCCCTTATCCAATAGGGAGGGAATGGAATCAAGAATGAGATATTGATCTTGAAGAGATAAAGAATAGTCTTTAGTCAGAAGAAAACAAAAAAAGGAAACCATGGCATTAGAAATATCCTTATCATTGTTCACAGCACTAAATGATAGATGAATGTTGGAGATTCTACTGGAGGCCCCATGCTTAGACGTAGTCATATGGAAGAAACAAGTATTATTATCTCTACTTTTCAACCACAAAGACCGAGATCTTTGTCTCTAGTAGAATTCCTCCTTAGAGATGATATTATGAAATTTAGCCAAAAGAATCTCTTCTTTATCGTTAGCCACTTGGAAGAGATCAACCTGTTGAATAGAGTCCTAAATGGAATCTAGCTCATCCTTAAGAGAGTTCTTAGACTTCAAGATGTCTTCAAAAACATGTTTACTCCAAGATTTGATGTTTTCCTTAATGTGATTAAGTTTTTTGGCCACTCTGAACATAGTAGAACCCTAGATTTGGACATCCCACTACCACCACTCTTTAATCCTGATCTCAATATCTAGATGGTCCAACCAGATATTCTCAAAACAAAAGGGAACCCTTGTAGAAGTGGTTAGAGGATCTACCACAAAGGAGATGGGCAAATGATCAAACCTCACTTTAGTAAAAGAGGATAAAGAACAACAAAAGCTATCAAACCAGTCACCCAAAATGAGGCCTCTATCCAATCTGACTGGAATAAGATCCTTACTAATCCTCCTATTCGACCACATATAATTCAAACCTTGAACATCAACATTGAATAACCCCTATCTATTAATGAGGTCCATAAGATCATGTCTCCCTTGCATCTAACTTTGATAATCCACTCCCCTATATTTCTCAATGACCTTAAGAGGGGAATTGCAATCACCCATTGATAGCCAGGGAGAACCTAGAAAGGAGAGTCTATGATTCTAAATAACCTTCTAGAATTTATTCCTACCAACCTTAGTATTAGGAGCATAAATATTACTAATAATCCATTCAAAACTAAATGTAATGTGAACAAACTTAATACTAAGGATATTATTATCTAGACACAAAATCTCACCTTTAAAATTGTAGAGGTTCCAAAAACCTAGTAGACCACCAGATGCACCTTCATAGCTACAGCCAACCACCCCACCATTTTTGAAGATTCTAATTTTTTCCACTTTTTCTTTCACCATTTTGGACTCCTGAATGAGAATAATATCAAGTTTGTGGTCTTTGGCCAGGTTTCTCAAAATGTCCCACTTGTGAGGACCATTCAGGCCACTAATGTTCCAAGATATTATTTTCATTTATAACTAGGAGAACAAGTATCATGGATGGTGAGTTGTCTTCCATACGCTATATCCTTCTTACTTTCCCTTTCTCCAATTTGTTTGTTGGAAGTTCTACCATTTTACTTTGGAAGAGATCCCACATCAGCCACCGTGCTTTGAGTACTCACACCCTTTGAACTTGGTGTTGAAACCTTAATTAGATGTTTATTTTTACTATTTTTTATTCTAACCTGTTGTAGTATCCAAGGACCCTCATTTGAATCATTGAGAAACTCAAAACCACCTTTATCTAAGGAGTAATCCTCCCCACAACCTGATAAAGTATCTAGACCAAATGAACCCTCCTCATCATTAGTTTTAACGAGATTCTTAGAGGTGAAAAAATCCTCCATTAATGCAAGACCAGGTTGAGTTTCCTAAGAACTGACAACGGCCTCCAAAATAAGGTACAAGTCAAAATTACTTATCTAGATGGAAAACAAAAATTCCAAAGGAATAGGAGGCAAAGATGATAGAGAAATAATCAAAGAACATCCATCCCCCAAGGGAAAATCTTGACTATCAATAATAACTAGCTCTTTCGAAGCCTTAACTAGAGATAAGTGGTCAAATGATCCACCACAAAAGAGATGGGAAAATGATCAGACCCCACTTTAGTAAAAGAGGATAAAGAATAAAAAAAGATATCAAGCCAGTCACCCAAAAGGAGGGCTCTATCCAACCTTACTTGAATAAGATCCTTACCAATCATCCTATTTGACCACGTATAATTCAAACCTTCAAGATCAACATCTAATAACCCATGTCCGTTATTTAGGTCCATAAGATCATGTCTCCCTTCCATCTTACTCTGAGAATCCATTCCCCCAACTTTCTCAATGACCTTAAGTGGTGAATTGCAATCACCCATCAACAGCTAGGTAGAACCCAGAAAGGAGAGTCTATGATTCTCAATAACCTTCCAGAATTTATTCCTACCAATCTTAGAATTAGGAGCATAAATATTACTGATAACCCATTCAAAATAAGATATAATGTGAACCAACTTAATACTAAGGATATTCTTATCCACATAGAAAATCTCACCTTTAACATTGTAGAGGTTTCAAAAAATGCTATACCACTAGACGTACCTTCAGAGCTACAGCCAACCACCCCACCATTTTTGAAGATTCTAATTTTTTCCAATTTTTCTTTCGCCATTTTGGACTCCTAGATGAGAATAATATTAGGTTTGTGGTCTCTGGCTAGGTTTCTTAAAATTTCCTGCTTGTGAGGACCATTCGGGGCCCTAATGTTCCAAGATATTATTTTCATTTATAACTAGGAGAACAAGAATCATGGATGGTGATTTGTCTCCCATCCGCTATATCCTTCTTACTTTCCCTTTCTCTAATTTCTTTGTTGCAACTTCTACCTCTGGACTTTGGCAGAGATCCCACATCATCCACCATGCTTCGAGTAGTCACACCCTTTGAACCTGGTGTCAAAACCTCAATCATATGCTTCTTTTTCCTATTTTATCATCCAACCTCTTTTATCCAGGGAGCCTTATCTAAATCATTGATAAACTCAAAACCACCTCTATCTAAGGATTAATCCTCCCTGCTACCTGATAAAGTATATGGAGAAGAGGAACCCTCTCATCATGAGTTTTAATGAGATTCTTAGAGATGAAAAAATTCTCCATTAACACAAGTCCAGGTTGAGTTTCCTAAGATTTGACAATAACCTCCAAAATAAGGTCTGAGTTAAAATTACTCATCTAGATGGGAAAAACAACTTCCAAAGGAAGAGGAGGTGAAGATGACAAAGAAATAATGAGAGAAGCACCACCCCCCTGGGGAAAATCTTGACTATCAACAATAACCATAGTTATTATCCTTTATTATATAAGAATAAACAAAGTATAATCCATATTTATTAGTAAGTATTTTTCAACAGAAATAAGTAGGCTCAAGGTATTATAGCTCAGTCTTTCAAGAGTTTATTGAGACTTCTTCCAAAGTAGTTCAACATAAAATATGTATTAGGCATCGTATCTATAAGTTCTTCTTGTAATTATTTATTACTAATCTTAAAGGTATTCCCTACACTTAAGCTCTAAGGTCACAAGTTAATGGTATTTAATGCATCCCTTGTCATGTTATAACTCTTTATATTTTAATTTTCACACTTACTTGAGGTGTTCATATTATAATTAACATAGTAAAAAAACTACTTAGTAAATTTTTTCTTAGTAATAATTTTGGCATGACGACAACCCACAGAATAAAATATTATCATCTCACATAAGATGTGAATAATCTCCTCAATATAATACCTTTTTATAGCCAATATTTTAAAGATGTCTTACTATCCAATAATAATACTTTCAATTTACTCTACATATTAGTACCACGAGATTTCTCCTCCCTCAATCTTATTTTCCTTGAAAATGATTCAATATGCTATAATTTGATATCTATCCATTTCTATATGAAAAATATTATTAATTGAGAATCCAAAAGATAAATATTCTTACATTAAAATGTAGAATTGAATGTATTATATTGACATATTACTAGTATTTTTTTCTAAAATTCATGTTGCTAGAAGACAATGGAAAAATCTAGATGGAAAATTTTTAGCATTTGATTTAAAATCATTTCATATATTTAAACATCAAGTGAATCTAACCATATTCTCATTACAAATATATTTGGAATCTCTTTTGTGAGTCTATTATCTAAGAAATCTAATTTGTGAGAACCTTTATAGTTTGTACAATTGTTGATGAAATATTACCTAATTGATTAGTTTTACATAAAAAATGTAAGTTATAATTGTCATTATGATGTGATTTTTATTATATAGAATTTCTCACATAGCCAACTATAATGGGATTGTACCAATCAAACTAAATTAGGTGAAATATTTTAAAAAATTAAGACTAGACATATTTCTTAACCAATATGCAAAGCATCCTTCAGATTTATTTAACCTCTAAAATAATGTCAACTTTAATAAACCTAATTAGAGTTGTATGTTCTAAAAAATGAATTAGTAGTTAAGTCTCGAGTTTGAAAACTAGAATAATGCTTAAAACTTAATTGCAAATTTTCTTTCAATATATTATCATTAAGATTAATTTATTTAGATTTTTCTTTGCATGCCTATTAAATATGGCATCTCTTAGGTATTAAAATAGCATAAATTATAGGTTCAACTTGAAAAAGTTAAGAAATTATTATTCTTGATGATATTTATATAGATAATGTATTCTTTGAGAGATCAAAAACTTCAATCCATTGAAAACGATTAATTGAAGAAGGTATATCACCACTTATGGATATTTTCTGAACTACTTTATCCTAAATTTTATACAACTTTTCATATTTTATTCCCTATACAAAAATATTTATAGATAGAATAGTATTAAAAAGATTCAAATTTCAAAAAAATGGCTCTTCTTTTTCAAGCAGCCTCTCGCATTTCTATAGTCAAATTTATGGACGCCCAAATTAGTTTCTTCGCTAAGACAAGATATGCAGCAAATCTTTATCAAAGTAAAAATCTGAGACAGCGTGATGATACTTTACGAAGATCTCCTTTTCCTGAGGAATCACATCAAGAGAATAGAGATGAGGCATCTGATCCCCAATGGATCCCTGCATATAAATAGAATGCCTGAAGGGAAAAACTCCATGAAAGTATACAGGCGCGATTGGGTATGTCACATAAACCCTCATTCTCAATTCCTCTTAGAAATAGCTTTGATCAACTACGATTGCCAAAAGCTTTTGCATACTCTCCCCCTCATAGGTGCAATATAAAACCAGAGAATAAAAACATTTACTTCCCAACCCATTGCCACTGCGATAATAAACAAGACAACCCTACCATGGTAATTACTCTTCCAAATATTCCTAGACTATCCCTTTCTAGTAAATTAAGACAATCACTTGCTAAAGTTTTAGAGAGATCCTCAGACCTGTTACAAAATACTTTACTGAGGCAAGATAGTGTATATTCTCCTCCACATAAAAGATTATTCTCAACTGGACAAAAATCAAATAACCCTAATCAGGAAACCCTAGATTTAGAATTGAATGATGGATGTATAGAAAAAATATAGAGTATTTGTGCTAGCTATGGACTAATCTGTAGGTGGAATGGAATTGGAGTAAAAGCAAGTGAGATAGTCGAATGGCTCAAATAAATATGGCAGAAAAAGGTTAAAATCTCCATCCTTCCTAAAAAAAAATTTATTTGGACTTCAGTAGCAAGGCTTTTAAAAACTAAATATTAACAGAAGGTTGTCCTATCTTTAAAGGCTTAGAATTTACTATTTTAGACTGGATCCCCTTTTTTAACTCTAATAAGATTAATGATTTTTTGGTGAATAAAGCTATCCTTCTAAAGAATATTCCCCTGGAAATATCTACTAAAGAATCCCTAAAAAGAATAAGAAATTGTATAGGCACATATGATGGAATTGTAGATTCGAAACATAATTTCATAGAAAAAATAATTGTAGTGAATATGAATTTGAATAAAAACACTATTCCCCCTATTAACATTCACTATAAATCCACAACTATAACCATAAATCTCACAATCTTAAACCACTTTGTTGAAGCTGAAGAAGAAACAAAGAAGTCCCCATCTTCTAGCTCTAAGATCCCCAAAAAGGATTTTAGCCCTCCTTGCAACATAAATTCATACTGTGTAGAAAATACATTGATAGATTCTTCAGGCACTAGTCATTATTACCCAAAAATTAGAGTTCCCTTTTGTAAAAATAGAGGTGGTTTCCTAATCAAAACTATAGATTCTCAGAACCCTAAGGATCCATTTATTCTAGGTCAAGTAGTGGAAAATATTCCTATTCTACTGAATAAAGAAACCAGTCATCCACCCCCTACGACCAATAATAACCTTGTGAAAACTACCAATCATTTAGTTAGCCTATCCTCCCCAGCCATTAATCTGAATAATAAAGAAATTAAGGCCACTTTCCTTGATAACAAAGGAGGTCTTGGAATTGAACAAAATCATGAAATGGTGATTGATATTATACATAAAGATCTCATTCCTAAGAACCCTCCTTTCACTAAAGAAACTATTTACAAATCAATCACTGTATCCCATCAGCATCATCATACAGATGTATATCTCAGAATGAGGAAAAGACACTCATAGAACTGGCATATCACCAATATGATGATGTTGAAGGCAGACAGGTACAAACTTCCAAATAGCTAACATGAGGTATTTTAATTTCCACTTCAATTTCAGTTTTCAGAGTGGTGTGTTTGAGATTTTCAAAGTTTCAGTTTTTTCCCAAGTTTAATAAGGTTCAAATTTATCAAAGTTCAAGATTCTGTGCCCAATGGAATGCAAAAGGGTAGCTAGTCTATTTTGTTTAGCAGGCAAACACCCCTGAGAGGTCACCAAAAAATGTTACCTATTTAGTTTGCATACTAAATTGGTAAGTTGTTTTGACCTTTAAATTACAATAGGGACTTAACCGTTACTGTCCTAAATTGAAAAATGGCTTTGATGCAAAAATGAAGTATATAAATGCAGAATGACAACCGTAAACATCAAAAGAGTGCATAAAGGTACACCTCTAGACAAAATTATTTTTTATCTTATGAAGATGAGATACATTGCAAAGCATTCATATTATCAGGTTACGTACTCTAAATATTGATCTGATTTAAACTTTCAAATTTAAATGATGATCATTTACATAGAACATTCAAAATGAATGCAATAGGCTAGTATTCCTTTCCTATGCAATGCCATTTAATCTGATCCATATATGCATACTTTTTATTGCATTGATGTTTACATGAATGTACAACTGTGAAAATGTGATTGTAGCATGATGCTTTAGGGATTTATGTATTGTTTAGATCTAACTTGGATCTAACTACTCTCTCTCTCTATGATGCAGAAGCAGACCAGACGAAGATTTTAGGATGAAGACAAAGGAGTAGACATGAAGATCCAGATGGCAGATTATCAGCATACTTAAAGACCTCTCCAAGGCAATAAATAGAATCCCTAAACCTTCCAATGCTCCTTTCTTACTTTCAGAATTGTATATGTCCTCTAAGTTCTATGTAAATGATCATCATTTAAATTTGAAAGTTTAAATTAGATCAATATTTAGAGTACATAACTTGATAATATGAATGCTTTGAAATGTATCTCACCTTCATAAGATAAAAAGTAATTTTGTAGAGGTGTACCTTTATGCACTCTTTTGATGTTTACAGTTGTCATTCTGCATTTATATACTTCATTTTTGCATCAAATCCATTTTGCAATTTAGGACAGTAACGGTTAAGTCCCTATTGTAATTTAAAGGTGAAAAAATCTTACCAATTTAGTATGAAAACTAAATAGGTAACATTTTTTGGTGACCTCTCAGGGGTGTTTTCCTGCTAAACAAAACAGACCAGCTGCCTTTTTGCATTCCATTGGGCACAGAGTCTTGAACTTTGATAAATCTGAACTACACCAAAAAAAGGTGCCTTTAAATTTGAACAAGTATGGTTAAGGGACCCTGAACTCCTAAAACTCATTGAGACTTGGTGGTCAGAACCTCAGATTGAGGGTTCTAAGATGTATAGATTAGTAAACAAACTCAAATGGATTAAAAGAAAACTACTGGAATGGAATTTGTCTAAGTTTGGCAACATCTTTGAAAAGAAATTAGAACTTGAAACTTAACTAGGAAAAGTTAATTCCTAGGTTATTAAGGAAGGGATGAATGATGACCTATACAATAGGGAGAAGGGTTTACTAAATAATTATGAGGAAATCCTAGCAAGAGACGAAATTTTTTGGAAACAAAAATCAAGAGAAACTTGGCTGGAAGCAGGGGATACAAATACTAAATTTTTCCACAATAGCACCAAACAGAGGAGAATTGCTAATAGGATTTCTTGTATCAAAAATGAGGAGGGTAAAATTATAGAAGACCCCAAAGACATAGCAAATGAAGTAGTAAACTACTTTGATAACATTTTTTATAAATAATAGGGATACATTGAATCTAGGATGTCAAAGAGAACTACTCAAAAATATACCTAAAGTCATAACTAAACAACATAGCTAAATGCTAACAGGTAAATTTACAATGAATGAAATACATTTTGCCTTTATGCAAATGAATCTAGATAAATCTCCAAGACCTCACGGATTTTCAGTCATTTTCTTTCAAAAGTGTTGGCACTTTATAGGTGAGGAAGTCATGGAAGCTTTAGAGGGGGTTAGAAATTCAAGTAAAATTCATAAAGAAGTTAACAATACTCTTATTGCTCTTATACCCCCAAAAAAGAAATGCACGAGGCTTGATGATTTCAGACTAATAGCCTTATGTAATACTTTATATAAACTGTCTACTAAAACAATGGCCCTTAGACTACAAAAACTTTTCCCCTTGATAATTAGCGAAGAATAGACTAGTTTTGTTACGGGAAGATCCATCTTTGATGGGGTAATCATACCTCAAGAAGCTATTCACTCCATCCTTAAAAATAAAAACCCTAGAATGCTTATCAAACTAGACATTAAAAAAGCATATGACAAGGTGGACTGGAGGTTTCTTTGCAAGTGCATGGAAGCTTTTGGCTTTACCAAAAGCTGGATTAACTTAATTTTTGAATGTATATCTACTCCTATGATTTCAGTCTTAGTAAATGGAACCCCAAAAGGTTTTCTTGGCATATCTAGAGGACTTAGATAGGGAGATCCAATCTCCCCATTCCTATTTATAATCATGGCCGAAGCTTTAGGAAGGGAAATATCAAAGGAGAGGAATAATGAGGCCATTGAGGGAATCTCCATTACGAGTGACTTGGAGCCTACAACTCATCAACATTTTGTTGATGACACTCTTTTATATGGAGCAAGCAATAGAAGTGAGGCAAGAACCTTTAAAAGGATTTTGGAAACATACTCAAAAGCTTCTAGACAAGAAATCAATCTAAATAAATCAGAAATATTCTTTTTTCATACCGATACAGGAACTAAAGATGACATATGTAGAATCCTCAACTTTAAGAAAGGTAAGCTTCCATGTAAATACCTAGGTCTTCCCTTAATCAAGGACAAGAGGGAAACAAATGTATGGGATCCCATTATAGATAAGATTAAAAACAAAATGAGCTTGTGGAAAGGAAGATGGTTGTCCTCTGTTGGTAGAACTACCATGGTTAGATCAATTTTGGCTGCAATGCCAATATATCATTTATCATGTATGCACTTGCCTTCAAACAAAAAATTAGAAATCACAAAGCATTTAAGGAAATTTTTTTGGCAAGGAAGCAATGAAAATAAGAAAATTACACTATTATCATGGGAAAACATCTGTAAACCTAAAGAGGAAGGAGGAGTGGGCCTTAAAAACTTAGGGGATCAAGGGAAGGCCCTAGGTGCCAAATTGCTATGGAGGCTCTTTAGAAACCCTAAAGTGAAATAGGAAAAAATACTTATTCACAAATACTTGAAAGATTATTCAACCATTAACATCTTTAGAGAATCACATCCCACAAAAGGATCAAGAATTTGGGATTTTATGATGGAATGTAGATTTATTATTTTGGAAAAATTAACTTGGTGCCTAGGGTCAGGGGAGGAGGTTATGTTCTGGGATAAATCATGGGGAGGTTATGAGCTAATATTTAGGAAATTAAATAACCCGACCCTTATTAATTCATTAAAGGAAAAGATTGGTCTCTATCTCAAAGACTACATCATTTTCAAAGAAGGGAATTGGGTTTGGAAATCCTTGAAAGAATTTGGGATCTCGGCTTCTGAAGAATCAACAATCAAAGATATTCTCAAAAATAGAAAAGTATCGTTAAACAACTCAATAGATAAATTAGTTTGGGACGGATCAAAGATAGGTGAATACCACACAAAGGATGGGTACAAGATAATCTCCCAAAGTTATAATAGACCTAAAACCTCTCTACCAATTCACCTGTGTTGGGGAAAGGAGTGCTCACCAAAAGTAGGCTTTTGCACAAGGTTAGCTTTGAACTATAGACTTTTAACAACCGATCATTTTGGAAATTAGGTTTCTCAGGTCCAAGAAGATTCCCACTATGTGAAGATGATGAAGAAGATGGAGACCACTTATTTCTGAACTACCCCTTTACAAATCAATGTTGGAAATGGCTACAAGGAAACTTAGGGTGGTCCTCTGCCTTTCCACAATCCCTTAAGGCCATGCTGCAAGCATGGCCAATCATTAAAAGAAAGAGCATTTTTACAAACTTATGGACTATTTCCCCATATATATTAATATGGGAAGTTTGGAAAGAATGTAATAGAAGAATTTTCAAAGAAGAAAAACTGGAGTGGGAACAACTATGCAATAAAATCAAAGCAACAATCATAGAAAAAATGAATAGTAATACTATCAAAATCCTAAAAATAGATCTGAGAATGAGTCAGTGGGATGGAAGAATGTGGGATAAATGGGAAGGTTTAGTCTTACCACCTTTTATAGGCTCAAATCCTCAAAATACACCATCAAAAAGAAATGAATGCATATGGAGACCTCCAAAGAATGAATGGCACAAGCTTAATTTTGATGGGGCTTCTAGAGGTAACCCAGGAATTGTAGGCATCAGTTGATGCATACATAATCATGAAGGTAAGGAAATTGTAGCGCTTGCAGCTACTATTGGAGAGGAAACAAATAATTGGGCAAAACTTTATGCTTTAAATAATGGTCTTCAAAAATGTGTTTCCTTGGGATTAAAGCACTTAGAAATTGAAGGTGATTCTGCAATAATTATTAATGCACTAAGGAAAAAAATGACTCCAAACTGGAGGTTAAACTCCCTCCTTTCCCAAGCATTGACCCTATGCAATTTCTTTCAAGAAATATAAATTAATCACATTTACAAAGAAGGAAACAAGAGAGCAAATGAACTATCTAACCTAGGGGCAGATGGGATTACTTTGACATAATTGGACAATGCTAGTAAAAAAGTAAATTTGGGATACAATCCCTATAAATATTCAAGAATCTAGCTCCCTACTAACTAACAACGTTATAAATTTTAACCAAGGCTTGAGTTTACTCAATGCTCTGTATGTCAGATAGTTAGATTATGAGCTGAGTCTCTTTTAGCTTTAGTTGAGGAAAGCCAAGAATAGTAAGGACATTTTCTTTAACATAGTTTCATCATTTATAGTTGTCTTTTCCAGGTCATTATTAAGGGTACATAGTTCTTTGGATAATATTATTAGCTATAAAGGTAATGCTTGATGCTAGGTAAACCTTTCTTTTTTAGTTTTTATCCATCCCCTAATCTTTAAATTTGATCCTGTTGTTATTACCCATTAGATAGCCTTTTTTTTTTTAGGAATCATAGGCCTATTGATTCTTACATGGTTCTTTATTAACTGCACTATGTAAGTTTTTAAATTTTCTCAAATTTAGGTAGTCGGTAGAAATTTTATTTATAAATGTCCTCTTACTACTGATCTTAGTCGCATCTCCTAGGAGATGTTTCATAAGTTTCATTCCACCTCCCCTTAACCTTTTGGTTGAGTGAATTTTGTCTTATAGGTGGCATTGGATATTAGGGTAAAGCTAATTTTGTCATTTAGGTGGAATAATAAATAAAAAGACTTTACGACTTCCTTTAGAATATCAATCATTTGATATTCTCATTCCTTTTACTCCCTGGAGAATCTTTTAAAAGGAAAGCAAGGATAACATAGTTATTATCCTATAGTCTCTCTTAAAGCTCTGTAAAAATGTCTACCCAAATTAAATTGAGAAGCTTTCATAAACAAATAGCCTTCGATGAGGTTATCTCTTCAAGAAGGATCAGAAGATCTTAATGATCAAATTCAGTATTGTAGTCAGAGCAGTTTCAGTGATTCTGGGAAGTGAATTCAAGAAAAATTCAAATAAGTACCGAGTCAATACTGATATCCCAACAATGTTCCTAGGCTCGGCCCTCCAAGTAGATCCTGATATTAAGACTATTGGAAATCTTTGTAGAAGAATCTTCAAGAGATGATATCTAAGAGATTTGGATAAAGTTTTAAAAAGCATCAAAATAGATTTAACTATTCCAAATCCTAACAAATATGAAAGGAGTGATGTGTCCACTTTTCCTATTCTGGAGCTAGAAGAATGGGATAAATACATTGAAGAAACTCCCTCCATTAGAAGGAATCTAGATTCTTTTGTTTTTCTTCACTCATCTTCATCCCCCACTTGAAGAAAAATGGATGAATGGTTTTATTGTGGAGGATGGAATAGGGCTTAAATTGGTAAGAGAAGATAAAAACTCATCAACATCATCATGCTCTTCTAGCTAGGTCAAGAAAGATCAAATCATAGGGAAACTGTATGGCTTTTTTTGTCCAAACAAAGAAAGCTTCTCAAATAAGGAATAAGCCATGTTTTTTGTAAAAGTAATATAACATACTATAAGGCTATGTTCAAATGTTCTTAATAGGAAATTTTTGTTTACCTTTCTCAGCTTACTTCAATACTTCAGGTTGGCTATAACTAAATCTAGGAGTAAATTATTTTAACAGGTGTCTTCTTCCATTAAATCATTCCATGAAGACTAAACCCTTGGTTTAAATTAGAAATTAACACTTTACCTTTAATTGAATTATATCTTGAAATTATAAGTCTCTTGAATGATTGTAATATCATAAAATTCAAAAATTAGATTAACAAGATATCACATTTGAATCACTTATTTTTAACATACTCTAGTTAACTAGATTCAATTGTATTGTAATTAGGAAGAGAAACTGGTACTCAAAGAAAACTAAAAATAAACAAACTAGTTTTTTATCCTATATCCTCAAAAACTATACCATGCTTCCTCGAGAAATATTTATTTTCTTAAAATTAAGTATATTATATGTTCCGTAGTCTTTCGCAACTTAACTTTTTTTTATGATACATTAAGTATCTAATAAATTAATTTTACATGCCTTGTAATAATTTTTGGATAAAAAGGGATAGAATTAGTAATTTTAAACACACAACCTCCACTATCAAATTTATACCACATCAAAGATTTATGGTTCCAATGTACTCAAATCTGTGAGTAACCAAAATTTGAGATTTATCATACTAGCCTAGATGGCCGAATTGCCATCATTATGAGTAGAGGAGACACATAGACTTGTTACCCTTTGATAATTTCGTAAAATCATTAAGAAACATGACACAATGGGATGATGTTTTATAATTTCACTACTTTCGCACATATCTTTCCAGATTCTTTGTAACTGAAATCTTTAAAACACATCTCTAGCCTCTTCTTTTTGAAGAAATCTCTCCCAATTAACATGGAGATGAACGTCATCACTTTTGCCTATGGGAAGAGGCAGATGCCTTTCAAGGACCTATTCTAAAAGAATGGTGGAATTTAATTCTTAAGGAAATCCCCAATGAATGTAGAAGGGCACTGGAAAAAAGCTTAGGTGAAGTCTACTTTGACTATGAGTACACAATAAGAGTAAATGGACATGTTGTAGGATTGTTTAGTTCATTAGCTTTAGAGGTAGGATACTCAAAAGAAAACAACATAACCTCCTCTAAATTGATATTCAAGGAAGATATATTGGAAGGGTTAGAAGTTGTTGTGGAATGCATACGTTTGGATAAATGCATCCCCTACCCAGAAGTTTACATGAGAGAAAAATTGAACCAAATTCCCATCATTCCTTCCTCACTAAAATGTCCAATTTTAGTTCTTAGGGAGCCGACAATTTTTTATACCTTTTGGCCCACAATGAAAAGAAACCTAGAGTTCCTAATGAAATCCATTCTTCAGTTCCCTATGCCCTCCAATTGGGTGAAAGAATACTGGATGGCAGAAGGTTATAGCATTCTTGAAGAATATAAAGTAGACAATGCTTGTGAGATCTACTGCATAGCCTCCATGGTGACAAAGAATTCTCGAAGCCAAAAATCACAAAAGGAGGAGGATGAAGCATTAATAATTTTCAAAAGAATGAAGTAAGGAGTAATATGTTTATTAAGGATAGACTAATCTAGAAGCCATTATAGATAGATCTCTATTAGGAGCACTTTGATGTTTCATAAACTAAATATAATTCTAGCTAGAACAAAGCTCTCAGAGCCTTCTTAAGTAAAATATTGATATCCTATAAAGGCATATAGTATGATAATTTATTGTTTCAAGTCTGGTACGAATGGCGCAACCCTGATGAATATTGATAGAAAGGATTTATAAACTTTCATCTTCAAAGTTGGGTACTATGTATGAATCATCTTTTTCTCTTATATATATATGTGCTAATTAATGAATATGAATTCTGAGTAATCTTGTGAAAGTTTGCTGGGACCAATCTATGGAAGGAATTTAAAAGCAAGAAAAGCAGTAGAGTATTATGGTAAAGGGAGAAATCTAGGATTAGCTTCCTTGTTTTGGATAAGCTTTATTCAATGAAGAATTTGATTTATTAGAACATGTAAGATTATAAAGCATTTTGAGTGGATTCAAACTAAGGATTTTCTACAGATTAACATTTATTCATGAGGGTTTCTTATTTATATTTACTTAATGGCAATTTCGAGTTTTAGCATTTTGGGTCTTGGGAGGTAGTATTATTTGAATCTTATGTAAGGATGGTTAATCTAGCTTACTAAGAATTATGTTAAACTTAGGGCTTAGTGGCTATGCTTTCGAGAAGCATCTTACTTTGGTTATGGTAACCTGTTAATCATATACTCTCATATAAACATGAAAAAACTATTTTTTGGTCTAGGATAGTTCAGAATACAAATATATATTCTCATATATATATATATATATATATATATATATATATATATATATATATATGTATATATATATATATGTATATATATATATATATGTATATATATATATATATGTATATATATATATATATGTATATATATATATATATATGTATATATATATATATATATATATATATATGTATATATATATATATATATATATGTATATATATATGTATATATATCTATATGTATATATGTATATATATCTATATGTATATATATATATATGTATATATATATATATGTATATATATATATATATATATATATATATATATATATATATACATATATATATATATATACATATATATATATATATATACATATATATATATCTATATGTATATATATATATATGTATATATATATATATATATATATGTATATATATATATATATATATATATATATAATGTAGATATATACTCTCTTTTTTATAAATGTTTGTTTAAATTCTTCAGCATGGATACAAGATTCTAATGACATGATTAGCCACCTAAAAATGACAACACTTAAAGAGGTCTTGAAAGTAAGAGCATAAGGATGAAGTGGTTAAATAGGAGGGAATGGTTAAATTGGAGTCAGAAAGAATTGACGGTTTTTAAATTATCTAACTAAAAATAGCACAAGTAAGAGAGTATCCTTTCTATACCACATTCTTTCATTCATTTTCATAGAGATGATAGCTTATCGTAAACAAAGGACTAATGACATTCATTAGTTTTAGTTTTATAGATCATAATGAAATATAAATCTACCCCAGCCTGAATACTTATTTTTACACAAAGACTATGTGGTAGCTAGTTATAGAATATATCTTTTTCTGATTTATTAGGTAGCTAGGAAGGCTATTTATAGAACATTGCAGATGTATTTATTACACAAGGAGATTACGTAGAGATATTCCCTGTTAAGTTTTAAGACCGACATAGACAACTCGACAAAGGTCTTAAAATAGACCCATAAAACCAATGTAAGGTAAAGGTAGTATATTAAGAAAGCATGATATTCCCCTTATCTTATTGCTCCTATAGACTGAGATAGGGAAGATATAGATATGGCTACCTGGATAGTCACTAATTTTGAAGTCAGTATATAGGGATTAGATACTAACCTCAGATTAGGGTCTATCTAAGTACTCTGATATCTGAAAAGAGCAGGATGGTTTCACTCTAGGTTAAGCTATCTGGTATCTTGTGCTCTCCTTCTTCTAAAATAGAGCTCATTTTTCAATTAGGTAAGCTTTATCAAGTTTAGTAATATCAATCCCAAAGCCATATTTTTTGTAGGAATAGGTTGTTTAATATGGGACTATTTAATCAAGGTAGTTTGAGATAGAGCAAATATGGATATGTCTACCTGGATAATCGTTAATCGCGAAGTCAGTATATAGGGGTCATATACTGACTTTAGATTAAAGTTTATCTAGGTACTCTGATGTCTGGAGAAAGCAAGAGGGTTCCGCTCCGGGTAAGACTTTCAGATGTCTTATGCCCTCCTTCTTAAATGATGCTCATTGTTCATTAAGCTGAAAGAGAAACTTTCTTTCTTTAGGATATATCTTTGTTAAGTCATTACTATTTTGCAACCATATTTAAGGAGTAAAGTTAAGTCATTACTATATCTTTATCAAGTTAAGTCATTACTATTATGAAGACAGATTTAATAAGTAAAACAAGGATTTTGGTGTTTTTCTAATACTTTAATAACCATTAAATCAAGGCTGAGATAGAATGAATAAAGATAAGACTGTGTTCCTATAAGTGGTAGGCTTATTATCAAGTCAACCGATCAAACATATTTTTCTAAACTAAAGTAGCTATGTTCTTTCTACATGCATGGCATCTATTACACTTGAGTAGTTTTTGGGGTATCTATTAGTCTAGGAAAGAATATAATGTTGTTTTAATGAACCACCAACCACAAAGATAAGTACATTGCTTCTCTATTTTATGAAATTAAATCAACAATGGTATAGAGTTTAGCAAAGAGGAATATTATTTCTTGCAAAGATGTCTCTTTATCTTGCCTTTCCTCACCAATTATATCTTAACAAACTTCTCATGGAGATATAATGTAATTTACAATATACTAACAAGGATTGTAGTCAAAGTATAGCTGTATCTAGAATGATAGGATCAAAGGGCATATGAAGAAGCTATCATTTATAAGAAGTGAAGGACAAAATTCATTAGAAAGGACTAGCGCAGAATCAAATCAAAGGATGACACTAGGAAGGAGGGAAATCCAATCCAGCAAACTGGTCAGAGTATGTTAAAGACTGTAACTCACTCTCAGCATAACTGATTATGTAAATTGTAATCTCTCTTTGAATATGTTATGTAAAGGAAGGGGATGCCCTCCTATAAACGATATGTATTAAAAATCACACTAAGGTCCCAGGCAAGGCTGGAGGGTTTCTCAAGCCCACTCTTCCCTACCAGCGCCTTCACTGAGTGGGGTCTATGTATATGTTAAATGATTAATAAAATCTTAGCGTCAACCTTTTACCAAAAAAAAAAAAAAAAGATTCAAATTTCATAATGTATGTTGTGTAGAAATAAATGATAGAACATAGTCTCTTCTAATACAAAATGATAAGCATAGTTAATTAAAGTAAATTATGCATATCCAGTCTAGTTGAATAATGGCATTCAACTCATTTTTGGATAAGTCTTGCTAAGAAATCTTAGTCATAGCTTGAAAAAAAAATAAAAAATTATTAGAAATAATTTTAAGATGGGTTAATTCTTGTAATACTAGAAATACTTTTGAGTGAAAGGAAAATTATACTAACTAGTAATTTGTTTGTAAGATCAAAGTAATACTAGGAAGACCTACAAATTCACAAAAAGGAAAGTTCGCCCAACTTAAAATGTTTATTTTTTCTTACGGATATAGCTTTATCTAAAGAGTTTAATTCTTTTATTTTAACTAAAAGAGTATGGTTTAAAAAATTTAATAAAATTATTTTCCCATGTACTAAATATTAACTTATGATTAAGTAAAAATAGGTTTTACAAGGACCAAAAACCTATAATAGATAGTTAAAATTGTTGCAATAAATGTACTAAATATTAAGTTAGTTAAGTGAGAAAACAAAAATACATTAAAAGTTGGAGTTCCATTCACCTATTTTTTAAACCCTTTTTCAACATTTATATTTCACATTCCATTTAATGGAAATGATTTTAAAGAGATAAAATATTAATATAAATATAGACTAGAATAGAAACTCCACATTTTATATATCTTCATAATTTGAAGCATAAATTTTATTATAAATGCTTCAATTTATAACGTTAGACTCGTGGTATTTATTTTCTTTATAAATAAGTGACATCATTCTAAACTTGTAAATTTTCATCGTAAGGTAAATTCATTTAATCAATTTATGGTTGCATCCATAGATGTATCTTTTAGGATTGAGGTTTGTCTTGAAACAAAATATTATTATGTAATTTAAATTAAGTTATGTTTTAGTCAGCTCATAATAACTAATAAGGGTGGAAAACAAAGTCCCAAATTGAGAAATGCAAATTTAATGTGTAATGACTTAAATCTATGATAGTAGAAGTGGCCAAGCACAACTCTGCACTCGTAAATCTAAACTAGCTTACTAAATTGATAAATGGAGATATTAAATTTGTATTTTCAAGTTGAATGAAGAAATAGATAAAATACAATTAATGACATTATCATATTACACACAAATATATACTATCTTGTCAACTAATTAATACATTTAAAAATAATTGAATCAACATGAACTCAACTCATATAAGATAAATAAATAAATATATAATTTACATAATTACAATGACATATAATAATTATATTAATCTTAAATATAATTAATGAAATATTTAAAGAGTATCCTATACAAAATATTATATAAAATTTTTATATTGTAAACATTTTATATAAATACCACTTTCATTATACATAAAAAGCTAAGACATGATATTATAACATTAAGAGTTCAATATTCACCCTGCTTAAATATCACTCTTTGAAACTTTCATATTCCCTAAAAAATAGATTGAATTAGAATGTAATGGTAAGCAATGAAATGATTGAATTCCTTATTAATAGTTAATTTTTTAGATGGTTCTTTGTCTTTATGTATTTTAACTATTGTGATATAAAGATTCTATGCTTTTTGTTTTCTATTTTCAATTTCACTCCTACTGAAATTTGCCCAAATTACTTTTATGAAAATTTTATAATAGATCTAGAGTGTATAATCTAATGGAAAGCACAACAATTGATATGAAAGTACCAAAGCATTATACTTGGATCTTGTGATCCTCCTCTTTCTTTCAACTTTCCTATAAACTAACTAAACTTAGTGAAGAAGACCATTTATCATCTTATAGTTGCATTTTTAGGCATATCATGATAATATTGAGTGTCTATGAGCCCACTGTATAAAACACAGGTGATAGGGAAAGACCATTTATCATCTTATAGTTGAATTTTTAGGCATATCATGATAATATTGACTATCTATGAGCCAAATATCCAAAACATAGGTGATTGGGTAGGGAATCATCTTATAGTTGTATTTTCAAGCATATCATGATAATATCAACTGTCTATGAGCCCACTATCTAGAACATAGTATATTGGGAAGGTTTGAAAGTATACAATAGTTATGCTATTTTTTTTATTCAAGACTCTCTATATTCGAAATAATTTGAAGAAGAGAATTTTACTAAGCTGAAGAAGTGAGACATTCCCATCTTAGATTGCAAGGATAAATTTAAAAAAATAAAAGCAGGCTTAGTTGGCATAGAGAATGATAGTACACAATCTTCCCATTAAAAATTCAAAATTATACTACAAATCTTAAAGAAATTAAAGAATGCCTCAAAGTTGTTACTCATATGGAGTTCTTATAACTATGAAGGGATTTGAAAAATACTATAATCAATAATGGTTACAATATTATTTCCTTTTTTCTTAAACGGGGAAAAACTGATATCACAAACCATAGCGGAATTATAAGAATGCTTTAAAGCCAAGGAATTAATTTAATCATGTGGAGTTCTTATATATTTATAGGAATTTGGAAAAATCAGCAATCCCCAATGGTTACACTTTGTATTTCCTTTAGCTTGAAAGAGAGGCACGGTGACTATCATTTTATTATTAGAAGTCTAAATAATATATTTAAGTATAGTGTTCCTTAACAACATGAAATGACTTTAAATAAAAACACTTAGTTTTAATATCACATTATTTTCATCATACGAATATTACATCTCTACATTTTTCATTCTCTTGTTATCCTGACTATGGATTTCTTGTTATGAAAATCAAAATTTCTTTATTTAAATCATTTATAGATTAATGTGAAATATTAAGCAAGTCACAAGTCATATACATGAATATACAAATAAAGTAAGAGAACCTGATTCCCAATTGCATTATGAGCATTAAGTCATAGTTTATGTTCCTTTTATAGATAATTGTCTTGCTTCCTTTCATTTGGTTGTCATTTATGTCCTCTTTTCACAACCTTGGAAGGCACATTTATTTGAGATGCCTCATTAATCAAAACACCTTCAACATATTCTATGTAGACGTGATATTTCACAAGAAAATTATGGGGATGACAAGTGTTGATGCCTTCATCATTATCATCGAATTCCTCACTACTTGAGCTTCTTACCCCATCAAAGATTAAGGTTCTTCCTATTCTGAATTTAAGGGTTTTTGAGAATGTTATTTCAGAGTTAGGGGCATAAGAAGTATTCAAGTAAACCTCAAAATCAAGCATTGAAGAGCTTCTCTCCTTCCAATAAGACTGGTGATCATTGGAGAGATCATCATGCTGATACACATTAGATCAAAGGAAAAATTATAGTTACAGATGTTTTTTGACAACAAAAATCTAATCAGAAAGCCAAAAGGATCAGCAAAGAGGAGCCAATTCAAGTTATTTGTATTATAAGAATATAAATATCAAAATGGAAATGACATGAGAAAGTTTGGTACTTCATTTTACTCATTCTCATTTTAATTCATTATCATTTGTATGTAGTTTACACCTTAATTCTATAGGTGCTTGTTGGCCATAATCTTGTCCTTGATGCAAATACTTTTATAATGCAAAGGTGGAAAATTTGAAATATTTGAAAAGTTAACAGGCCTTTGACAATGTCATTGATAAAGTGGGATTTAATGAATGTTAAATGTGATATCATTATTATCAATGGCTAAATGACATCCATTTTAGCATGACTTGCATGGCTATTTAATGCAAACTCTATGGTCATATTTGAGTTTAATTAAACTAAATAATCATCGTCACTTAACTTGGTGTAGGTGATGCCACTTGACAAAGATATGTGGCGGACTTCAAAAAATTTGTATTTTGGTTAAAAGCTTTCTTGAAAAGATTTCAAAAGAGATGTATCTCATTTAATTTGCAAACCATATTCTGTAGTCCATTGCCATGAGAGCCTTATGAAGGCTTTGTGGAGGATGTTCACATAGTTTTTTTCCTGGGCTTTAGTTATGTTTTTGATTGCAGGAAAAAATAGGTTTTAAAGGGACTTGAAACCCCGTACAAGCTAGATAAAAAGTTTAGCGTTAAAGGAAACAAAAAAAGGAATAGGACTAGGGACCAGTCCCCCATAACCAAAACCAACATAACAACCTAAAAACCAAACACCAGAAAAAAACTGACAAAAGGCCAACAACAGGGACCCAACACACTAGAAAAACTCTTTGCAAGTTTCATCATCATCATGCTTCACCTCAGATATCTTCTTTATTGCGGTGTTGAAGTCAGAGAGCTCCTGGATTCTTTCTTGAATTTTTCTCCTTTTCACAGACCTGGTACATTTTCCCAGGCCTTTCTCTTCCAAGTCCTCTATACTCTCATCAGGCTTCTTGCTAGGGGAGCTAGTGTCTAGCTCTACTTTAATGGTCATAAAGCAGTCCAAGGCCAAAACCATAAACTTATTATTGTCATGCATGTGTTTTTTCATGGCGTTCTCCATTGTTTCCATTCTATCTTGCATTTCCTGCACTTTTTTATCCCCGTCAATGTTCATGTTGCCATTCCTAGTTTTCAAACCAGACTCCAGCTTATCCTACACAGAATCCACCTTAGCAAAAATGGAACAATACTTTAAATTTAAATTCTTGATTTCTTGAAAAACCCATTTCAGTAAGCAAAAAGAATACATGGAAGTAGCCTTAGTAGTTTGGAGAACCCCTTTAGTTATGTTGATTCGTAGTATACACTTGTTTGATGGACACCATTTTCTAGCAGTTTGATAAAGTTATTGTAAAGGTGTGATTGTTTAAAGTTTTTGAATAAAAGAAACATTAAGACTGGTTATAATCTTTTGTTTACAGTCACTAATGGAAGTTTCCTTGTTTATATGAAACATTGTGAGTTTCATGGTTGGGATTCAATGACTTATTATTGTGGAAATTAAGTCAGGAATAGAATGAAGGATTCTTAACACAAAACAAAGAGGTATGATGCTTTTTAAAAATAAATCTCAGGTAAAATGCTTTACCCTCCTTTAGCATTTGAAATAAAGGTTCACAATTTAGTTTTTTATTTATCATTGGTTTGACTTTCTTCTACTTTAAGCATATAAAAATGGGTATTTCCGTTTTCTTTAAAAATAACATTTCTTGTCAAAAATATTGCATCAATTGGTCGAGGGTTTGTAGGGTAATAATGGTTGTTTCTCTAAAGTTTTCTAAAGAGCTTTTTCATTTGTAATAAATCATAAAATGTTGAATATATTTTGGAAATGTTTCAATTAAAATAAAATAGTTGTGTAATTAATAAATAAGTTGAGAAGACCAGTGACGAACTATTAATGGTTTTATGTGTTGATTAATTCAACTAAGATGCATGATGTCTATTTTCTTCATGGAATCAAAATGGAGTTATTCTATTTATAACAATTGTGATTATCACCTTCTTAGGATCAATGGTTTATGTTTTATTAAAAGGAAAGATATTTTTATTCATTAAATTTTTATAACCCTAGCAGAGGGTGAATAGTTTTTGTACAATTTGTGTTTATACCAAATAGTTTGTTCATTTGTTTATATTTACCCTAATGAGAGGGTTTTAAAGAAGCAGTTTTAGAACTGATAAAAATAATCTTGTAATACAGTGAATGTAAATGATTTTCAGTACTTCCATATATAAAAGAGTATGGGTGTGTGTAGTCAAAAGCATACAATTGTATATGTATTCAATCTATGAATAAACATTGAAAAAGGAAAGAAAAAGGGTTTATGCCCTAGCATTTGTAGCTGCTATTGTAATGAAGAGTTGTTTCTTAATAAATATAACAAGTTCCAACTTAGTGGTTTTTTCCCTATGAGAAAATCAAAAGGTTTTGAGGGTTTCACACTCAACACAAAAATATTGTGTCTCTCTTTTGTGAGTTTTCTAATTTTCTCTGATATCTTGCACTTTCATTTTCATGTTTAGTTTATGTACACAATTTTTTTTTAAATGTTGAATGTTCATGTGTAAAATAAATTTCAAAAAGGTCATCAAAACACCTATTCATATTCACCTATGCCCCTCTTAGATAGCCATTACTTCCACCAAGTGGTATCAAAGCGTAGGGTCATTTCCTAGGTCTGCTTATAGGGATTATCCTAGGATAGTTTGGAAGTATCAATGGCATAGGTTGAAGGTGCCTCTCTCACAAGAGCCCCATTATTTGATGGAACTGGTTATGTTTTTTGGAAGGTCATGATGGAAGCCTTCATAAACTCTCTAGATGTCCATATGTGGGAAGTTGTAATCACAAAATACATTGTACCAAAAGCATACCTATTGATCTTGATGATAAAACTAAGTATGAACTGGATAAAAGAGCCAAATTTTCTATCTTACGAGGTCTTACAAAAGACGTGTTTGTCAAAGTCATGTATTGTCAATCTATAATGACACTTGGGTAAAATTAGAAACTGTTTATCAAGGTGATGAAAAGGTAAAGGAATCAAAGTTGACAACTTTGAAAATACAGTTTGATAATTTGAAAATGAATGAGGATGAAAGTATAGATTCCTACTTCTTAAGGATTGATGAAATAGTAAATAATAGAAGGGGATTAGGAGAGGAAATTGAGGAACATGATATTGTCTCAAAGGTAGTAAGAATTGTACTACCTAAACTTGAAACAAAAATATCTACTTTGGAAGAGAAGAAAAACTTCTCTAAAATGACTTTACATTAGTTGCAAGGAACTCTAACTATCTATGAAATCAGAATCAGCAATAATACTACTTCTACTTCAAAAGAAACAACCTTCAAGGCTGAAAAAGAAGATGAGAGTGACTCAGATATAATAGATGCTCTTGAAGAATTTCTGGTTAGAAAAATGAAAAAGAAATATCAACAAAAACCAAATTTTTTTAACTATGGACAATTAGGGCACTTTTCTGCAAAGTGTTCCTATGTTGATCAGGATGAAAATGATGAGAAATCTGAAAAAAAAATTAAATAGAAACCTTGGAATTAGAACAAAAGATTCAAAAACTTTAAAAAGAAGAATCTTTTGGACCAAAACAAGACTCAAATGAAGAATCAAATGATTCAGGTGAGGAAGGAGAAACATTGTTTAAAGCTGAAATAATAAATGTTCAAAAACTAGAATCTATTCAATTACAATCTTCATCTGATTCAGATGAATGCATTGATCTTGAAGAAGAGTTACTTTTCTCTTTACAAGAAATAAAGAGATTAAGGAAATTAATCTCTACTCATGAAAGAGAAAATTAGTCTTTACAAGCTAAATTGTATAGTGCAAATCAACTTATTGAAAATCAAAAAGATTTATTAGATGAAAAGGAAAAGAAATTGATTTTGTTGCAAAAAAAGGTTAATCACATAGATTCAAGATCTAATTCAGTTGAAAAAAGAGAATCCTCAAAACAAGATTCAAGTTATTTCTTTAAAGGTTATTGTTTTAACTGTAATCTTTTTGGTCATAAGGCAGACAAATGCAAGCTAGCAAGAAATGGATCAATATATGGCTTTAAGAAAGTAATTAGATGCTTTTAGTGTTACCACTATGGACACTTTGCAAATTAGTGTAAACTGAATTTAAATCCTAAATAAGTATGGAAACTTATGCATATTAATCTTGAAAAATCTTTAATTGTGGAAACAACCCTATTTGCTCATAAATTTCCAACTTAGGTTTTAGACAATAGCTGGTCTCACCATATGAATGACAACAAAAATAATTTTAAAACCCTAAAATACTTTGATGGAGGATTTATCAAATTTGGAGATAATTCAGTTGTCTGTATCACAGGTCGTGGCTCAATCACTCTTAATAAAGACAGTCCAAAAAATGATGTATACTATGTAGAGGGTCTAAAACATAATCTACTAAGTGTGAGTTAGATATGTGATAGTAAATATTCCATTTCCTTTGATGCTAAGGGATGTTCTATCAAAAATAAAAAGAATAATGTTATTGCTAGTGGTTTGAGAACTGGAGAATATCTTTATAATCTAATTGATTCATCAGTTCAGGAATCATCCTTAATCAATATTGTCTTATGATTCAAGTTAAAGAAAATTAGTTGTGGCACAAAAGATTAGGTGATTTAAATTTTGATAATCTTTCTAGGATCAACAAGAAGAAAAAGGTTAGGGGTTTGCCTCTAATTAGCAAACTAGAAAAAAATGTGAAGAATGTGTTAAAGGAAAGAAAACAAAAACATCCTTTAAAACCAAGGATTATATATCTAACATAATGCTAGAACTTTTTCATACTAATCTATCTGGTCCAACCAAAACTCCATCCTTGAGTGGTGAAAAATACTTTATGTTGTTTGTGGATGATTACTTAAGAATGGTTTTGGTAACTTTTTTGAAATAAAAATGTGAAGCATTTAAACGCTTCAAAATATTTAAGAAAATGGTAGAAAGGGAAACTGATATAAAATTGAAGTGTCTAAGATTAGATCGAGATGGAGAATTCACCTCTCAATAATTCTTTGAATACTGTGATAAACATGACATCAAGAGGTAGTATTCAATTGCCCCTACACCACAACAAAATGACATTGTGGAAAGAAAAAATAGAACAGTTAAGGAAATGGCTCGAACTATGCTGAAGGAAGTCGAATTGCATGATAAATTTTGGAAAGAAGTTGTTTATACAGATGTATATATCCTAAACATGACTCAAATCAGGATCAGGATGACTTATGCTCCTTATGGATTGTGGAACTGCTAATGTTAAGAACTTACAAATTTTTTGTTGTAAATGTTATATCAAAAAGGATAACAATTCTTTAAAAAGTTTCAATTCAAGATCTGATGAAGGCATCTTCTTAGGGTTTTCTACACACAACAAAGCTTTCAAGTGTTATAATAAAAGACTAAGTAAAATTATAGAAGCCATAAATGTGGTATTTGATGAAAGTTATTTGTTGAATAACAATAGTATTGAAGAAGATTCCCTTCAAAGAATTGAACATATTTCTTGTCACCAAGAATCTAATTGTGGTGATTCAGAAATACCTGACTCAAATGAACAAGAAAATTGTTCAACTTCCAAATTGACTAATACTAATCTGAAAACTCTTTCTAGATCATAGCCAAGAGACATCATGAGCCTCTAGTTATGGGAGATAAACAAGATGGAATACTAACTAGAAGAAAAGCCAAAAGTGATGAACATGCTCATATTATAGAACATTTATGTTTAATATCAGAATTTGAACCTAAAAATGTAGTTGAACCACTCATAGATCCTTGCTCGATGAATGCTATGCAAGATGAAATTAATCAAATTGAGAAAAATAAAACATGGGAACTAGTATGAAGACGTAATGATAAAAATGTCATAGGTGGAATGGGTCTTTCACAATAAATTTGATGAAAATGAAAAGGTTGTGAGAAATAAAGAGAGGCTTGTGTGTAAAGAGTATGCCCAAGAAGAAGGCATTGATTTTGGTGAGACTTTTGCACCAGCAGCAAGAATGGAATAAATTATCTAATATTTATTGCATATGCTAGTTACAAAAAGTTTACTATTTATCAAATGGATGTTTAAACATCATTTTCAAATGGCTATCTTGAGGAGGAATTTTACATGGAACAACCAAAAGGTTTTGAATCTTCTGAAAAACTAGACTTTGTATATCACCTTAGAATGGCATTATATGGCTTAAAATAAGCTCCTAGAGCTTAGTATTCAAGGCTAGATAAATATCTTATTGGAAATGACATTACTCAAGGTAGTGTAGACAACACCTT